>CM042550.1:18874605-18997105 GCA_023630585.1 Cranoglanis bouderius | reverse complement strand
TTTCTGTCTCACTCTCTGTCTCTCTCTCTCTCTCTCAGGATATGCATGCTCTGCTGGACGTCACCCCGAAGGCGGTGGACACGCTGAACTACACCCAGTGGTACCCCATTGTGGTGTTCCTGAACCCGGACAGTAAGCAGGGCGTGAAGACGATGAGGAACCGCCTGGTACCGGGTTCTAACCGCAGCTCACGCAAACTGTACGAACAGGCAGTCAAACTGAAGAAGACCTGCTCTCACCTCTTCACCGGTCAGTGTAGAGAGAGAACATCGCTCTGTTTATATAGATGTAGTGTTTTTATTTTTCTTAAAGGTGCATTGCAGAGACATGTGAAGTTTTCTGCTTTAGCTTTACACCGAAGCTACAGGACCACTGTTTAGAAATTGAACCACAGGTGATCTGGGTCGAGTCCCAGGCAGTGGTCGTTGCCCCTGTGGTATGATGAGCTCATGAAAGTCACTGTAGAGTTGAAATCCTTCTCTGCTTCCTCCAAGACTGCGTATATTCTCATTCCCATGAGTTCCATCAGCATTTCAGCCACTTTTTCCAATCACCCTTTTTACCCTCAAGGTGCTGCTTTGATTCTTCTTTAAAATAACTTTTCTCTGGTAATCAATTCCAAGTTAACTGCGTCTTCCATTTAATCATCATCTTGAATGATTTCTGGTGGTGTTAGCAGAAGAAGAGCTGCTGCTGCTATCAGGTTCTTTATCATATATTCCCGGGTTCTGCGTCATCTTTTTGGCCTTAATCCTACAGTAATCTCTGCCTCTTGCTTTATATTCATTATAAACTTATTCCCTGAATATTTTCCATGTTTGGGGGGTCTTTTTTTTATTTTTTCATTTCTCCGTCACTAGGTGGTTGGGGCATTATGTTCCTGAATGTGATGTTTCAGGAGCGAGTGGTTGAGTGTTTGTAGGATTTATATGGAATTGTGATTGTAACCAGCAGATGAACTGATTAGTTTTGGTAATTGATCCAGACAGGGTCAAGGTCACAGCAAGGTCAAATGTCTGTAATAGTTTTTCTTCAACAGCTTCCTTCCTGTTTGAAGTTTATTTTAAGGCAATTTCAGGCGTACACATTAGTAACAGGACAAGGCTGGTGTTGGAGGAATCTCCGTCCTCAACGTTGGCGTCAGGTTCTTCTGGTTTTGAAGTTTAGGTTCTGTTTATACATGACAGGAAGTTCCACTGTGTCCTAAACCACTTCAGCAAGATTTTGGATGAGACAGACTTCCTTTACATGTTGGCTACATCAGCATTGTAGATCCAGCGCTAAACTAAAAAAGTACATTTTCAACACAAGATGTGTCTCAGCTGATGGACTACATTTGAGTAGATGAGAAAATTATGTGCCTTTCATGTTTTGCATAAATGTTAATGTGGTGCCAGAGACACTCAGTGATCCTCACACCTGTCACACCTGTCACACCTTTACAGCGACGGTGGATCTGAACTCGGCTCATGATGCCTGGTACGGGAGTCTGAAGGACACGATTCAGGAGCAGCAGAACAAAGCGGTGTGGGTCTGTGAAAATAAAGTAAGAAGCATTTTAACACTAACGATGATCTCATGTGCTGTTTGGAGGTTTACGCTCACTCACGTCTGTGGTCGTTTAGCTGGACAGCCTCGAGGAGGACCTGGACCTGCACGATGACCGCATGTCTTACCTATCAGCCATGAGCGCAGATTACCTGAGCATGGACAGCCGTCTTACCGGGGACTACGATGACACTGCGGATGAGGGCGGAGCCTATACGGATAACGAGCTCGACGAGCCGACTGATGAGCTGCAGGTATCGGGGGTGAAGCGCTCCTCAGAGCCTGTAGACGAGGTGAGAGACCATCATTGGCCTGTATACTAAAAAACTGATGCTGGTGCTTTGGTCACCTCAGCATTGCAGTGCCTGTGTATAATATACAGCTCCAGAATTATTGGCACCCTTCAAAAGATTGTGTTTAAAATAAACTTTCCTCCAATTATACATTAGGAAAAATAAAAAAAATCAACTGCCTAAATTATTCCAAATAATAATAATTAAAAGAGTTACAGGAATGAAGCTCTTCCTGACACAGAACACAGCATCACTGGAGCTGGAGTTTATGATGTGTTTATGATCAGATTAGACAAAAACTCACATTTGGTTTTTTTGTTTTGTTTTTTTAATTCTCTTCCTCCACCAGAATATTAGTTGTGGTGATTTTGATCATTTTGTAGAAAGAAATTCACAATCTATAGTGCTTAAAAAATCAGAACTAAGCAGCCTGACATCTTTACATCTTTATGCTTAAAAGGTTACTTGCTTGTTTTAATCCTTTTTCTCTTAATTTTATAAAAGGTTCATGAGTTGTGTGTAGCATAGCATCGCTGACGATCACAACACGACCCGTGTGTTTTATGGCCGTGTTTGTCACCAGGCAGGTCACTTACACATGAAATAACCATGAAATTACTTTTAAAGATACAGTAGTTGGTGTTTAAGTCAGGACACAAGTTTCTCCTCATGTTCCTGCAGCTTAAATAAAATAATAAAATAACAGGAGAAACCACACGAGGACCAATCTAAGAACCAATCAGGGTCTGATATGAAGATAACTTGAGCTATGTGTGGTGTTTGTAGTGTTGGGGGAGTTTTTAAAATTGAAGATGCCTTTGTGCCTTTTTCTGTTGTCTATAGAAATTACTTTTTTAAAAACAACTTTGGATAAACATGTGCCGAGATTACGTTTTCATGACATCTTTTCATATTGCCCTGCTTTTTACACTGATATTAGCACAACATTGTGTTAGTAAACATACACCTGTGGCTGAAATGTTCAGCTGTTATATTAAGCAAAAACAAACCTCACATTTAAGACACATTTACCTCCATACCATACCTCCAAGAGAAATGAGGAGGATTTCATCCATGAATTTATAGTAAAAACTGATTATCTACACACTTATTGTTTGAAACCACCCTTTGATCCTACGTCTTTGCCCCTCCCTCCCTGCAGAGACCCGCCCCTGTGCCCCGCATGAAACGAGCCGGTAGCAGAGAAGTGCTGCGAGACCCCAGTCCCCCGCCATCCTTCGTCCCAGAGCCTCCGAAGGTAAAAACCCTCTCTGAGACTTCTGAGTCTTCACTAAAACTCTGCACCGGAATTTCCTAAATAACACAGCTGCTACTTTGAGGTTGTGATGCTGCGTTTACACAAAAGTTTGTGCACCCCTGACCATCACACCCATAATGTATGTGGTTCTTCTCCAACCTGTTCCCACAAAGTCTGAAGTACACAGTTATATAGGACGTCTCTGTACGCTGTAGCTTTACAATTCCCCTTCACTGGAACTAAGAGGCCCAAACCAGACACAAAGTGCACAAAGCGAGCTCCATGATGTGTTACGGTTGGAAGAAGATGGAAGAACTGGAGTGTCCTGCACAGAGCCCTGACCTCAGAACACCTTTGAGTTGGAACTGGAGCCTCCTCACCCAACATCAGCACCTGACCTCAATCTCACTAATGCTGTTGTAACTGAATGACCACAAATCCCCACAGCCACGCCCCAAAATCTAGTGGATCTTATTATAACAGGAAAGGAGGAATAAATCTGGAATGGGACGTTCAACAAGCACATATGGGTGTGATGGTCAGGGGGCACATACTTTTGGCTGTATAGTGTAAATATACGTTTACTTTGTTACATTCAACTTTTGATTTTCTCGCTGCTACATTTGATGAATCACAAATGGTTGATTTGAGTAAATACTGTAAAGCACTGTGTAGGATCTATAGCACCACTGTATTATACTCCATGTGGTGAGTGTCTATAGGTGACGTAAAGCCATGCGTACTCACTATTATTGTTGTATTAAGATGAGATGAAGCTGGCGGATCAGCATGTTGGTAAATTTAAAAAAAAAAAAAAAAAATCCTGAAACATTAAAGTGGAGATGCTGTTGATGTTCACCCTGTCTGTGGCACTATAATATTACATACTTAGGAATATTATTCATTATACACTCATTAATATTCACTTACAGTTACCTCATTTGACTGATACTCTTATCCAAAGTAACTTAAAATTGAGACATTTACACTGACCACTGATAAAACACACCTGTACTCCTTACTGTGTACCTGTGTCAGGCTCGATCTCAGAGGCCCCACAGTGAGTCCAGCAACACGGTGAGCAGTGACATCAGCGCCAAGCCGCTGCCCCCTCCCGTCTCCCTCAAACCCAGTTTCCTAGCTCGAGGCGCTCCAGCTCAGGAACCCGCCTCAGGTACTGATGATCCTGCGAGCCGCTCGTTCCTGGGTAAAGTGAAGGCTTTCGAGCAGATGGACCACCTCGCCCGAGCACAGAGGATGCTGGAACTGCAGGAGGCTGAACATGCACGGGTCAGTGTCTTTCACACACACACACACACACACACACACACACCCACACACCCCTCACCATGCCTCTGTGCATTAGTCTCAGTGAATCAGCACAATCCTGCATTTCGCTGTTTTACACTGAAGCAGCTCTAAATAATTTAATGGCTGGTTATTTTAAATTTTTCATAAATCTCTTGTACATCAGATCAGTGATCACAGTGTCATGTCATGATATCGTCTCGCACCACTACAGCCATTACAATATTAATGTGATTATATATATATATATACACACAGTACTGTGCAAAAGGTTTAGACACCCTGTTTATTTTAGTACAAACTTTGTTATAGATTTTTTATTTTATGATTCTACATTATCAAGTCGGTACAAAAAACATTTTAGATTCCCAAACATTAGTTTTCTAGCACAAAATGAAATGTTACAGAAAAATGTTTGTATGTCATTAAAGAAAGCAGTATATTACGTAAGAGACACTTTTCAGACAATAAAAACACAATGAAGGCTGCTGGGTTTCGCTCCAAAAATAAGAAGCGAGTGCGAAAGTCAAAGTGTCCAGAAGAAACTGTGTCTGGTTCTGCAAGATGCTCAATAAAACTTACCAGCTCATTTCCTTATAAAACTGCACACATTGTACCGGAGACTACTGTTTTTATTTTTATTTTTTTGTCACACCAAATATTGACTTTTTCCATTTACTACTGTTTACTCCCCTTTACCGTATTTTTTTTTTAATGTAGAAACATTTAATTTTATTATTTTGAAGGCATCTTTGCTCTACAGCATTTCTTTGCATGTCTAAGACTTTTGCACAGTGCTGTGAATGTTAGAAATGTACATCGGTATCATCCGTGTGAAAGAACCTTGATTGTGAATTTAAATCTGAACCTTTTCTGTCTCTGCAGTTGGAGATCTCTCAGAGACACCCGGACATTTACGCCGTCCCTGTTAAACCGAAACCCAGCGCCGCCCGGCCGCAACCTGCTGGGTGAGTCAGTGTTAGTGTGCTGTATTACTCTGATCTGCTCTGTGTGTGTGTGTGTTTTCTAAACCCTGCCGAATTTTCTAGTTCCAGCTCAAACCCTGTGCATCGCCACGGATCTGCCGAGGACGCTGATCAGTCTCGTCGTGGATATTACAGCCCTCAGAAATACAATGACACTGAGCTGTAGGACTCCACCGGCCCTCACTCACCCCTCATAGTGTTTCAGGATGGATCCCGGTTCTGGTTCTGGTTCTCAGAAACATTTTCACCTGCACAACTGTCAGACAGTATGATGGCTCTAAATAAACCAAAACTGTTGTTCAGATTAAATTAAGCAGCGTTACTACAAAAAAAATCCTTCTAAAAATAATATTTTCTGCCTTTTTATATTTGTACATTTTTTTTTTTTTTTATAAGAAACTGAAAGATTTGACAGATGTTTGTTTTATGTAGTGAGTCGACTCGACAGTTTTGTTACTTGTTTTATTCCTCTGCAGTAACCGTACAGTTTATTACTCACTAAAGCTGACAGGAAAATTAATGACCGATTTTAAACCTGAGCTTCATGATGGAATTGAAATGGCATTCTACATTTATATCCCTTATAACCTTCACATTCTTTCTAGAAGAGGTATCTTTTATTGTGTTAATGAATGAAATCACATACATACTGCATTTGGATGTGCAATGTATTTAAAAAATGATGATGATGATGATGATGATGATGATGATTTGTACGGTCCGTGCTGTTTCTTCGTGTTTCTAATCAACCTTTAACATTCAGATATATAATAAATAAATAAAACACAAACATTCAACTCTATACAGTTTTCCTTTACTTTCATGAATAACTGTTTTTCTTTTTTTCAGTTTATTTCTGTGTAATGTAATATAATATAGTATGATATCATACACACCTCCTGCGTGCTGATCAGTCTGACATTAGTGTAGGTCCAGGGTTCAGATCATAAATAAATCTCTGGATTTTAGTCTTTGGCTGTTAGATAAATGGAGGAATGTGTATGTGCAGTGAGAGCAGATATAGTTATGTTAATATTTCTTAATTATTCCAGTGACTGAGACATTTCATAATCATACACCTCTAACAAAATCACTTCAAATACTTAAAGAAAGCTTTCAGCTGAAATAAAAGCTATAAATCTGGCGACTCTTCTTTGATAAACTGAGAACGGAGAACATGGAAATCTGTCATTCCTGCTGCTGACATCACGGTCTGGTTTAGCAACTGAAAAGGTTTTTGAGAAAACAGCTGATTTGCATGTTAATCTCCAATAAACAAAACCGCACAACACAAAAACGCAACTTTATCACAGAATACAAAAAAAACCCTTTGAAGGCTGATAGTAAAATTATTTTGAAACAAAATGTCATAAGAACCAACGAATCCTCAGTTCTGACATGATGATCACACACTGAATTTAACCTCTGCGCTGTAATAATAGTTTAAATCCTGGTAACCGAGCTAATGCTAGCTATTCACTGTTAGCCAGATTAGCTCGTATGGATGATGTCGCCTCTCTCCAAAACTACACACGCTATTAAGGCAGATTCATATATTTTGACAGGAAAGGTTTTTAAATCCGGTGCAATGAATTTGTAAACAATCTGATAATCGTGTGAAATGTTATGGAGTGTGTGAGCGTGAAGCTTAGCCATGTTAGCGATCTTTACAATGTTAGCGGTGGTTCAGATGTAGACGGGCTGTTCCTGAGCCGTCAGCAGGCGGTACATGGCAGCAGGCATGGTCTTCATGTGGATCTGAGAGGAAGAAGAAACCGGATTAATAACAAGATAAACATCCCAAACTGTACACTACTACTCTAACTAGCCTAACTACTCTAACTAGCCGGTCAGAACACCAGTGGCTAAATGAAATGTATAAATTATTTAACTTATTTTATAAACCCCTGAATAACACGTGCCTTCTGATTGCAGAAACAACATGGGACATTGTAAGTGGGACTTTTTTCCTAAAATGTCACTTTGTGCTGCTGGAACGTCAGAATTGAAAAAGTGTTCCTAAACACATTCGTTTTTACCGCATACTACTGAATCACACACACACGTTTCCATGCCTACAGAAGACGGTTGTGGTTACAGGTGACGAAGAGGGAGAATTGGTCCATCATTTCATCTCAGATAACTTCATTTTAGCTAACTATCATATCAGTAAAGTTGGCTTGCTAGCAAAGAATTTACTGGGCGGAGCTTGCTAGTTAGCTAGCATGCCTAATTTATATACATACAGAAGTTCAGCTCAAATCTACACCAAGTAACGAGCTCGTTAACACTAGTTCCTGCTGAGGAGCTGCCTGTAGTGGATGCGTTTAGCTCGCTAACTTTGTTCAGGTTACTAATGAGGAGTTTATGGCGTCTGTTTGCGCAGCAGCTCGACTTTCAGCGCCACGACGACGTCCTCGATGTTGTAATCAAACCCTGTGTTTTAGTGCTAATCCATAATAATACATGGAGAACATTTTACCTTCCTGCACTGTGATATGAAGATCGAAACAGACAGTAAAGTGATTAACTGTGAGATTGTTATTGTGTGTTACTGTACCTCTCCAACTGCACTAGAAAGAATATGAACGATCTTCTCGTGAGGCGTGGCCACCACACTCTGCCCGTTAATCTCGATGATGCGGTGGCCCACTCTGACTCCACCCCTTTCTGCAATACCCCCCCTCATCAGACTGCAGATCTGCAATCGGGAGAATGCAATAAACATATAGATCAGACTAGAGGAGTTCAGATAAACACTTCACTAATCCTGCTTCATTACTACATGTTACTTCTTATTTAAGTATGAATTGTTTACTTAGTGGACAAATTTGAACTTTCACTCGAGTATAATTTTGACTCTTTCCACTTTTAATTCAGTAAGATATTTACACACAGTCCCTTAAAGCAGAAGTCATCAGATCTTTAATAGGAATTAGAACATTTAAAAAAAAGAAAGAAAAAAAAAAACACCACCACAAGCCCCAAATTTATTAGGTTTTGTTCCAGAGTTACCCACAATGCCATTCTGTACGCTGAAGCCGAGTTGATACCGGAGGTCTGGTCTGCGGATGAGGACCATGGTGACTGGAGGACATCTGACGATGTTCATCTTGATCCTGGACTGAGACTTCAAGCCCTGAGGACGAGGTGCACAAACTTTTTCACACAAATTCTTTCATGATAACCTGATCGGCCTCGTGTGCTGCTCTTAAAAAATAATAAGAACAGTAAAAATGCAGTGATGCTGCTTATGAACCTGTCCATTGAACATTATTATAATCAGTTTATTAGATCACATCACTATAATAACAGCTTATTTCTGCATCTGAATTCGTTCCCTGTTCACTATATAGTGCACTATTTAGGGTGCAGTTATTGTTGTAGTGTGAAATCACAGTGGACAAATTGGTGGCTGTGGCTCAGGTGCAGACCATTTACCATTTACAAACAATATTCCCTGGGTAGTACACCGTATTCTTACCCATAATGCACCATATATCCAGTGTATAAACACTGCTTTGACACCACATACTGGAGCGGCTGTGTGTGTGTTAGTGTTGCAGTAAAAAATGTTACCGAGAAACCGCAAAGAAGCGTAAAACTCCTCTGTCCTGAAGACGTCAGAAAACTTAAAGTTACAGCTTTACCTCTGTTACAAAGCGCTGACACTGGAGACTCCTTCCATAAATGTTACATAAATGTTAAATGTCTCCTTACGGAAAATGTCACCATGTCAGTGATTTTTTAATCTGTTTATGTGGAGTGCTCGCTGTACCAGTGAATGAGCTGTTACTATAGAAACGATATTAATATAAACATTAATATAAACCTGTGATTGCTGCTGTCAGAGCTGCTGTTATAGGAAATTAATCAACACCTTCTGACCAATCACAATCCAGAATTGTAAATGTAAGTAAAACGTGTGTGATGAGCACTAAAGCCAGGAGCTGATCGTTAGTAGTGTGTTTAATAATGAACATGAGTTTTTATAGTTTGACGGCAGGTGATGATGTGTTTCCAGAGCGTTCAGTAGTAAAGTGTCTGAATTCATTCAGGTGTCTCGCGCACTGAACCCTACATAGTGCACTTTACAGATCAGCCTCTGTAGTGACTAGTGAACGAGGGAGTGATTTAAGGTTAGGTTTATGGTTAGTTGAGTCGAGTGAACCCTCAGTGTGGTGTGATGATGAGGTGAGGCAGCTCACCTTGATGATGCTCTGGCAGGTGGACAGCGGCAGACCCACCAGACTCGTCCCGTTCACAGTCATGATCTGATCTCCGATGTTGAGACGGCCGGATTTCGCCGCTGGTCCAGCGTGCATCAGGCTGGCGATGATGACGGTGGGTAAGATGGAGCCCCAGCCAGACTCCACGATCACCACGCCCAGGATTTCCCCCTTCTGCTTCTCTATATACACCTGTTACACATCACACACACAACCGACTCCTGAACATCAGGACTTCTCATACACACCTGAGTTACTGAGCAGATCTGGTCAAACCCCACGCTGACTGATTTTCAGCTCTGACACAGGAGATTTCAGAGATCAGGGAAACTAGTGAGCTCCAGTTTGTTAATGTAGATCATTCCCTTCTGCATAAATTTATGGAATAAAAAGATACTGTGTCTTTTCACCTGGTAAACGTGTAACTGCTCACTCTGATGGTCTGTATATAGATCAGTTTATTATTTATTTGTAAGGAATAGACTTAGTTTAGCCAGAAGGTCTTATTCAGAAAGTTTTCTGTAGCGTATAGGAGTGTTTTATTAATATAATCAGTAAAACTCACGACCTGATTTCGCTTTACAAATAACAGAAAAAGGAACTGTGAGTGTTTCGGCCTCAGAACAGCACAATGTCACAGCGGGTATCAAAGATCTACAGTGAATAATCAATACACTGTTTAGAACACAGTGAGGTTCTGCGTATATACTGCATTAACCTCTAGCAGTAAGGCTTTGTGCTACCGAGCAGAAGGTTGTGAGTTTAAAGCTGTAACTGTAAGACCTTTAACGCTCACTTGCTCCATTGTAAATGACTTTGGATTAAAGCTCCTGCTAAATGAAATAACTGGAAATGTTCTGTGTTCCACTCACGTCTCTGCAGTTCTCAGACTTGGAGAAGTGGATGAGGTCGTCGTTGTACATGTCCTGAGTGTTGAGCAGGTCGCTGTACTCTCTCTGACTCAGGTCCTCTGGATCGATACCATTCGCCCGTAAGAATTCCTGATACGCCACGCTGAAGGACTGACCGATGCACTGAGCGATCAACTGAGCCTGTGAAGGAAAAGAGAAGAGAGAAAGAAAGAGGAAGAGGATTCAGGAAGCAATTCCAGTGACAAATAAGAATTGAAGAAGTGTAAGCCTCAAATGTCCCTGGAGCTCCAAATTTATTTATTTTTGTTTCAAATTAGAAAAAACTACAAATATCTGGTATCATGATAATATAATGATTCATTTTTAAATATGATCTTGTAGCCCTTTTCATGACCATGACAGTGTGGCACTAATCTGAGAGCAGGTCAGTTAGACTCTGGAGATAGTGTTTAATTCTGTTTATAGTGAATCATATCCCCAGTGAGGCCTGAGGAGCTTCACGTCAGTCACATCAGTTTTTTTTTAATGGCACTTGTGGTTCAGATAAACTTCCACACAGAGGGAACTGAGGCTAGCGAGTAACAGACAGAAATGAGCTCACGTCCTCCGACTCGAACACATGGCAGATCATTCTGTACTGCTGCTGCTCATCCTGCGCCGGGTTCAAGTGCTGAGCATCGGCCGTTTCCAGCTGCTCCTGAGCGCTGCGGGAGCGAATCATCTTCCTGCGTGCCATCAGGACCACCATGTTCCCGATGTCCGCGATGTAAGAGATGGTCCTCAGAGGATGGTCCATCATTGTCTCCTGCCAAGCATCGTTTGTCAATTCAAATGACCAAACTATCCCAAAGTGTGTGTGTGTGTGTGTGTGTGTGTGGGGGGGGGGGGGGGTGTTAATTACAAATTAAGAATCATAAAGGTTGCTGTGGAACCACTAAATTAGTTGGCATCAAAAGTCAAAATTAGTTGAATGAATCTGACCTCAATTAAAAGGTCATGTGATCTCAGTATAACTATACGTGTTCCTGGAAGAACCCTGAGTTGGTTGGAGAACATACCTACAGGCCAACCAAGAGGCCATGGGTAATGCGCAATATGATGCTAGCACCACCATGCTTCAAAGTTCTAACACTACAAAATGTGGAACAGTTGAAGGGCATGAAAACTTATGCAACCCAAACCTACAAACAGGTTCCATCTAGCACCCTGAAGCATTCTTCTCTTTGTTCCTCTATGGGAATCCTTAAAGGCAGACAAGGATACAAGTACAACCCTTGCAGGAAGCTAGAACCCTTAACCATCCAAAGAACGCTTGAGGGACCCATTTTTCTAAGTGGATGAGACCACATACAGCCTTTATCTGTCTCAAGAGCTACTGTGTTTTGTTTAGTCAATGAAGAGAGGGATTCAAGAAGGAGAAGAATTTTAATTTGCCATGAAGAAATCTATAGAGACCAGCGATGAGCAGAGAAGGAACACAAAGCAGCGACAAAATGTGGAACTGTACTGTCCGAGTGTATAAAACATAAGTAATGAGACAGAGAGAGAGAAAGAAAAAGAGAGCGAAAGATAGAGCGATAAGACAAAGACAGAGAGAGACAGAGAAAGAGGAAGAGAGAGAAAAAGAAAAAAAGACAGAGAGAGGGAGAAAGAGACAGACAGACAGCTATACAGACAGACAGACAGTCAGAGAGAGTGTTTTGTTCACCTGTGTGTCAGCATTGAGAACTTTAATCCTCTGAGTCGACACGAAGAGATCCACCTCAGTGGTAGAGAGAAGCTCACCTCCTGCACCCTTCATCAGGAAAACGAAAATAACATTTTTATTATACAACACTGTCCACCTCTTCTCAACCAACTCACTCACTCTCACACACACACACACACACACACACACGCACACACAGAACTGGGTTTAATGTTTCTCCGTCATCCTGTCGCATTTATCCAAAGTTCAGACACAAAACAAGAGACGAGGATCACTCGGATCCCAAAAACAACAGAAACAGCAGTGATCATCACAACATACCCTCTGTCTCTCTCTCTCTGTCTCACTGTCTCTGTCTCTATCTTTCTGTCTCTCTCTCTCTCTGTCTCACTGTCTCTGTCTTTCTGTCTCTCTCTCTCTCTCTCTGTCCATGAGCTCCTGTTCAGCATGAGTCTCAAGAAGCAGATGAATGCAAAGTGAGGACACCCAGGACTGTGTGTGTGTGTGTGTGTGTGTGTGTGTGTGTGTGTGTGTGTGTGTGTGTGTGTGCAGCGATGGTGATGGAAAGTGTGATATTATGGGATGGTTTGGCTGAAGGGGAACAGGGCGTGTCGTCATGGTGAAGAATCCATATCGCTATGACAGGCTAATGGTGAGAAATTTTATCACCAAGTTGTTTTCTAATGGCAGTGACACGAGCAGCCCCGAGCATCAGTGCTGTCTCTGAGTATCACCTACATGTCACTCATATCCGTTTGTTGTGTTCAGAAAAAAAGGTCAGCTGAATAACAGATAATTAACCCATAAAAATTCAGAAATAATGTTTAAACATGGCTACTAATACACCAATATGTGTAAAAGTCACATTAGCGATCAAGGCCAAGTCAATAATAATAATTACTAGTCAAATCTAGCTCCGCCCCCCGGCCCTCATTCTCACCCGGACACGGGTCATGGCCTCCTGAGCCTGCTGCATGCGGGCGCTCTTACTCGGGGTTCTCTCTGACAGCAGCTGTGTGGAACCCAAAAAACTGGCTGCAAATATGATACCATCGATTAAATCCTCTGGGTCACACGGTCCTGGAACTGACAAAAAACAGACAAAAAAAAAAAATCACAGAACAACATTAAAGAACATGTACTTTTTTATCTGCTTATAGTTACATGTCATGTTAGGAAAACAAGTTGGTTCCTGTTCTTTGAAAATTAATCAATACCTTCTGACTACTCAGAATTCAATTATATTAATCTTCACCGATGTTGGTCAGTAGTATAAAAAACTGGAACTGGAACTGGAACGTACCATCAACGTATGTAGGGAAAGCAGCCAAGTTTCTTTTAAGCTGAATATAAAAAACAAGATGTTGTCAGCAAACGGGTGTAAATACGGTTACAAAGTTGTTAAAGTGGAAGAGGCGATTAAAAAATGAGCCATTCACCTCTTCACCTGTTGGTAAACTGGGACTGATATCTGCTTCCTGGTGCTCATGAGTTCTGGAAGATTCTGCTCCCAGAGGAACTACGGGATCTGAAGCTAGAACCTGGGAACATGTCTGACACCGAAAAGCATAGAACCATGAAAGAATATAATAATAACCTCAGATGAAGATGAAGAATGTCGTGTAGTCGGACACTCACCGTGTTCTGAGGAGAAGGAAGCTGTGGAGGAGACGGAGGTGAATACCGGCACTCCTCCACCGGGCTGACGTCTCTCCTCATCACCCACACTGGCTCTTTGGGTTTGTCGGGCGTGTACGGTGAACGCACCGTCTTAGTCTTCACTTCCTCGATTGCCTCCTTTATGTCTCTTATTGCCAGAGAGATCACATCTCCGGAAACGTTTGCAGATTCTTGCACAGCATGTGGTCTGTCTTCTACAGAGTCATGTTCTGGCTTCTCTTCTCGAGGACGAACCTCACACTGCTCCTTTCTGATCTCTGAACATTCCTGTTCTACGCTACATCTCCAAACCTTACTTCTGCCTCGATCAGGACTGCTAGCTTCATCTCCTGACTGTTCGTCATAGTGGTGCAATCTGGAACCGACAGAACCTCGTGGTCTCTGCTCCTCATGCAGATTGATCTGTGGATTAGCCTCACTGGTGGACATTTCATGGTTTTTGTCAAAGCTCTGCTGGTCCTCAGAGTGTTCCTGGTACCATCCTGTTTGTGGTGAGTGGTACATTTCTCGGTCTGATTCTGTTGGCGTCACTGGGTAGAACTTTGGACATGACTCAGAGACTGGTGGATATGAAGTAGAACAGGCTTCTGAACTGGAGTGTGAAAATGTTTCTTCATAGGACTGAGCACCAGTTCGGCATTCATGCCTCATATCTGTGCTCATGGCAGTGTAGCTGGTGGAGGTGAGATGGATAGGACCTGATTTGGGCTCCATGGGGTAACCTCTAAGAGGTTCTGTGAAAGGCTGGGACTGGAAATTAGGGTTTGGTAGTGGCTGACGTGGAAATTCTGCAAAAGGTGGAACATCCACTCTGATGGGTCCAGACCTCCTACTGGTCTTCTTACTACCTTTTGAACTACCAGCATTTGAAATGGAATCCTTCTCCACTTGAATCTGTTCTTCCTGTTCAGCCTCTTTGTGAGACTCTGTCCCTTCCTCGCTCTTTTCTGGACATCCTTCCACCTCCCATTCGTCTGTCTCACCTTTGCACTCCTCTGTCTGCTCCCTCTCTCTGTGCTGATCCTCGGTCTGCTCAGAGTGTACATGAAGGCTGCTCTCAGTACTGGAGGAACAATGTAGACCTGGGCTACCTCCATCTTGCTCCTCTAGAGGTGGTACCTCCTGTGGAGAGGGGGTTGGTTCCTCCTGAGAAGGAGTCAGATCCTCCTGTGAAGATGGAGTCAGCAGTTCCTGGGAAGACTCCTCAGGTGACAAAGTGTCAATGGCTGCATTGATCTCAGGAACATCGAGGGGCTGTGGCACTGCATGAATCTGTCTGGGTTGTTGTCGATGTCTGTGCTGATGCCCTCCATCACCACTCCGTCGATACCTCGACCCAATTGGACGAGGATGCTGACCAGGCTGTGGCTCTGCATCTCCACTCTCACTCGACCCCCTCTGGGCGTGGCAGGGGGCATGTCTTCGACTGCGTCGTGGTGGAGCTCGGTTAGTGCCAGGCTGCTGTTGGTGTGATTGTCGTTGGTAGTGATGATGATGATGGGCATTTCCCTGTTCGTCTTGGCTGTTCAGCTGGCATGGCCTCCACCTGGGACGGCCTCCTTCTGCGGGTGTACTGTTTGGCTGCCGGATGCGCTGAGGGGGTGGGGCTTTGGACTCTGCCTTCTCTGGCTCCTCCCTGTGACTCATGGCTGTTGCTATGAAGTGGACATGATGGTGTTGCACAACCTGATTGTGGGATGAAAGATAAGAACATCAATAAAATGAAATGAGTGTGGGAGTTGGATGAAATTAGTGTCACAGGCCAGATTTTGAGCTATCAAGCATTTTTTATTTCTTTTTTTTTTAATGAAATGCACTGCACAGCATACGTTAGGAGTAAAAAAAAAAGACCTCAATCCCAGTGGAATGAGATGGATAATCTGAGATTTCGTCCAGACCCTGAACAGCTGGCAGACGGTGGAAGGGAGGACAAGGTCAACGCCTGTAAAGACCCACGCTAAATGAATTATTCTCTCAGCAGCAGCATGCTGGAAGCTGACCTTTTACTGGAGGTAAAGACGGTTACGTCTGATAAATCATGAAAACTGTTACGCAACAACAAAATACTACACAGTGTGGTCTGTGATCCCAATGTGTTTTGTTGGCACAGTTAAAACCTGACCTCTCTCACTCTCATTAAACGCTTTATCCAGGTCAGGGTGGCAGTGGATCCGGAGTCTATACCGGGAACAGTGGGTGCAGGGAAGGAGAATTCACCCTGGATGGGATGCCAGTCTATCAAAGGGCACCATGCACACAACATTCACACACTCAGTCTGCATGTGTTTGGACAGTCAGAGGAGACCAGAGAAAACATGGGGAGAACATGCGAAACTCTACATAGACATTACCCCAAGCTCAGGATTGAATCCAGGACCCTGGAGATGTGTGAAAGGAAAGCCAAAACCTACAAAACCTGACCTGTATTATGTTAATTGTTCACTGATGAATTCTGTGATTCTCTGTGATAAAGATATTCACAACATGTAAGAGTGCTCAAGATGCTCACATCACACGGTACAAAATGTATTGATTAGTTTGGTTGCTCATTTGCATATTCTGACCTTCTGCAACATCAGTACAGTTCTGCAATCACCAACGATATCAATTCAGTAAGATAAAACAGTTAACACATGATATATTACATAACACCACTCTAAATACGTCTCCATAACCAACATGCCCATTAGACTAGCGATTTATTATCATCTCAGCAGACAACCATGGATGGTTGGTGTGTGTGTGTGTGTGTGTGTGCATGCGAGAGAGAGGAAGTGAGTCCCAGATGGCCTGTGTATGTGGGCTGTAGACATCACACCCCCGTATCGTACAGCCAAGTCTCAGTTTGTCCATCTGTCGCCTGTGCAGGAGGAATCACCTCACCACGACCTCAGTGACCTGCTGTACTTTTTTAGCATCACAATAACCATCATCTCACCTGGATCTCTACAGGTTACATCTAACACTTCCTTAGTTTGATCCACTGGCAGAAGCTTCTACGTAGAACCCTTCATTTTTCTTTTAGAAAAGGTTTAGAAAATGTAAAACCTCTTTACATACCTAAAAACCATTAACCATCAAAGGAGCCATTGAAGGACCCAGTTCTAAGGGAATGCTTTCTCCTTACATCATATGTGCAGAAGATTTGCATCTTTGTTCTTGTATTGATTGGTCTAAAATAAAGATATGACATATTTAGAAGTGTATACACTCCTAAAAAAAAAAAAAAAAACGAATCTAAAACACCCTAAAAAACGTTGGGATTTGGGATTAGTGTGTTGATTTGCTTATTAATCTGTCAAAACACATTTTACAGTGAGTCAGGATGTGAAATTTAGTGAAGTGAAATTACACAAACATGCGATCAGCTGTAACACAGTGAATTTTCATAGAGTTCAGTAAATATTTACTACTTACCTACTTTCAAATTAATGTAAATAAAGTAAAAATATTTGTTTAATTTACCTAAATCAACAAACATACGATGATTATAAATAAAATAAAACAAATTATCTACACAAATTGTTGTACAGATTAAAACATGGGGTACTATAGTAGGGTTTATATATATATATATATATATATATATATATATATATATATATATATATATATATATATATATATATACACACACACACACACACACACACACACACACACACACACACACACACACACACACACACACAGTATCTCACAAAAGTGAGTACACCCCTAAGTGAAAATGTCCAAATTGGGCCCAAAGTGTCAATATTTTGTGTAGCCACCACACCATTATTTTCCAGCACTGCCTTAACCCTGTTGGGCATGGAGTTCACCACAGCTTCACAGGTTGCCACTGGAGTCCTCTTCCACTCCTCCATGACGACATCACAGAGCTGGTGGATGTTAGAGACCTTGCGCTCCTCCACCTTCCGTTTGAGGATGCCCCACAGATGCTCAATAGGGTTTAGGTCTGGAGACATGCTTGGTCAGTCCATCACCTTTACCCTCAGATTCTTTAGCAAGGCAGTGGTCATCTTGGAGGTGTGTTTGGGGTCGTTATCATGTTGGAATACTGCCCTGCGGCCCAGTTTCCGAAGGGAGGGGATCATGCTCTGCTTCAGTATGTCACAGTACATGTTGGCATTCATGGTTCCCTCAATGAACTGTAGCTCCCCAGTGCCGGCAGCACTCATGCAGCCCCAGACCATGACACTCCCACCACCATGCTTGACTGTAGGCAAGACACACTTGTCTTTGTACTCCTCACCTGGTTGCCGCCACACACGCTTGACACCATCTGAACCAAATAAGTTTATCTTGGTCTCATCAGACCACAAGACATGGTTCCAGTAATCCATGTCCTTCGTCTGCTAGTCTTCAGCAAACTGTTTGCGGGCTTTCTTGTGCATCATCTTTAGAAGAGGCTTCCTTCTGGGACGACAGCCATGCAGACCAATTTGATGCAGTGTGCGGCATATGGTCTGAGCACTGACAGGCTGACCCCCCACCCCTTCAATCTCTGCAGCAATGCTGGCAGCACTCATATGTCTATTCTGCAAAGCCAACCTCTGGATATGATGCTGAGCACGTGCACTCAACTTCTTTGGTCGACCATGGCGAGGCCTGTTCTGAGTGGAACCTGTCCTGTTAAACCGCTGTATGGTCTTGGCCACCGTGCTGCAGCTCAGTTTCAGGGTGTTGGCAAACTTCTTATAGCCTAGGGCATCTTTATGTAGAGCAACAATTATTTTTTTCAGATCCTCAGAGAGTTCTTTGCCATGAGGTGCCATGTTGAACTTCCAGTGACCAGTATGAGAGAGTGTGAGAGGTATAACCCCAAACTTAACACACCTGCTCCCCATTCACACCTGAGACCTTGGAACACTAACGAGTAAACATGACACCGGGGAGGGAAAATGGCTAATCGGGCCCAATTTGGCCATTTTCAATTAGGGGTGTACTCACTTTTGTTGCCAGCGGTTTAGACATTAATGGCTGTGTGTTGTGTTATTTTGAGGGGACAGCAAATTTACACTGTTATACAAGCTGTACACTCACTACTTTACATTGTAGCAAAGTGTCATTTCTTCAGTGTTGTCCCATGAAAAGATATAATAAAATATTTACAAAAATGTGAGGGGTGTACTCACTTTTGTGAGCTACTGTGTTTATATATATATATATATATATATATATATATATATATATATATATATATATATATATATGACAATTATACACTCTCAGATAAACGGGTACTAAACTGTACCTTTCCTTGTCACTGGGCTTCTACACTTATCTTTATTATCTTTTATGTGAAAACATGGATATAGTGAGCTTTAAAATGATTTAAGGTACATAATCGGACTGTGATTATATTTTAGGAAAGAGCGAGTTTAACAGATTAGTCCTCTCAGTATCCGATAGCTGAAGCTCAGAGATGTAGATGTACTGAGGTTTCTGTTTTAGCCACAAAAAAAAGTGCTGCACAGCAGAAAGACCTCCACATCATCACCACCTACTGTACATCACTGATAAACACCAAAGAGGTCATTTTGTGTTCAGGCTTTTGCTTTTATACCTTTTTAAATAAAAACACATAGGCCTATTAAAGGTACAAGAAGTACTTAAGGATGGTTCCACCTCAGCGACATGGAAAGGTACAGTTTGGTACCTGTTTATGCTGAGAGTGTACAATAGGAACTGATTTCAGAAGGCATCTGCAGAAGGATGTAAAAAAGATTCACAGATATCTCGCTTTGACTTCAGTTATTATAACCTCCTGCAGGTCTGTTTCCAGAGTAATACATCATTATTCCTGACACTAGGACAGTTACAATAAACACACACTGAGTGTAAATATATATGAATGATGTATTTATTTCTGAGCCTGGTTTTGTTTTCCATCCACACCCCTGAGCTCTGATCATTCATTCTAATATTATTTTAATAATCACTGTTAGAACTTTCAGTCCATCTGTAATATTGCTGAGAGAGAAACATCAGCTCTGGGTTTGGGTTTAAACCCGATGGCCTGCACCGAGGCTCTAAATCTCTTCTTGGATAATCAGATTAAAGCTGTGCGGGTCTGATCACGCACGCGCGGTTTAAAAGGTCGTGCTGTGTTTTAAACACTACATTAAATCGTGAAACGGGGAGATGAGGGACTGCACACTGTTACCTGTTAGGAAGCGGATGGATGATGAAGCACAGCTCGGTTCTGTGTGTCCATGTTCTCCGCGTCAATCTCCCTCCGTGTAACGTGTCCGCGCGCGGTGACGGTGAGAGCGGCGCAGTGCGCGTGCAGAGCCGCACCGGATTACAGCCGCATCCTCCGCGATACAACGACACACCCTGCGCGCGCGCGCACGCACGCACACACACACATGCACACACACACCAATCAGTCACCGCCGTTAATAACACTACATACAGCCACAACAGCGACCTCTACAGGAGACACAGCGTCAGCGTTCCAGCGTTTCCATGGGAAAAAAAAAAAAAAATAGCGCAGCTGAGTGATTTTAGGATTGTGGGTAATGTAGTTCAGCTCTCTCATCTTCATCATGTCCCAAACCCCACCCTGTTCACTAGCAATATATATATATATATATATATATATATATAGAGCACCCTGGGTAAGAAGTTTTCTTGTTTTATAAATTATTTCTGAAAGTAGGCGACAATGTAAAATATCCCACAATGCTCTTCTGGAGGCTAAACCGTGCAGCCCATAGGGGATGCTGAGTACCCATAATGCACTATGCAGTGAGTAGGGAATAGGTTTAAATGAAACTGACATCTTTCTTCAATAATAATAATAATAATAATAATAATAATAATAATAATAAATGATATAATTACAATCTCTGTCGTCTCATGAATGTGTTTACAGAAAAAATAATAGTAACATAATTTAAAATAATATAGTCTTAACTTTACAGTGTTTGTGCTGTGCCTCGTCTTTGACGTGAAGTTCAGCAGTGAAATGAAGAACAGTCTACAGTGGTGCTTGTGGTGTTTCTGTATATCTGCATAAATGTGACCTAAAACATCATCAGATTTTCACACGAGTCCTAAAAGTTGACAAAGAGAACCCAATTAAACAAATGAGACAAAAATATTATACTTGGTCTTTTATTTCTTGAGGAAAATGATCCAATATTACATCTCTGTCAGGGCAAAAGTATGTGAACCTTAGATTTCAGTATCTGGTGTGACTCCCCTTGACCAACAATAACTGCAGCTATACGTTAGCGGTAACTGTTGATCAGTGCTGCACATCGGCTTGGAGGAGTTTCAGCCCGTTCCTCAGTACAGAACAGCTTCAGCTCTGGGATGTTGGTGGGTTTCCTCACATGAACTGCTCGCTTCAGGTCCTTCCACAACATTTCTATTGGATTAAGGTCAGGACTTTAACTTGGCCATTCCAAAACATTAACTTTATTCTTCTTTAACCGTTCTTTGGTAGAACGACTTGTGTGCTTAGGGTCTTTGTTTTGCTACAATCAATTCAATTCAATTCAGGATATAGATTGCAGCCCTGCCATGCACACCATTGTTGTTCAGTGTTCTCCTGATGGTGGACTCATGAACATTAATATTAGCCAATGTGAGAGAGGCCTTTAGTTGCTTAGAAGTTACCCTGGGTTCCTCTGTGACCTCGTGGACTATTACACGTCTTGCTCTTGGAGTGATCTTTGTTGGTCTCCACTCCTGGGGAGGGGAACAATGGTCTTAAATTTCCTCCATTTCTACACAATCTGTCTGACTGTGGATTGGTGGAGTCTAAAGATATAAGTCTCTTTAGAGATGGTTTTGTAACCTTTTCCATCCTGATGAGCTTCAACAACTCTTTTTCTGAGGTCCTCAGAAATCTCCTTTGTTCGTGCCGTGATACACTTCCACAAACATGTGTTGTGAAGATCAGACTCTGATAGATCCCTGTTCTTTAAATAAAACAGAGCGCTCACTCACACCTGATCGTCGTCCCACTGATTGAAAACACCTGACTTTAATTTCACCTTCAAATTAACTGCTAATCCTAGACGTTCACATACTATTGCCCTGACAGAGATGTAATACTGGATCATTTTCCTCAATTAATAAATGTCCAAGTATAATATTTTTGTCTCATGTGTTTAATTGGGTTCTCTTTATCTACTTTTAGGACTCGTGTGAAAATCTGATGATGTTTTAGGTCACATTTATGCAGAAAAGTAGAAAATTCTAAAGGGTTCACAAACTTTCAAGCACCACTGTACATGGTGAAGGCATCTGGTTTGAAGCTGTTAATAATTTTCAGAGTCTTCAGTATGAAGTCATGATTCAGGTCTGAACTACACCCTTTCCTCATGCTGTTGTAATCCACACAGATTACTATTGTTCATCTATTGGACATCCAGGGGTTCAGCTTTTTCCTGCCGAGGTTCGTTACACTCCGATTCAACACCAGCTTAATAAACATTGGACACCAGTCCAAGTGCTTTAATCAGGACCACAGGAAACAAGAAGTAAGCTGTCTGATTACTGATTATGTAGATACGCGTATGTAGTTATGTAGTGATTATAAAATGCTACTTGAATTAAACTGAATTGAATTCTACAGATATCATTCCTTATTCCACACTTCTAGACTTTCCACAAGTTAATTCCTCTGCAAAGAAAGGAAGTTTATAAACTGAAATTGAATTAAAGTAAAGGAAGAAGGCTGAGCAGGTCAGACCATGCAGCTGGAGAGATTTTAATCTGGATCTGATTTATATTTATATTAACAGAGCCATCCTTTTATCACACACTCCCTCACTCTTCCCCCCCTCCCCGTTTAGCTCTCATGTTTCCTCCCTTTTATTCTCAGACTCTCTCTGTACGGCAGAGAGACATACAGACGGCTCCCATCTGAAGACCAGCTCAGTTTAGGAGAAGTCACATCAGTTCACCTCAGAAGCTGGTAGACACACGCTGTGCTCTGGCTGAGGAGAACGGAGCTCTTCACTCAGGAGAAGATGATTCCCTACATCTTCCTCAACATTCTTAGTGAGTACAAAACCTAAAACGTGGACATGAGGAAGAAAAGAAGGGAAAGTGTGTCGGTCCAAGTCTGTTGTTGTGTTAGTCTGATTATCTGACTGTGTTACAGCGATGGCCCGAGGAAAGACGTTACCGGGCTCGTGTAGTTTTCAGGAGACGACGTGTGACTACACAGCAGATGCAGCTTTTCTCAGCTGGAACCTCAACCCTAAGGGTAAGGAACGATCTGAACATGAAAATCAAACACTGAGCACCAAGGACCGGAAAAAGGCTACAGACTAAAAACCTCAAATCACCCAGAAAGATCATCTGTTTAATCTGTTTTATAAGATAATAAGTGTCATGACTGATCTGATTATTAGAAATGCATATCTTCATCAGAAATAATACTGCAACAAAGTCTTTAATAGCCATCGGATGCCCAACATGCCTTCGTCCATCTGGAGAACATAAAAGGAACATTTTTGCATTGAAGATTTCAGGCTTGTTGTTATGCAAACTTGGCATCGGACATGTTTATCTGCTGCTTCTGGTTTTTGTCCGCTCTTTTTGCTGATATAAAAAAATAACAGATAAAAATGATGTTTAAGACTGCAGGGTGATTTACACTGTGATAAATGTCATGGACGTGTGTGTGAGTCTGATCCAGTAGTTAATAAGAGCAGTGTCTCATTGCGATGAGTCTCATCTGTCTTCAACTTTTCTAAAATTTCATTTTTGTTACAATACACAGAGGGAGGCAGGATGCATGCGCTGGGGAAAAGTCAGTTTATTAGGAACACAGGATTCGAAAGTAACGGAACACACAAAACGAAGGAAATAAACAGTAATCCACAAAAAAGGCAAGCAATAATCCAAAAGCAATAATCCACAAGGCAGTAGTTCCAAAAAAGATAATTCACAAGGCAGTAGTTCCAACAGAGATAATCCACAAGGCAGTAATTCCACAAAAGTACAGAACATGGGAACTAAACAAAACCGAACTGAATCAAACGCACGAAACTAGGCTATGGTACTGGAACTATGAGCTATGAGCTGAGGACTATGGTACTGGAACTATGAGCTATGAGCTGAGGGCTATGGTACTGGAACTATGAGCTATGAGCTGAGGGCTATGGTACTGGAACTATGAGCTATGAGCTGAGGGCTATGGTACTGGAGCTATGGTACTGGAGCTATGGTACTGGAGCTATGAGCGAGAGAAAGCGAGAAGGTAGCAGGCGTACAGCACATGCTAGGACGAACTCTAATACTCCTGCCTCGAGGCGAAAACGGGAAGAGGTTTTAATAACCAGAATAATCAAACACAAACGAGACACACCTGAAACTCATAATTACACATTAAACGGTAAACTAATGAACATATGAGGGCGGGGACATGACATGGACAGAGAACCAATAAACATACAGAGGCGGAGACATGACGTAAACCAAAACACAAGCACATGGCAATGAAAACAAACGTTAGTCTATGAATGCGGAAGTAAACTGCCGGCTGTCCTCAACGGCGGCGCGGAGAATGGAATGCGGAAGTGAGTCGCGTCGCAAGCGAGTGCGAGGGGATCTCTAACAATTTTACACAGAAATAAAATTTTCTCTCCAGAGCTGCTTTTCAGTGAAATTCAGAAAGCTGTTCTCTGAAGATATTCAGCTCTCTGTAGATGTGCTGTTCTCTGTGCAGTTCTTTGGGGATGTGCTCTTCTCTGTGTTCTCCTGCTGTTCTCATGTTGACTGAATGTTCTTCTTTTGCCCTCTTGAGAGCATTTCATTACGGTGGATGCGAGCTCGCAGGGGGGCGGGGACAAGGCAGTTCTGTTGGGTCCTGATGTGGAGCTGCAGGATTGGAGCTGTCTTCGTCTCATCTATCAGATCACCGGTGCCGGCTCCCTTCAGGTTCTCACTCGTTCAGAGGCAGAGAGTTTTGATCACACGCTCTGGTCGGCCAGCGGTTCCTCTGATAGCTGGCTCATCGCCACCATAGACCTGCAGAATTCCACCGAGCCGTACAAGGTGAGAGACGTGAGACGTTGAGCTGGTAATCATCTACACAGTGCAGTGTTGGATTGAAGGAAAATAAAAAATGATAGCATTTTTATTATGTCACTTTTTGTTTATTTATTATGTCGTTATAGTGGTCGTGTGTGTTGCTTCTCTCAGCCTCAGCATCTGATCAGAAAGCACAGATCTGGATCATTATATTTACATCCATGAACGTTTGATCACTACATCGTGATGCACAGTACAAACAACTTCATTTTCAAAGAACATACGATCTGTACTGACTTTACTCAAACTAAGATATTTGTTTGTGCAACTTTGCTGTTGATTTTCTTCTTCTCTTTATCAAGGATGTGTTTAAAAAGATGTGTTCAGTCTTTCTCATACTACACAGTATTATCACACTGCTGCATAAATTCAGTTTTAACAGATCCATTTAGGAGTTTCTGTCTAACATGGTGTATTGTTCAGCTCTTACACTGAGCTAAATTAAATCTTAACCATTCTAAAAAAAACAGTAAAGAGATGCAAAATATGTAGCTGTTTATAATAATCTCGCATTACTTTTGTTCATTTATCACGTAAAGGGTCTTGTTCACGGACACAACAGTTACAGCTTAGCAGTGCTCTGATTTAAACTCAAAGGGTTTAACCACTGAAACCCAAAGACTCAAAGTCTATTAACTTCATGTGGTTTATTTTAAACGAGAAACAGTGCAGATTTACTACTGGCTTCAAAAAGAATTGAGCATAACTTAAAAAATGACATTTTAGTGTTTATAACAGTGAAGGATATTGGAAATTAATTTTCATTATTATTATTATTATTATTATTATTATTATTATTATTATTATTATTATCAATTTATTCATTTCATTATTATTCCTTGGACAAGGAACTAAAAGGACATAATAAAAATACTTATATTATCTTAATTGTATAATGTTGATGTGTAGTTTATAAATCAGCGTTAATAAATGTTCAGCCTCACTATTTCTGAGCTATACATTCCTATTAAAATTATAATTGTGTTTGTGTTATTGTTCTGCAGTATATACTGTATTTGTGTTATCAATGAAAGTGTGTGTGTGTGTGTGTGTGTGTGTGTGTGCTGTAGATTGTGATCGAGGGCGGACGGGGCTCGGCTGAAGGCAGCAGTGTTTCCATCTTCGAGGTCAACATTTCGGATAAATACTGCATCGGTCAGTGATGTAAACTACACAAACTCACACACACAACACTAAATAGTGTAACATACTGTGTTAAAGCTTCCCTGAGGTCATTTTATAACACTGACTTCACAATTTAATTGTAAAAGTGTACATTGTTTTTGTACCAATTCTTTTATTTCATTACTGCTTGCAGTTGCGTTCGCAAGACGTTTAACTTTCTACTGAAGATTAAAGCGACATTCAGTGACCCTTTAGTGGTGTACATTTCTACACAGAAATGTTAATAAACGTTTTCCCCACGGAGTAAACCAACCTGAACTCCAAGCAACTGTAGATGTTTCTGCACGTCCGCTTCTAAACTCTTATAAGGGTTCTAGGGATGATTAAGCTTTCTATCTTTCTACTGAACTTCAACTTTATAAAAGGTTCCCACAGACGAGTGTATAAGAGGTTATAATATTTGTTCTTTAGCTGTATTCTGTAGATGAATCAACATTAAAGCTCACCTCCGCACCAGAACCCTGATTTGTAAATACATTATTCATTCTGTGGGGTTTTTTTTCCCCCCAGAGTGTGATTTTGAGGAGTCTCACCTGTGTGGATATGTGAGCCAGTGGAGTGGAAATGTGAACTGGTATGTGGGGAGAGGAGCTCCGAACAACCCTGCACTCGGTGACGGACCAGGTACGCCAGATCATGCACAAATCCTCCCTACCTAGTGTGGGTTCCTCATTACAGCTGCAAATAAACTCAGTAACCTACAGAGTGCATCGTGCTGCAGTGTTCTCACCTGAACTCACCTGAACTCACCTGAACTCCACTCAGCCCAACATCACATTATTTCATTCTTTTTAGAATACATGTATTTCTGAGACAGCAAAATAAATACATCTCATGTAAATAAATATCTCATGTACTGTATATGTATTAAATGTAAAATAGAGACAGTTAGCTTCACTCATTTGTTGTTCACAGGAACTGCACAGGATTTTATTAGAAAGGAAAGAGTTTGTAATGTTCAAATATTCCGTGTAAGGAAACGTATTTTGTTACAGTCGAGTATATCTGTAGATTATCTGTTGTACTTTCTAAATGTTTACAGTCTCTGGGAATCATTTTCATCTGAGAATATTTAAAGCCACGGTTCTGATGCACGTTGTATAATTAATCCTTTTTCCTGTATTGTGTGTAAAGTGTAGAATGATGTGTGTTTGAGTTTTTGCTTCTTTGTGTTTTGAATATTGTCCATGATAAATATGATAAATTGTCGTATCGTATCAAACATTATATTTCACCGGTCACATCCCATTCTTACTGAAACCGTCCTGGCTGATGAACCTCGCTCTCGTTACCAGGTCATTACATGTACGTGGACTCGATTTACTCCAGGACTCTGAAGGAAGTGGCTACGCTGCTGTCGCCCATGACCTCGGTGCTCATGTCGGGCTGTTTGAGTTTTCAGTACCAGCAGGACCACGCCGAGGGTCACATGTTCTCGGTGTACAGCAGGGACCGGGCGGGGCTGTACAGGGAGCTGTGGAGAGCAGACCTGCCTGAGAGCAATCAGGTGGAGCAGGAAGCCAAAACCCGGGTGTGGATTCCTGTACAGGTGACCCTGAGTGCCCCCTACCCCCTACAGGTATGTATTAATGTTTAAATCTCTGCTCATTAAAACTGTTCTGACAGCAGCTCTACTTTGGAAGCAGGAGGAAATTCATTGGTTCAAACAGCCGATGGGTGGAGCTTACTGTTATCATCTAGCAGGTGATGATCCATGCAGTGCTGATTGTAGCTTCACTACACAGTAAACACGATGCTCATTCATACGTTATTTTAATTCCGATGTCCTGCAAAAGGGTTTGTGTTCTATCAGTGGTGTTAAACTAGAAAACTGCTCAGAAAGATAACTAAGCTCCATAAGATTTTATAAACCATACGCTTGGAGGGGGGGGGTCAAATCCTGCCTCCACTCTGTGTGCGCGGAGTTTGCATGTTCTCCCCGTGCTTTGGGGGTTTCCTCTTGGTACTCCGGTTTCCTCCCCCAGTCCAAAGACATGCGTTGTAGGCTGATTGGCATCTCTAAATTGTCCGTAGTGTGTGATTGTGTGTGCAGTTGTGCCCTGCGATGGGTTGGCACCCCGTCCAGGGTGTACCCCGCCTTGTGCCCTGAGTTTCCTGGGTAACATTATCTAGGTAGCTAGCTGGCTAGTTATGTTAGCTAAAAACTACCATCATAACTAACATGTTTGTTTATTGTTCAGTAGTGGTGTTAAACTATAAACTGACCAGAAACCGTACAGTGTTTTAATGTTAGCTTGTTAGATAGCTTGGTAGCTAACTGGCTATTTAATGTTAATCATTCTAACTAAATACGCTAATGCTGTCTAAACATGCTGCCTAGCGAGGGAGCGTCAGTCTGAACATGTCTGCTTCAGAACTGTGATAATATTATTACAGATAGGTGTTTATGTGTGGCAGTGGTAGCTCAGTGGTTAAGATGTTGGGCTACTGATCGGAAGGTCATGAGTTCAAATCCCAGCACTGCCAAGCTGCCACTGTTGGGCCCTTGAACAAGGCCCTTAACTCTCAATTGCTCAGACATATAAATGAAACAAATGTAAGTTGCTCTGGATAAGGGCGCCTGACAAATGCTGTAAATGTTTAAAGTTGTGTGTGTGAACCCTCTATAGGTGGTATTTGAAGTTTCATTTAACAGTCCTAAAGGAGGTCGTGTGCTGCTGGATGACATCGCGTTTTCTCCGGAGTCGTGCTCCGCAGGAACAGGTGCTGTAGATCTTCAGATGAACACCACGACGCAGCGCCGATGATCCTCAACATTCCTGATTAAATCTGTTTGTGGTTTTTTTTCAGAGCCTGTGTTCGACCCATCAGCGGCAGACTGTGACTTCGAGGTGGGTTTTTGTCGTTACACACAGAACATGATGGAGAGTGAAACGTGGAAGCGAGTCTCAGTGCGGCCCAACCTGTACCGCGAGGGAGACCACACGACCGGGAGAGGTGCAGGAACACACACACACACACACACACACAAACACACACACACACCGCTGTACATTTACACTTAACACTCATCATAAAACAATACCTTTACTAGATATTCTTTCAGTAATCACCTCCTTACTCAAGTTTGGTTTCATTTAGATATTTCTCACATTCAGAGTGATTTTCCTAAAAAAAAAAGCCCAAAGTTAAATGTGAAAGTTTCTCTTGCCTGCTGTTCTGTTTAATAATTTAAGGAGAAGTGACAAGATGACTTCCTCAAAATCTTCTCTTTTTTAACCCCAGATGTGAGGTTTACTGTAATTGCTGGTTTCTCTGGTTAGGTTTTCTCTCTTTTTGGCAGGTTTAAACAGACAGGAGATAAAAATGAAATAAAACATACAATATAAATATATAAATGACTATCTACATGTGATTTATAAATATTCTATTGATTTTTTTTGTAACTTAAGTTATATTTTATATTTTATTTTTATGATATTAAGACTAATCACAGTTCTAAATTAATGGCAATTTGTTGGATACATTGTAACCATGGCAACAGGTATAAGTTAGGATTTAGATTAGGAAATCCGGATATATATATATATATATTTTTTTTAATGGATGTGTCGTTGTTCTTGAGTCAATTTTATTGTTTAAATTCCTTTATAATTTTATGTATAAAGTCCAGAGTTCACTACATTCACATATGAGACAAGTTTGTATTAAATATAAAACAGTTGCTGTGAACCACTAATCTAATTAATACTGTTATTTGCATATGCAAATTTATTTATGCATCAGCCATATCAGAGGCATAGTATGTTTGTAATGAACAGCCGATATTTATTTAATTATTGTCCTATGTAAATAAATGTATATTACTGTTATATATTACTGCTGACAAAACAAACATGAAAACATCCCAGTATGTGTGAAGAGATGAAGAAGATCCCTGATTTAATATTTTCCTCACACACTGGGATTGTTATAGAATTATTCCCTATAATGAGTTGGAATTGAACGGGTTTAAAACGATGGAGATTAATTCCACCTGAGATTAGAGTAAATATTTTATATTTTAGAGTTTTGTGTTCTCACAGGTTCGTTCCTGTTGGCGAGTTCACGCTTCATCATGCAGTCCGGCTCCATCAGCCGACTGTTCGGACCGTCTCTGCCCGGGAACCAGAAGTACTGCCTGAGGTTCTTCTACTCGGTCAGAGGTTTCAGTAAATCTGAGCACACTTTAGCAGTGTATCTGTATAACAGCACCGCGCAGAAACACGTCCGAGTCTGGACCTCGAGTGACAGAACTAGAAACGTGTGGATTCAGGTGGAGCTCAGTATCCAGACTCAGAACAACACTCAGGTAATGAACGCTGATTCATTTCTTCAGATCAGGTCTGGGGACTGAGAGGAAAAACTTCCTGCAACTTATTTTTCTGTTTACGTTGCTTTATGTTTTGTGTTATTGTCCAACAGATTGGCTGGAAGGTGTGATTAAACGATACCATGTAACCATGGTAACAAGCATAAATGAGGAATTCTGCTAGGAAATCAAGATGTGAATTTAATTATCGTTAGTGACCTGCTGGACCTGAGCTCCTAAAAGCAATCATGTAAAAAAAAAAAAAAAAAGAGGATGGGTTCTTAAATAACATTTTTAATTTAAATTCCATAATTATTTCACTTGAATATGAATTATTTCATATTTATGTTATAGACTAACAATAGCCTAATATTGCAAACAAACTCGCAATTGTAATTATGTAGAAAGAAAGGATTTACTGTTTACAGTGTGGTGTTAATTAGAGACGAAACGAAGGTGAGATGTTAACTTCTGAGATAACTCGTATTAGAAATGTGTAGAACGTTAATTAAATAAATAGAAAGCTCTATTTTATTTTTTTTTATCCTTTTTAACAAATGCAGTCTTCACAGGTGAAACCTAGGGCTCAAACCAAGAGTAGATGTTCAGAGCTATTCATTATTTAAACAATCAGTCTAAAAGGACACACCTGGGCAACACCCGACAGTCGTGTTCCAATATTTTTGATCACTTGACAAAATGGGTGGGTTCAAACAAAAGGTGCCGTGTACTAAGTCGTTTAACATGTCTAGATGTAAATGTGAGGAAATAAAAGCTGAAATTCTGATCTATTGTCTCACATTCAGCTTTTGATCTCAAACCCAAATGTATTCGGTGTATAGCAAAAACAATAGAATTGGCCTTGCTGTTCCAATACTTTTGGAGGGCACTGTGCATCTGTGATCATTTACTTCACACATCTGTCAGCAAAACATGACTTCATGTGTCTTCCACGTCTCAGACAGGATGTTGGAAAGAGAAAACGTCTAGAAAGAACTGCACCGAGTCGCAGAGAAACACACACACACACACACACACACACACACACACACACTGTGCTCAAGCGAATAAGTAAAAAACACAGCAGGTCATTGTGTATATTTTCACTTGAAATGTGCATCTGATTTATTTATTACTGATTTATATTTATCTGTCTGTCTCTTACAAGGTGATGTTTGCAAGTATGTGTAAAAGTTTTTGGAACTGCGGTTCTGCTGCTCTCGATGACATCAGCCTCCGTCTTGGGGACTGTGAGCTACCGTTAGGTACAGCGACCATCTGAACCACTCACACACACACAATATATAATAATAATAATAATAATAATAATAATAATAATAAGGATTTCAGGGGTGGGGTTAGGGGTGGGGCTAGCTTTCAAACCTTTGCTTACTTCATTCTTATTAAATCCAACAAAACCTGATCATATCACTTCATGTTAGAGTTTCCCTCGTTCTCGGAGTCGCTCGAACACTTCTGCATTCCTCACGCCGCGTTGCTGAGAGCAGCTCCTCTCCATTCACAAAACCCGCTGGACTATGCATTCACGAACTCTCGCTTTGTTTACATCACCATGTGCTTGTGTTTGCGTTTACGTCATGTCCCCGCCTCCTTTATGTTTATTGGTTCTCTGGTTTATGTCATGTCTCCGCCCCTGCTCATACACAGGTTTTCCGTTTATGGTTTAATTATTAGTTTCAGGTGTTCGGTGTTTAACGTCGTATGTCTTTGATTTGTCTGTGTATATAAACCTCCTCCCGTTTCCGCTTCATCGCGGAGTATTAAAGTAGATTAGACTAAATAGAGTGGTTCCTAGCATGTGCTGTACGCCTGCTATTTTCTCGCTTTCTCTCGCCCTTAGTTCATGATTCCTAGACCATCGCTCATAACTCCCAGTTCATAGTTCCTAGACCATAGCTCATTAGCTCTTAGCTCATAGTTCGTAGTTCCCAGTTCATAGCCTAGTTTCGTGCGTTTGTTTGTTTTGTTTTGCTTCGTTTTCATGATTTAATCTCTTTTGGAATATATGCCATGTGGATTATCTCTTGTGGATTATAACCTTACCTTTTTGTGGATTATGGTTCGTTTCCCTGTTTTATGTTCCATTACTTTTGAATGAAACTGTTCCTAATAAACTGACTTTTCCCCTGCGCATGCATCCTGCCTCCCTCCGTCCGTGTATCGTAACACTTCACTTGTTTGAGTTTGGTTTGGGTTTTTTAAATTTTATTTATTTATTTATTTTTAAAAACATTAAAGTAATGCTCTTGAGCAAACCCGATTAGTCAAAATAAATCATAAAGTGCACTGATGCGTGATTGTTTGAATTGGTATAATCAAAAAATCTTTGAGAAGAGTTTAAAAGAAAATATAAGGAGTAAAATGTACAAGTATTATTTTTATTACACCAGGTGAAGTACAAATTCACTAAAATGGTACATGCTCAGTGTAGTAACGAAGTCATGTGATGTGTTCCAGGTTCTCCTCTGTCGGTTCCTTCACACTGCGACTTTGAGAACGGACTTTGTGGATTCACACAGGAAAAAAAGCGTGACATCGCAGACTGGGTTCTGATCAGAGGACCAACACCGACCTCCTACACTGGACCTAAAGGAGACCACACCACTGGAGTGGGTTTGTTCCTCTTCCTTCTCACTGACTGGATGAACAAACATGATTACGGTTGTTCCATGTGTGTGGACCATGTAATTGTTCATTGTGCTGTTAAAACTCTTTTGTGTTTCAGTCATGTCTCTATTTCTCTCATCTTTAAGGTCATTATTTGTACATCGAGGCCTCCCTGATGCTGCCAGGTCACAGTGCCCGCCTCCTGTCCCGCCCCCTCCGTGGTTCTAGAGCAGCTCAGTGCCTGCTCTTCTTCTACAACATGTACGGTTCTGGAACAGGTTCTCTCAGAGTTCTGCTGCGCTCTGAGCTGGAGGATGGAGACATGATGCTGTGGGAGAGGAGTGGAGAACAGAACGTCTCCTGGATGAAAGCGTCAGTGACCTATCAGTACGACCATCAGCACCAGGTAAGTAAGAGAACCTGGAATTCACCTGAATGTTCCTACAGGTCTGTCTGTCTGTCTGTCTATCTATCTATTTTTTTTTTAGATTGTATTTGAAGCAACTCGAGGGCCATCGATACTGAGCGATACTGCCATTGATGATATTAAATTTCAAAAGGGACCCTGCAAAGGTACGTCACATACATTATTATATTACAGAAGTATTACAGTTTAACCGTTTAAACTTCTACAGTCAGTTATTTTCTATTAGTTTCACTGTAGTTACTAAATAATATGCATTACTGTGAATAACTGAACAATAATCTGAGGATTAAAGGGGTTACCATCAATATAATCTACAGAAGTCACATGGTTGGAACTGAAGTTTACGTCACACATCGAGCAGAACATAATGAAGCTTTTGTCTCTCTGTTTACTTTCACAGATGGTGATCAGTAACTTCACCTTTCAGTTAGTCAGATCTGATTAATATGACACTCAGCAAGAGAAGAAATAAACATGGAAATGAACAGAATATGCAAATATTTCATAAATATCTGATAAACCTTAATGTCTAAAAACAGCTTTATAAAGTTTAACCTAAGCTTTACAGGTAATCTCTCATGTGTGCTTTTATTAATCCGGTTTTTAAGTGGTGTGTTTTAAGATGATTCCTCATCACACTGTACAGGAGAGATTCTGTACAATAAACTGTGTTGTGAATTTTATAGCAGACTGTGTGATTTCGTGTGTTTCCATGTCAGATTATACTGATGATGTGATGAAGATATAAAGATTAAAGATTACATGGCCAAGCTGCCATTGTTGGGCCCTTGAGCAAGGCCCTTAACCCTCAACTGCTCAGATGTATAAATGAAATAAAGACGTAAGTCGCTCTGGATAAGGGTGTCTGCCAAATGCCATAAATATAAGTGTAAATGTAAATGTCATCAATCAGCGTGATCTGGAAATCAGCTGGTGTAGAAAACAGGCTCACCTAAACACAACCTTTACATGCTGTCCCAGGAGACTGAAATCGTCCTATCGGTGGATTTTAGATGAGCGTTGTAGCAGTGCTCACACGATGAGATGAGAAATCTCTCACACTGACACACTTCACCGTCAGCTGTCTTTTGGTGGCAGTGGCACTAATTCACCAGCTGGTCAGCGTCACATTATGTGTCCTAAGACCGTTGATCTCAACTCTCGACCAAAGAATTTGCTTACAGCGTGTGATTTTTGCCTGCAATCGTAAAATCATGCAGCGTAATGCCGGCTTTACAGGTCAACCAAACTTACCCACCACCTCACCCGCAGTCTTACCTCTGGTCCATTATCACCACATTCCTGCACAGTAATACTGTATGTAGTTTTCACACAAATCTACTTTCTTTTGTTTTTCTTTCTTTCTTTTTTCTTTTTTAATATAAAATGAAAATGTAAAAAATTTCAGCAAACTAGCCTTCTTTTTTTTTTTTTTTTTTTTTTTTTACTCTAAAAGCATATTCTAGATTTTATTCAACTTTAATGGCAATAAGTAATAAGAAGAAAAGAAAAAGCTAATTCATACATGTAATAGCAGTTCTTCAGTATGCAATTGCACTTTCTAATCTTCATTCTCCAACTTTACCAAAAATGCAGTGGCAGGACTTTGGGAGAGAATTTTGGTGTGTTAAACTACAGTGTTTGATTGAAAGGTCAAAACTACAGTGTTTGATTGACAGGTATAAACTACAGTGTTTGATTGACAAACTACAGTGTTAAAGTAGTAGCTACCACCACTCCCACCACCACTCAATTAATAGAAGACAATCTGCTGTACACATCCCATACTGGAATAGTAGGCAAAGGAAAGGATGGAAGACAAGAAGGTAGATCTGTACATTTAAGGAGCGGAAAAGACCGGGACACTTTAACAAACTTTGTGTTAATTACTTAATTTTAATTATAATTCTTATCATTTCTGTCTTTGCTGCACCACTTGTGGCCTTTTTATTATGTTTTGACATTAGATAACTAATAAACCAATAATTTTATACAGATGTTTATGTTCACAGGATACCGAATGTATTGCACAGTGTTTCTGAAAACGTTTTTTCTCTCCAAGACCCCTCAGTGTCCGAGACAATAATCGAGTGCTCTGTACACAGGATAAAAATACGTGTTGCTGCTGTAATGGTTTGTAGATCTTTACAAAATAAAAGGCTGTCATTTTTAGTGAACATATTGAATGTAATGCTGCGTTCGTGGTAATGATGTCATTCCCCACCTTGAGACCTTCAAAATGCGAAGTGGAAAAAAAAAAACATGGATGCCTCCAGGAAAGCGTGTGTTTTGTTTGCTCTGTTAGAGTGAAAAGCTCTGCAAAGCTCATAAAAAGCTACTTTAAGTGCACTTTTACAGTTACAGGCCTGAGTTCTACTGTAGCAGAGGTCAGGAACCTTTTCAGCTGGCAGAGCCATAAAAGCAAAAAACAAAAAAAAGGTATAGTATAGGTAAAGTTAGCATATTTTTTTGACGTTTTTATATATATCTTATTAGTAGTAGTAGTTATTATCTTTACTATTATTGTATAATTATAAAAAGTGGTAACGTAATAAAGACCATTACACATTTTGTGTGTTCTTGACCTAATAAACTGCACTTCACCTAATAGGCCTGTAGGTGGCACTTGGACTTAATTTAATTCAATACAAGCTGCAGTACGTAACTGAGAGTAAATTGAACGCAACTTATCATTAATGCGACTTCCAAATATGCAAATTCGTCTGTCCATTCTTACTGGGAAGAACGATACTCATCGTTTTTATTTTCTTTTAGCCATTTCACCTTTGTTAAAAAACTGAAAACACACTAGCTATGTAGTTTTCAACCGATTTATGAATTAGGCCGGGAAATTACCGCTCTGCTCCACACTGTCCAATGAAATTTGAGCTTGTTGTACCAAATCGTGATTGGTTTGTGTATACATGACAAACGGGCATCGATTATGAATTATGTAATAGTTTAAAATATGTAATATGTAGAGTTTTAATTGAACTGACACACTAGCTTTCGTGATTCGTGGTTGTTTTTATTTATTTTTTCCCCGCCTTTGAGCCATAGGCAATCACTGAAAGAGCCATATATGGCTTGCTAGAACTTCAAACTTTCATGCAACTTTTAGGACTGAAATTGCAGCACAGTAACAACAGTGGACAATAGTGAGTAGGTTAGCTAGCACCATGCTAGCCGGCTAACGTTAGTGATGATTACCTTCTCAGAACAGTGATTAGTACGGTCAGTGCTATTCAGATTTAACCGAGTACTGTGTCTGTATATTATCTGATCTAAAGCCTATACTGCTATCACTTAAAAGTAGAGAAGAGGAAAGTTATACTGTTCACAGTGTGAGCGGCCATATTGATTTGACATCACTCTGTAAATTGGGAAGGAACTGGTAGCTGAGAAGACTACCCCAAGCTGATGAGTTGAAATTGCAAGTTGAGAGGACTATTTCCGGTGGTTTTTACCAGTTGTAGGTGGGGAATTTCAAGCTGCAGCTTCAGCTCAAACACAGCATTAGTTGTTACTATAGCTCAAGACACACCCCTGGGGGCGGGTCTTATACGTTATGTAGGGCATTTAATTGGATGAACACAAGATTAGTACAGGATGAGTCATTAGAAATGTTGATATATATACAGTGGGGGGAAAAGTATTTGATCCCCTGCTGATTTTGTACGTTTGCCCATTGAAAAAGAAATGAACAGTCTATCATTTTAATGGTAGGTGTATTTTAACAGTGAGAGACAGGTGTCTTTTATACAGGTAACAAACTGAGATTAGGAGCACTCCCTTTAAGAGAGCGCTCCTAATCTCAGATCATTACCTGTGTAAAAGACACCTGGGAGCCAGAAATCTTGCTGATTGATAGGGGATCAAATACTTATTTCCCTCATTAAAATGCAAATCAATTTATAACTTTTTTGAAATGTGTTTTTCTGGATTTTTTTGTTGTTATTCTGTCTCTCACTGTTAAAATACACCTACCATTAAAATTATAGACTGATCATTTCTTTGTCAGGGGGCAAACGTACAAAATCAGCAGGGGATCAAATACTTTTTTCCCCCACTGTATGTGTATGTGTATATATATATATATATATATATATATATATATATATATATATATATATATATATATATATATATATATAGGTATATTGTTATATTGGTGTCCATAACACTAAGGGACAAGTACAAAAAGCTCTGAAACACAGATTTTGATTTCAGGGTCAGTTTAAAGATAAATAATCGCCCATGTCTCCTGTGAGTCATTTCACACCTCTGATATAATTTTAAATGATCATTTTGGGAATTTCAGAAACCGCTAATTACGATGTTTTGAAATATATGATAGAATATTATGTTTATTGCTCTCAAATATTGACTTTAACAGGGTCTTGGCGATAGAAAGGCGAAAACTCTGAAACAATAAGATTTACCTCAGATTGCCTCAGAATGATGCAAAGCGCTTGTTAAGTCACGTGACAAGCGAGGGCCAATCAGAGGCGGACGTGTCTGCAACACCGGCGGGAAACGAAAGCAGTAAACACAGCGCGAGACAGATTCACACACTCAGGCATAGTCATGGCGTTACACGGGAAAAGGAAACGAATAAGTCATATTTTAACCAACTCACAGAACTCGAACAGTCAGTCCACATTACCCTGCGCGACACACACTGAGCTGGGACATGAGCTGGGACAGCGCTTCGTGGAAGGATCTATTGTCCGCATTACTATGCAAAACTTCCTGTAAGTGGCTAGCTGACTAGCAGGCGTTATTTCTTTCCCACCCGTATTACGACACATCCCGCCTCAGACATGCTGCGTTGGTATTGGGTAGCAGTGTTCGTCGCTTGCGCTACGATTGGCTAGTGGCTTGTACACGGGCCTCCAAGCCAATAACGCAGGATTCATAGGAAGGCGGGATTTTCAGAATACGGGTGGGAAACAAACGCCTCAGAAATTTATCATACATTTAGCTTGACTTGCTTAGATAGATAGTTAAATGAGCTAGCTGTAGCTAAGCGAATACTTTTAGTTCAGCATACAGAATTTAGTTTGTGCTCCAAAGTTTAATTGAGACGTTTTCAAATAAATATAAAAACAGTGTTTTAAAAGCTAGTTTGTTTAGAGTTTCCATACAGTGTCATTAAAACCATCAAACAATTTTGTCTAATATATATATATTTTAAATAGTTAAGAAAAGACTAAAATGTAATAAGAGCATCTCTGCACCTGAACACTACCCTTTCCCTAATGATTTATATAACAGCAGCTGAACCTGTGGAAATATGACGTTTCTATGACAACCACAATTCCTTCATCACTAATGTTAGCTTAGTTAGCTAGATAGATTAGCACACACGTTGGAACTTACACAGTGACATCATTTCCTGAGCTTATTTGTAGCCCCGCCTCCAAATCAATTTAATACAGAAATACTAAGGAAGTCCGATTTAATAGGGAAAAATTGTTAATTGAACAAAAACCTGTTAACAGATTTGACTTAAACGCCACGGCGTAGAGTTCAGGAGGAGTTTAAACGCCACGGCGTAGAGTTCAGGAGGAGTTTAAACGCCACGGCGTAGAGTTCAGGAGGAGTTTAAACGCCACGGCGTAGAGTTCAGGAGGAGTTTAAACGCCACGGCGTAGAGTTCAGGAGGAGTTTAAAGGTCAGACATGTTTTGTTTATTAACAGCACATACGATCACTCAGAAGTGTTTCCTGGTCCGAACCTGAACATGATTGTGGGAGCGAACGGAACCGGCAAGTCCAGTATCGTGTGTGCTATCGGTCTGGGACTGGCGGGAAAAACGGGCGTGCTGGGACGAGGGGATAAGGCAAGTCATCTCGCACAATTTTTATTAATCATTGTTAAATTATATTTAATTAGCATCGTTAGCATATCTTTATGATTTGTACATAGTTGTGTTCATTAGTTTATATAATTAACTTTATTCACACTGCAGGTAAAAGTGGCTCAAATCCACATTACACAGAATTTGTCCCCCATTTTCTCCTAATTTGGTCTTGTCCAGATCCCGCCCACTACCCAGCTCTCTTCTGTCATACCACAGCTACAAAACAGGGAGGCTGAAGGTTTAACATGTGCTTCCTCTGAGACATGTGAAGCCAAAAATCGCATCTTTTCCACCTGATGAAAGCTCTATCTGCTCTCTTCCACTTACATTACCACACAGACACTGTTTCGCTCCCTCACTCCTGAACTCACCTGTCCCCACCTGTCCCCTAAAATGCCCCAGATACACACAGTGAGCTCTTGGGCAGGTGTGTCATTGCATTACTCGGTTACGGTTCCTTCCAACTTTGTGTCACTTTAACCTGGTAATGTGAATGTAGGATAATAAAATGAATCAGATCTGAGCAGTTGGGCTTGCAGCTTGAACGTAGACTTATTAAAGTGAGTAGCTGTATCTCTGTGTGTGTGTGTGTGTGTGTGTGTGTGTGGGATCAGGTGGGACTGTATGTGAAGAGAGGATGCACTAAAGGCTCGGTGGAAGTGGAGCTGTAAGTATCTGATCATACAATGTGCAATATTATTTGGAGGTAATATGTGGTATGAAACACTGATGTCTCCCCCTCTACACTGTGTGTGTGTGTGTGTGTATCAGGTACAGAGCTGCTGGAAACCTGGTGATTAACCGTGAGATAAACGTGGAGAATAATCAGAGTGTGTGGATGATTAACGGCAAACACACGAGTCAGAAGGTGGTTGAGGAGGCAGTAAAAGAGCTCCACATTCAGGTTGGGAATCTGTGTCAGTTCCTGCCTCAGGTCAGTCTCCACTGTTTACACTCTCACTGTTTTATCATAAATTATATTATAAATATATATATTTATAATATAATTAATAATTAAGTAATTAATTAATATAAATATATATATATTAATATATAATCACTTATAAATAAGTGATTATATATTAATAAATGTGGATAAATTTTTAATCTTACTTGAGTAAACGTTTAGAGAGGTTTACTGGATTACGCTCGGCTCTGTGTCTTGATCTCAAATGGAATGTAGTGCACTACGTAGGGTGTACAAGGCAATTGTTATACCCTAGGTAGTCCATAGAAGTAGTGAATACAAAGTCATTTGGTTCTCAGCCTCAGTTTGCGCTCAGGGATTAAATAAATAAATTTTTTTCTGCGTGAAGATGCATTGATGATGGTGAATGTTGTGCCTTAGACCTTATAGCTGTAAACATATCACTTACATTCATTCTAGAAAAATGTTAAGTATATTTAATATATAACAAAACATTAATGGTATATTGTCTAATTGATGTGAATGACTCTGACCTGCGAGGTGTTTTCTCTCTGCAGGAGAAGGTTGGCGAGTTCGCTAAGATGAGTAAGATCGAGCTCCTGGAGGCCACGGAGAAATCCGTCGGTCCACCAGAAATGTACAACTTCCACTGTGAGCTGAAGAACTGCCGCAGTAAAGAGAGGGATCTGGAGGTAACGTCATCAACCTGGTTTTATTTCAGCGTTTCTGCTGTGCGTCTGTCTCTGACTCACCTTTACCTGTGGGGGATAGAATTTGTGTAAGGAAAAGGCCAACTTCCTGGAGAAAGCCCGGCAGAGGAACGAGCGCAACAAGGGGGACGTGGAGCGCTACCACATGAGGAGGAGACATCTCGACAGGATCCAGATGCTGGAGAAGAAGAGGCCCTGGGTGGTGAGCATATTTCTGTCCTCTTAAAATAATAATGATTAAAAAAAGAATGAAGAAGGAGATTTAATTAAGAGTAAAAAAAAAAAAAAAATTGTGTAACGTACAGTATATCCTTGTGTTATATTTTTTACATATGTACTTTTTAAATACTTTCCCTTTATGCATGCAAGTGTAACTGTACGCAAGTAAATTCTGGTATATGTAAATTCTATTTCATGTCATGGACAGTCGTAAAAAGTGTTTCACTACACGTCGTGCTGTGTATGGTTGTGTATGACAAATAAAATCTGAATCTGAATGTATAATAAATGTACAATGTATTATGAAGCCGGAGGAATTTTATTCAGAGTTAATATATGATTATATCATTTAAAATGATCTTTAAAGACTGTATTATCTTTCAGGCCAAATCAAGGAACCCTTAAGTGTCGCCAGGCGAAATATACCGATTTTCCCCAATACTGATAACTTTAAAGTTGGGCTGTACCTGCCGATAACCGATTAATTAAATTTAATATTGATACTGAATGAAAACATAACACTCAAAGTAAAATATTGCTGAACTTTATTACAAAAATAAACAGTACTTACTGTACCGTGAAAATGTACTGTACTTTTTTTTAAATGAAATAAATATTAAAGTAAATAAAAGATATACAGCCATACTGAACCAAAAAGTAACACTCCAAATAACAAATCAAAATAAAGACATCCAAAATAAAAATTAAAAAACACTTCAAATAAAACAACAAAATTTGTCAGTAAATTCATTGTGACATTGATGTCGGCATTTTTATTTCGCCTCTAGGGGCCGCTCTTGTACCGTATAATGACAGCGGCCCCTTCTCAGCTGCTCCCGCAACGGACGCAACCGGGAAAAACTATGGCTGTGGAATTTTTGGCAATTAATCGCCTCGACCGCTAATAACCACTAATTCTGTATATATTTATTCCTTAATCAATAGAAATATATCTTTAATATCGTTTAATAAAATGATTTACAATTTGGAGCCGCTTCAGATTTGATTAGTGAAGCAAAGGGCCTGATTTCCTCTTGAGTTATCTTTACTAACTTTTTTGTTTTAGCCTTTGATAGCGAGTTAAATAATTCATTTCAGATTAATAAGTAGTAGATGACGTGTGTAAAATATCTCTTTACGCACAAGTGTTATGTACATCGCACATTGATACACCAGCTTTGTGTGTGTGTGTGTGTGTGTGTGTGTGTGTAGGAGTATGAGACGACTCGTAAGGAACTGGAGGAAGTAAAGAAACAGAGAGAGGACATGAAGAGGACGGTGAAATCGCTGAAGGAAGCTCAGACGCCCCTACTGAGAAAAATCCAGTCCATCGAGAGCCAGCTGCAGCCCATCGAGAACCAGATGAAGGACAAGGTCTGGAGAACATCTTCAATCCATCTATCAGTCCAAATCACCATAACATACAGGACCTGCACAATAACGATAATTAAATCACAATTATTCAGCCAGGTTAGGAGTGAAAATGCTGAATAAACACCCGATTAGACATAATGCCAGAACAATGTGCAGGTAAATAGATGTTTAAAATGGTGATTATATTTAAGGATGAATTGTGCAGCTCTAATAGAGCGATTATTATGTAGACCTGCTCGCATGTATGACCACTTCCTGTTTCTGCAGACCGCCAAAATCAGAGAGGCGTCACAGAAATGTAAACACAAACAGGACCAACTGGACTGGAAATATAAGGAGGTGTGGATTTACATTTTTCTACTAAACACAGCAGCTCTACAGTGAAGGGTTGTGACGTCTAGGCTAAGTCTGATTATCTTCCCGTCAGATTGATGACATTAAGCAGGGTCTGAGTCTGAAGCGGACAGAGGAGGTGGATCGGCAGAAGCGAATCGGGAACACGCGCCGTATGATTCAGGACCTGCAGATGGAGCTGGACAACATTGGCAGCCAGGAGGACGTCACACCCAAGATGGAGGCGGTTAACTCTGATCTCAGGAGCATCCAGGAGGAGAAATCCAGGCTGGAAGGAGAACGTCAGGACCTGAGGCGGGATAAAGACGAGGCCACGGGCGAGCTGAGACGTAAGTAAACACTATATATTTCTATAACAACAGCTCTGACAGCAGTGCAGCTGCAAATCACAGGTTTATATTAATGTACTCTTTCTAATACCTTATTGTTTCTATAGTAACAGCAATTCTGAATGGTAAGTTGTTGTACTATAAGAGGAATAAAACACTTGGCTACATGCAGTTATAGGAAAATAATCAATTTCTCTGGGTGGTAACGGTAACTCCGCTTCATCACACCACCCCTTACATATCAGCAGTGTGTATGAGGAAACATCTTTACCGTTTCTTCTTCTCCTCGTCCACAGGTCTGCAGAATCGTCTGCGCAGTTTGGAGGACATAATGAACAGGAAGGAGGAGAAGCTGCGTAGCCGTTTCCGTGACACCCACATGGCTCTGCTGTGGCTGAGGAAGAACCGCCATCTCTTTGAGGGAAATGTGTACGAGCCCATGATGCTAGTGGTAAGAGCTTTACTGCTCGGTGAAGTGTGTGTACCTCAGGAGCGTGTGTTTCATTTATCGGGTTATATCTCATTACAGATCAATGTACGGGACCCACTGTACGCGAAATACGTCGAGAGCCACGTTCCTATAAACGACCTGAGAGCCTTTGTGTTCCAGAAGCAGCAGGATATGGAGAAGTTCATGGCAGAGGTAAGGGTATATGATGATATTTGTGCTTTAGTGGAACGTGTTTAAACGCTGGTGATTAGACGTCTGTGCGCTCTCCTATCAGATACGAGACAGACAGAGACTCCGAGTGAACAGTGTTATTGCTCCTGCGGAGTCGTGTGCTAATCGACCACCATCACGACCCATCGACTCCCTCAAGTAAGGACTTTATTTTCCTATTTGATTACTTTTTTCATGCATTAAAAAATGTATGTTTACTTAAAACTACATTGTTTAAGCATAAAATAATATCTATAAACACTGGGTTCTCAAATTGCTTTAAAAATGGTATTTGAATATTAATGAGTCTGTTAATAAGCCTAATGTTATAGATAGAGTGATAATTAGCATATATAATAACATCATATTTAGATATATTTTGATTATATTTCTCGGGCGACTGAGAAGCCTGGTCCATCTTCAACTCCAACACACAGTCCCTTATTACCTCAGATTCACTACATACGCTCCCTACATAGGGTTTAACACTACAAGCTAAATAGAACTCCATTTGCGATAAAGCCACAAGAGAACTCACTGTAAAGTCTCTGGATATATTTTATAATTAATTACAAAACAATTTATTAGACATTGGACAGTTAAAAGCATGACGTGGAATCAGGGAGAGAAAAATCTAATATTTTGTGTGAACTAATTAACAAATAAGTCATTGATCTGACTAAATGTGCTTTGTAATTGAGAAGAGCTGTAGCAAATATAATTTTTTATTTTTATTCAACAGGATAATGTAAAATAAAACTTTAGGGAATAACTTTAATATCGTGTTATGGTAGAGGCTTATGAGGATTTATATTTTATTGTGTTACTCAAAAAAACTTCCAGGTGTTTTAGTGTTTTTAATGTCTGTAGTCTTCTGGGATTTTCTTAATGCTTTTTATCATTTTATTTTATTTATATTTTATTTCATTGCTGTTTGAAATGACTTGATTTTATTGTGCAGCACTTTGGCCAACGCTTGTCTTAAATGTGCTGTATAAATAAATAAAGAGGACTTGAGATCCACGTTGATGAATCGTTTTATAAATTATGTAATCGATCTTGTCGACTAAATGTTGCAGAAATTTAACCACTCGGAGGTCAGTTTTAAAAATCCTTTAAAATAAGTAAATATTGTGAAAAGGTGTATAGCATTTAAACCGTTTTTTTTTTTTTCTTTCTTTCTTTTTTTTTCTCTACTAGATCTAATGCACTTTGACTCAAAAGTGAATTTTACACTGCAGAGTAGAAGAAAGTGAAATGTTTGCATGAATTATGTAATTTTGTTTTCACCGCCTGTGTGTGTGTGATGTTTGTGCAGGCGTTACGGGTTCTTCTCCTACCTGCGAGAGCTGTTCGATGCCCCAGACGAGGTGATGAGTTACCTGTGTAATCAGTACAGAGTTAATGACGTACCTGTGGGGACGGAGAAGACCAAGAACATGATCGAGACGGTTAGTTCTTCTTACTGACACACAAGTTCTATTATTTAACTTCCATTATTTAATGTTGTTTTAGTTGAGACTATAAAGGCGTGCTTTTTAATGAGGAACATGCTGTAAAGGTTTCGAAAGAAAAATCATTTAGAAGTTTATGTTTAGTTCAGTAGCCCGTGATCAGATGAAGTGCCTGGGGTTTGTTTTCTCAGCAGCATTGGTTCTAGAAGTCAGTCTTTTCAGAAAATTCTCCCATAAAATGTTTAATGTATTGAATTGAACCACATCAAACAGCTACGAGATGAATCATGACCTCATGAAATTATTTCAAAGCAAAAAAAAAAAAAAATTGAAAAACAGGAAAAGGCAAGTGTACTAGACAGTGGGTGTGTCTCAGTCAGCTCCCTAGGCAGTGTATCAGTATGTGGTGTACAGGAGTTGGGGCACTGGTAAGGACTCTGGCTCATTACACACTGGGACACTGGTGACTCAATTTCCAGTGACATGACTATGTACTCGCGTTTTAAAACATCACCACGGTCATTTATCAACAACAAGCAGGACCGATATCTTTCTGACATTATATGTCATATAAACATGTTCGCTTAATCGCATACGTTTCTGTCATGGTATTTCAAGCAGGATTGTAGGCAGATTAGTGTTTTTTTTTTGTTTGTTTTTTAATCGTTAAACACTAGGCTCAAACAAAGCGTATATGGAGTTAACAATCACTAACATAAGTAATTGTTTGAGAGCTACAACAACGATACTTACATTTGTAGACGTTGTCTGAGAGTTCGTCCGCCATTTTTTGTTTCGACGTCATTTCCAGTGAGGGAACATAGTGAGCATGGATGCTCCCTGGTTTTTGTGGTGCATTGTGGGATTTTTTTTTTTAGAGAGCGAACGTTCCAGTGCACCGGAAAGATTTTGCGATTGAGACAGGCCCTAAAATGGCCGCCTCCATGATCAGTGCCCTGACTACTGAACTAGGGAGCTGGTTGAGACGCACCCTGTACTTTTTGTCTTTTACGAGGGAAAGCACTACAGTTCCCATAATGCATTGTGCGTTGTGGAAAGTCATTGAATCACTTTCCCTCACTGTTTCATGGTGGTTGTGTATTTATTTGTTTTTGCCTGACTTATCTTAGAGTATTATTAGAATCTGTATTCACATGCCGTGTATTTTGTAGTTAAGTAGCAGCACCTCTGACTGGTGGGTTTCGCTTTTTCATTCTGGGTAATGTAGTACTGAAATGAGGCTCTGGCAAATAAGCACCTTTTTTTAGTTTAGTTAGTTTATCGATTTATAAAGCAGATTTCAAAACAACGGAGAAGTGCTGTACAGGAAAAATTAAAACAAAGTTAAGCAGAATTAACACACTGGATCAAAACCTTGAGGACAAATGGAAAAATTTACACCCTCAATTAAAACATAAAAAATACAAATAAATTTTTAAAGTGGATTTAAAAGTAAAAACAGAAGGGGAAGATCTAATATCGAAAGGGAGACTGTTCCAGAGTCTAGGAGCAGCCACCGAAAAAGTCCGGTCACCTTTAGTTTTATAATGTGACCGAGGAACAGAAAGAAGAAATTGATTGGATGAGCGTAAGGATCTTGAGGCATTGTATGGGACAAGGAGATCACTAATGTACTGAGGAGCAAGTCCATGAAGAGCTTTAAAAACAAAAAGCAAAATTTTAAAATCAATCCGGGACTTAACCGGTAGCCAGTGGAGAGAGGCAAGCACAGGAGTAATGTGTTGATGCTTTTTAGTGCCAGTCAGTAGCCTAGCTGCTGCGTTTTGAACCTTTTATAGACGATTAACAGTTGAATTAGGCAAACCCAGGTATAGAGAATTACAGTAGTCCAACTTTGAAGTTGTGTAGGGCAGCATAGGGCAGTGGTAGCTCAGTGGTTAAGGCGTTGGACTACTAATCAGAAGGTGGCGAGTTCAAATCCCAGCACTGCCAAGCCACCACTGTTGGGCTCTTGAGCAAGGCCCTTAACCCTCAATTGCTCAGATGTATAAATGAAATAAAAATGTAAGTCACTCTGGATAAGGGCGTCTACCAAATCCCGTAAATGTAAATACATGAATAACAGTTTCAAGGTCTTTCTTAGAGAGCATCATCTTCATTTTGGCAATAGATCTTGGCTGAAAGAAACTGCTTTTTACAACAGCACTAATCTGCTTATCAAAACTCAAATTGGAATCAAAAATAACACCAAGATTTTTGACACAGTCATGAACATTTGAAGAAAGAGAACCAAGCTGATTGACTATGTCAATGGTCATATCTGATGGGGTGAAGATAATAATTTCAGTTTTATCGTTGTTTAACTGTAAGAAGTTCATGTCCATCCAACATTTTATGTCTCACAAACAGTCAGACAGACTAGACACAGAACGGTTATTATTTTTGATAGGTGGCTAGAGCTGAGTGTCATCGGCATAAAAGTGGTATGATAAATTGTATCTCTGAATAATATGACCAAGTGGAAGCGCATGTAATGCAAATAGAATGGGACCCAAGATGGAACCCTGGGGTACACCATAAGGAATTAGAGCATGAGATGAAAAACAATTCCCTACGTTCTCCCTTTGAGGTAAGAAGAAAACCACTCCAGCACAGTCCCCTGAAAACCAGCTACATGTAAAGCAAGACTAAAATACAGCCAGAATGTTATATTTTAAAATATCTATAAATATCTAAAAAATCTAACTTTTGATCCGTGTTCCTGTCTCTGTCTCTCTCAGGTGATAAAAGAGTCTCAGCTGAGGATGATCTACACTGCAGATGAGAAGTACACGGTGAAGAAGTCCACTTACTCCAACAAGACTATCTCCAGTAACTCCGCCCTGCGGCCCCCTCAGTACCTCGGCATGACCATCGACACAGACCAGAGACGGCATCTAGAAGATCAGCTCAGTGTAAGATACCTCATAGTCACGTACTATAGGAACGTTCTCCGTGTTCACTCTTGTGCTAATCAGGAGCTTGAGATGATTTTTCTGGGCAGCGCATTCAGATTATTAGAAATGACCTGTGTGTAGTCCGTGTCCATGAGGCTCCCAGATCTAATGGTGACCTAAAGGAATGGCCCTTTAAAAAGATCAGCATCACCGACAGTGATGCACCTGCACCTCTTTGTTTTTTTACACCTCTAGTACTGTGTACCGTTTGTGCCCCTCGGACATGCCCACTTCCTGTCAGGAACAGTCAGAGCTCCTAATTTAATTTACATTCACCTGAACTGATTGTTTTTACCTTTACCTGATCTTTACCTTTTTTTTTAACCTTTATGGTAACCTTTGACCTCTCCAGGCAGCTCAGCAGCAGGTCCAAAGCGTCGACACCCGCATGAACGCTAATCAGGAGCAGCAAGGCAGACTGGATCGCCGTGACAACGACCTCCGGGCTGAGAAGAAGCGTCTGTCAGAGTTGAAGGGCAAAAAGAGACAACTGGAGCAGAAGATCAGCACCAAGCAGGAGAGGTAACGCACGCACGCACGCACGCACGCACGCACATGATACTCTGGGTAAAATGTTGCCAAACAAATGATGTTTGTGTGTGTGTGTGTGTGTGTGTGTGTGTGTGTGTGTGTGTGTGTGTGTGTGTGTGTGTGTGTGTGTTAACCCGAGGCTAAGATTAGCTGGCTGCTTTTAATCTAGCATTCATAAAGACATGCTCTTTTACAGTGTACTTTATTTCTCTTCTCTCCATCTCTTCTCTCTCTCTCTGTTCTCTCTGTCTTTTTTCTCTCTCTCTGTCTCTTCTCTTTCTCTCTCTCTCTTCTCTTTCTTTTCTCTCTCTCTGTCTTCTCTTTCTCTCTCTCTCTGTTCTCTCTGTCTCTTTTCTCTCTCTCTTCTCTTTCTCTCTCTTCTCTCTCTCTCTGTTCTCTCCATCTATTCTCTCTCTCTCTCGTCTCTCCCCCTGCGCTCCGTCTCGTCTCTCCCCCTGCGCTCTGTCTCGTCACTCCCCCTGCGCTCCGTCTCGTCTCTCCCCCTGTGCTCCGTCTCGTCTCTTCTCTTTCTTCTCTCCGTCTCGTCTCTCCCCCTGCGCTCCGTCTCGTCTCTCCCCCTGCGCTCCGTCTCGTCTCTCCCCCTGCGCTCCGTCTCGTCTCTCCCCCTGCGCTCCGTCTCGTCTCTTCTCTTTCTTCTCTCCGTCTCGTCTCTTCTCTTTCTTCTCTCCGTCTCGTCTCTCCCCCTGCGCTCCGTCTCGTCACTCCCTCCGCTCTCTGTCTCTTCTCTTTCTTCTCTCCGTCTCGCCTCTCCCAGTCTGAGGCAGATGCAGCAGGTAGGAATCGACCTGCAGAAAGCGGAGGATGAAGCAAACGCCAGGATCTCTCGCGTAAACGAGCAGAAGGTGGCCATAGTGGAGGAGTTCCTGCACTCCATGAAGGTTAGTGAGAGCTGCAGGTACCACAGTTCAGTACCACACTCTGAGGTGTTTAATACATTTACACTGTGTGTGTGTGTGTGTGTGTGTGTGTGTGTGTGTGTGTGTGTGTGTGTGTGTGTATAGCACAGAGCCAGGGTGAGCATGGAGAAGGTGTACTTGGCTCTGGACACAGCAGGGCTCAGTGCTGAGAAGACCAAACTGGAGTCTGACTACAGGGAGGGGTCAACTGAGCTCAGGAGGGCAGAGGTCAGAGGTCACACAGATTACACATAATGTGTCTCATTTATGCTTCTGTCCAGTCAGGTGTGGAAAATCATCAGAAGATCTGAACCGCGGTTCGGAAAAATTTCTCGTGGAAAATGTCCAGAGCTTTGACTTGATGATAGTGTGTTTGAGAACAAGGGATCCAAAAGTTTTTTTCTTACAAGTAACGTAAAAAAAAAAAAAGCTTTAAAAACAACAACTATAAAGTCTATACTGTATTTATTTTAGACTAAAAACACAATTTAATGAAATAAAATAATGTAATTTTATGCAACTACTCAACCCATGAAATTCATGAAATCTAATATTTTGTGTTGGTTTTAGTCACAATCGTGTGTGTGTGTGTGTGTGTGTGTGTGTGTGTGTGTGTGTGTGTTACAGCAAGCGTTTACTGAGCTGGACCAGAGGAAGGTGAATCTGTTGGAGACGTGTAAGAGACTGATGAGGAGAGCCAGCGAGATCTGTAACATGAACCCAGGAGAGACTGTAGTACCAGAGATACTGCACACGGTTAGAACACACACACACACATCTATATATATATATTTCTGTAAAGATGCTTTGGGACAATGTCCATTGTTAAAAGCGCTATACAAAGAAACTGAAACACGGTCACATGATGTCTGTTTTTTTGTTTGTTTGTTTTTAACCATTATGTACCAATGATTATCATGAGATAAATGTTGCCTTTTAAGGAGACTCTGATTTAGACATGTATAACGCTTAAACTGGGAGACATCACCTCACTTAGCCTCATAGGTCCACGTTTGTGGTAAAGAGTGGACGTCTGATTTTAATGACTTTCATTCACTCGTTTTTCTGCTCAACTCGTCCCTCAGGCGTTTAGTGAGCTGCCCAACACTCTGGATGAGATCGACGCCATGTTGGATGAAGAGAAGGCCAGAGCAGAAGGGTTTGCTGACCTCAGTGAAAGAGTACGACACACACACACACACACACACACACGTTTTTAGAGTATCATTACTCCACCATCAGATTTTCAGGGTATTTCCAGCTCTCTCACACACACCTGATTCACACACCTGAGCTCATTACAGTTTTTTGTCGATACAAGACATTTCTATCACACACATTTATTCCAGGTCACTTTAGAAATTGAGCTTTATTGTTTTAAAAATTCTGAGTGTATATACAGGTGCCTAGTTTTCATATCTGAATATCTATGAGTTAATGAACCGACTGCTACATTGAAAAAAAAAAAATGTGTTGGATTTACTTATAATATAATATATATGCACCATTTTTTGCATCACACTTTAAATAAATTCAACTTGAAGTAATTAACAAGCTGTTGTAGCACGTGCAGAATGAGGCGTGGCATTGTCCTGCTGAAATAACCATGGACTTCCTGGGAAAAGACGTTGCCTTGATGGCTCATATGTCTCTCCATAATCCCAATATACGCCTCCGCGTCAATGGTACCTTCACACATATATGAGTCACCCATTCCGTGAGAACTGATGCACCCCCATACCATCACAGATGCTGGCTTTTACACCTTTCGCTTATAACAGTCTGGTTGGTCTTTTTCATCTTTGGCACGGAGAACTCGACGTCCGTTTTTCCCGAAAACAAGCTGAAACGTGGACTCATCTGACCACAGCACACGTTTCCACTGCCTTTCAGTACGTCTGAGATGAGCTCGGGCCCAGAGAACTCGTCGGCGTTTCTGCATAGAGTTGATGTGTGGCTTCCTCCTTGTGTAATAGAGTTTCGGGTCACATTTCTGGATCCAGCGGTGGACTGTGTTAAGTGACGACGGTTTTCCAAAGTACTCCCGAGCCCATGTGGTTATATTTATCACAATAGCATGATGATTTCTCAGGCAGTGCCGCCTGAGGGCTCGAAGGTCACGCAAATTCGACAGTGGTTTCCGGCCTTGCCCTTTACGCAATGAGATTTCTCCTGATTCTCTGAATCTTTTCACAATATTATGCACTGTAGATGGTGAAAGACCTAAATTCTTTGCAATCTTGCGTTGAGCAATGTTCTTTTTGAACTGACTGACAATTCTCTCATGAAGTTTGGCACAAAATGGTGAGCCATGACCCATCCTTGCTTGCAAAGACTGAGCTTTTGGTGGATGCAACTTTTATGCCCAATCCTGATCCCCTCCCCTGTTTCCAATTAACCTGATCCTCCAAAATGGTGTTACTTGAATATTCTATAAACTATTTTTGAGTGTTGAAGGCATCAAATTCTAAATTTGTTTATATTTGCAAAATACAGTTAAGTTGGTCAGTGAAAACATTGAATATCTTATCTTTGTACTTTTGTCAGTTAAAGTTTCAAGAGACTTGACAATGGGGTTAGTATTATACAGCGCTTATAATAAGTTTATAATAATAATAATAATATGTGTTCATAATACTACATGCAGTACAACAGCACTATATAAGTGAAATTTAATTGACTTAATGTGACGGTTAATACAGATTTAAAAAAATATTTACTAAACCAGAATGAAAACACATGAATAAAACTAAGTGAGAGCAGCAGCCAGTGAAAAAGGGAAAGTGTTGTAGAAAATATGGGAAATGTTCTCTCTCTTTTTGTCGTGTGAGCTTCATACCGCCCGCCCACATGAGAGTAAAAACCGCAGCTCCTGAGACTGTTTATAGTCCTGATACACACCTCTATATTTACACCACGATAGTGCTGCTGTCAGCATCGATCTGTCAGACACGGCTTTCTTCCTTTTTTCTCACTGACTTCATGTGTGATATAATGAGTGATGGTGAGATGCGCAGTGCAGTTGTATACCGTAATCCTCTGTATGTTTGTGATGTTACCAGGTGGTGGAGGAATATAACCAGAGAGAGAAGGAGATAAAGGAGATGGAGAAGGAGCTGGAAGAGAAGACCAAAGCTCTAAACACCTACAGACAGAACATCTCTGAGGCACAGCTCTCATCCTCAACATCTCATAAACATGCTAGAGATGTGTAAAATGCTCTTCATTAACTGTGTGTGTGTGTGTGTGTGTGTGTGTGTGTGTGTGTGTGTGTGTGTGTGTGTGTGTACCAGGCGAAGGAGCGCTGGCTGATTCCCCTGAAGCAGTTGGTGGATCAGATTAATGAGAAGTTCAGTGATTTCTTTCGCTCTATGAACTGTGCTGGAGAAGTTGACCTGCACTCTGAGAATGAGGTCAGTTACACACACACACACACACACACACACACACACACAGGGACAGAGAAAGAGAGTGACTGCACAACAACGTCAAGACTGTTCTGTTTTCAAATAAAATAAATGCCATTAAGTGTCATATTTATTGAAGCTTTAGTTTAAAAACTAAATTTGTAATTGTTAAAAGTAAATCAGAGCTGTGTGTGTGTGTGTGTGTGTGTGTTACAGGAGGAGTATGATAAATATGGGATCCGTATCCGGGTGAAGTTCCGCAGCAGCACTCAGCTACATGAGCTCACTCCTCACCATCAGAGCGGCGGTGAGCGCAGCGTCTCCACCATGTTGTACCTCATGGCCCTGCAGGAGCTCAACCGCTGCCCCTTCAGAGTCGTCGACGAGATCAACCAGGTCTTTCCTCTCTCTCACACACACACACACACCTGATATAATGTACAAGGGATGGGAACCACAGAGATGCAACAGTTATAGATTTATTAGTTTGTTTTGGGTCTAGATCTGTAGAGCTGAAAAAAAATAAACATGAAACAAACTGAGCTAAACGGAGAGACCATGTAACCTAAAATCTTTGTGACTCACCTAATGTGAAGGTTGGTGGTGTTTGGCAGATACCAAGCGCTGTATGTCGGGCTGAAGAGAGGAAAGTTGCCAACGGCTCGACGTTAATCTTATTCCGGTATGCCTCGAGTCCCACCAATGCAGAAAATAAATATGTTGTCAGAAATGACATCGAAAATCTCAGAGCCTTGTCTGACAAATTTTTGGATGTATACTCTATCGGAGTATCCAGATCTTTCAAAGATTTTTGTGAAAACATTCATCTTAAAGCACTATCAGAAGATCGATAAGGCCGTCCTGCTGCTCTGCGCATAAACTTGTGACGGCTCCCTCGCACAGGTTCACTAAAGGATTTTCGATCCAGGTTACTTGAACATCTGGAGCTGGGAAGTAGACGCACAACTGGCTCTTCAGACCTTGGAGATGCTCTTCAGACCTTGGAGATGCTCTTCAATCTGTCGTGCAACCGAGGCGTGTCGTCTCACGGCTTCTTCTATCAAAAAACCCAACGAATTCTCAAACGGTTCATGGTTCGGTTTGCAGATAGGCCCGGCCCACATGTCCAGTTCTTTTTATTGTGGCTTCGATTTTATTTTGGACTTGAAAACCTGTAACTGTTTTGCCTTGAAGACTTGAGTTCAGTCCATTTAAGTGATTGGAAATGTCAGAAAGGTAAGACAATTTTGCAAGCCACTCAAAATCACCTGAGGTGGTCTGAAAGTTGAAATTTTGAGTCAGATAAAAAAAATTAAAAAAAATCAGTGCTTCATTACATAATTTGAAGAGACGAGTAAACACCCTGCCCCGAGAAAGCTGTTGCACCTCAGTGTGTAAAAGAAGCTGAACATGGTCGCTGCCCATTTCTTCACAGAGAACTCGAAACAAACGTGACTGAAGAGGCTTAGTCTTTATGAAATTGACTATTTTAACTGCCTCGTCCAAGACACACACGAGTTCTGTGGACATCTTCTTGGTAGCTAGTTCTTCCTGATGTAACCTGCAGTGGATGGAGGTCATGAGAGGCACAACTGTGTGTGGCTTTCCAGCCTTTTCTATGAGCTTTGCTACATGATCAGATGCCTCCACTGCTTCACTGTTGTCGTCGGCAGAGCACGCAGTTTCAAGAGGTTTAAGCTTCTTCTCAAAAAACTCACTAGGCTTGGACACACATTCGCCATGGTTTGTCTCCAAGTGCTGACGTCGTTTGTTCAGTTTCAAAGCTTCTGAGCACACAAGGCCGAGCGGTAGCTGCTCGTTCTCCGTTCCCACACACGTGAAGCCTAGCGCTAGGTTCTCACCGCTGTATTTTCTTCGTTTAGCTTTATGTTTAGTTTTTCGATGTCAGGCATTTATAGACACATCTGTATTTGTCCTTTTCAGAGACCCTGTTTATAACCACTTGTTTAAATCTGTTGTAGGGTTGCTGTATGCAGCACAGTTAAATAAAGTGGCGGTTTATTCTTAAAACAGCAACCAATCAGAAAGCCAGAATAGTGAACGCACAGTAACAGATTATAGATTAAAACTTTTTTTGGCTTTTATGGCTCTTCCAGCTGAAAATGTTCCTGACCTCTGCTCTAACACAACACACCAATACTGTGACACTCCAGTACTACCACCACACACATATGTCCATATGTTATATATTTATAGGGACTGTGAATGAGCGTAAACAGGAGACATTAGTACTGTGTTTCTTTTCCATGTGAACAGGGGATGGACCCGGCCAATGAGAGGAGAGTGTTCGACATCGTAGTGAAAACCGCGTGCACTGGCAAAACCTCACAGTATTTCTTCATCACACCAAAGGTACAAGCTTTACATACAGATGAGAGACAAGATAAGATGTACCTTTATTGATCCCCTGTCAGGGAAATTCAAATTGACACAGCAGCACATGTAGGATGAGTAACATCAATGAAAGAAAATAATTTCCATAGATACCTGTACAGTAGAAATAATAAAACAGATCTGTCTGTATGTACCTGTGGAATGACAATGAAATGTGGAGTAGGAGGTACTGGGTATTGTAGTATTGTGGAGTCTGATGGCTGATGAGGGTGTGCGCGCGCATGTAAAAAACTAATACAGTCTCCTTTTTGCATCTCTTCTGTTTGAATAATGTGTTGACAATCTAAAGAATGTAACTATATGCAGTCACGTGTTAAGGTGATTCGCAGGGTAGAAGGGTGGTGTAAGGTGCAGTAAGTGTATACTGAAAGTAACAGAGGTGTGTGTGTGTGTGTGTGTGTGTAGCTTCTTCAGAATTTGAAATATGCAGATGAGATGACGGTCCTTTGCGTCCACAACGGCCCCCACATGCTTCCAGCTCATAAATGGAACGAGAAGGCCTTCATCAGACGTGTTAAACGGCGGAGCAACCAGTAACACCATCAGCTCCTCTATACACACCACATCTCCATATCACACCCAGCAGTGCCTGTTTCTCTGTAAGAGCCTCACGGACACCTATTTATATATTTACTGTTCATTTGTACATTTATGTATTTTTGAGGAATTGTTAAAGAATAAAGTTAATACTTGAAGGTCCAGGTGAAATGAACAGAATGAGTCACGCTCATATATAATGTTCTTTATGAACCACTTCACTTCCTCAGCACACAGTGTGGTATCACTCTGCAGGTAGGGGGCGTGGCCTAATGATTAATAGACTTTACCAGGATCATACGTTCATATTTGATTTGAATATTTAATGTGTTTGTGCCATGCAGGTGACGTCGGGAGTGTAGATACTAAACCGGTATCTACAAATCTGAATTATTTCCCAGTGCCGGACAGACGGCATTTAAAGTACGTTTTTGCTAAAATTTCATCGCAAAACAACCACAAAAAGCTGTTATTAGATCTCTGTACATAATTTTATTTACATGATAACTTTGTAATGGTGGGTAACACGGTTAGATGCGCAATACAAGATAATAAATATAATAAGGGGTTCGCTTGTACAAACCGCACAACTGAAACGACAGATGGAGAGTTTACTGAACACACATACACACACGCACTCTTCGAGCATCCCTTCACACCACAGTGGAAACACCACATGACACTCAGCACCATGTGACTCTCCCTCCACATCTCTCACTCACGCACACACAGAAATCAAACAAAAAGCAACATTCAGTACAGACGTGGATTATTAATTTTAAAAAAACAAGGCCTATGAGCATGTAGCTGTTAAAAACCTAACACACTTTAGTAGTTATTTCACTAGCCATGCAGGTCACCCTTTAATCCCGACTCTGACTAAAACTCCAACACCCAGCTGAGGTTCAGAACACGAAGCCTTAACCTTTAACCAACCGGGATCGAAGTGTCACTCATGAACAGAAGGAAAATTAAAGTCACTCCAAAACAAAAAGGGAAAAAAAAAAAAAAAAAAAAAAAAAACGGTCTGATACGGGACGGTCTGATGCGGGGCGGTCCGAGGCACGGGGCGAATAAACCAACGCTAACGCTGTGAAGGCTAACTCTAGGCTTTTGGGAGTCATGCCATGAGGAAAAAGTGAACTCGTCAAACTAGAGAAAAAGAAGAAGAGAGCGTCCATTGTGTTTTCTTTTCTTTTCTTTTTTTTTTCTTCTTTGTGCTACATGAGCCAGCCATGCACTGCTGCCCTGACGGCGCTCGGGTCAGAGCCGTAACAGTCGTGTCAAGTCCCGCGGGCTACGACGTGTCCGTCCTCCACGCTGAGACACGAGACGCACACGATCACAACGATTCGACGATCACAAAGACGGTCCGCCTTTAAACGCAACACCACCCCCCCTCCCCCAAAACCATACAAACCACACATGTGAGATGTGACCTAAACCCCGCCCACTTTCCCCCCTGCTTTTTAACTCAATCATACACTGAAGACAAAAACAAAAACCACTCCATTCATGCATCGGCTGAAAAACAAGATCAAAGTCATTAAAAATAAAAATAGTCCTTTAGATCGCAGGTCAAGTGCGAGTCCTTTTTTTTTTTTTTTACGTTATATCTCTCCCGGAAATGAGGGTCAAAGGTCAAAGCCAAAGAGAAGAGCGGGTGATCTATATTCTCTGGATCTTGTCGGCCACCACCACGGGGTTCTCTTTGCGGATCTTGGCCGCGGCCTCGGCTTTGTAGTCGTACGGGCAGTTGTGCTTGTCTGAGTAACGGTGAAGTCCACAGAAGAGGTTTCCACAGCGACAGTCGAACCCTGAGCACAACATCGGGAACGTTAATTACCATGACACCTTTAGAACACCTGTAATAGTGTTAGTGATACAGGGATGCATGTCTCACCTGTAAGGCCGACCTTCTTGCGGCACATGAAGCATCGGTTTTTCTTGGGTTTGGGGGCGTCGGGGGATTTGGTCTCGGCGTTGACCGCCGTGTTCACCGAAGAGGAAGAGGAGGCCGTGGGCTGAGTTACAACTGAGGAAGCAGAACAGAGACAAAGTAATCATTAATCAAAACAGGCTTTTACTGAACAATCTGAAGGAATCTGAGAACAACGTGTACGTGCTTTTGTAAAAATAAATAAAAAAAAAGAAACTACAATACGGTTAAACCTTTACACCAAACCCAGGACCCGTTTCTATGCCATTAATTCAAAAATGAAACACTCTAACAAGTCTCTTAATTATAGTGATAAAGAACCGTGATGTCTCCTGAACCCACCCACACTGAACCTTAACTCTTTTTTACCAGAGGACAAAAAAAATGGAGTTTCCACCTGTTTTGGGTGTGCCCGTGTTCAGCTCTGAATTTATTTGTGATGTCACTCTACAGCAGTGATTAAGGATCATATGAAAGTAGACACTAAGGGCAATTTTTCATAAGCATTTTTTTTCAGAGAAAATGTGCTGAGATGCACATTGAGATGCCCTCCGCTTGTCCATAAACATCCCAAATGTGTAGGCGCTGTTAAAAATGGCACCAAAGAACATGTCCAAATGGCACAAACCACCAACAACTGTCCAAAAAAATAAATAAATAAAAATAAAAAAATTCCCCAAAATGGCATAAAATTAAATAACAAATGGCACTAACATGAAACTCATTTACACAAATGTGTAATTTCAAAAATAAAAAGTTGGAAACTTACTCATCTCATTTAGCCTTTATTGAAATTAGCCCCAGAGCTCTGTTAGCACTGTCACATATTTCCACCTCCAACGACATGGATGTGTGGGTTGGATTTTAGGAGGCAAAAATCACCATTTACAACGAATATGAAAGCGCAAAATATAAACTAAAACGCAAAACATGAACAAAAGTGCAAACAACCCGAATTAAAAATAAATAAAGAGAGTCAGAGTCTAGTGCGCATCACTGAGCTCGCTCGTCCCGGACATCATCACCACTCACTGAAAGGAAGATAATCCACTATAGTACACAGGAACATCACAAGACCTGCATTTGTAAATAGTCTTGCTGTACTTCTTCCTCTGAAGGCAGAGTACAGTGTTTTCTCCCAGCTGAGGCTTTGGCTCTCTTGGCAGAGGTTGAGGTGTCCATGATTGTCCCTGGATAGCGTGGTCTCTTCTCTGCCACCTGAGACACGTCACTGACCGCTGCAGCCTCCACGGACTCGGACACGCTGAACTTGTGGCTTCGTCACTCCCAAAACCCACAATTCTAGACCTCGTGGCTCCCACTTCTTCCATCAATGGCCAGGTTCTGGTGAGGCTGCATGCCACCGAGAGCTGCTTCCTGAGGGGCCTCACAGCCAGTGGTGCCTTTTAGCCGGTCATTCTGCTCATCGTCTTTGGCGTTGTTTATGTGCAGGTCCCAGAACGTCGCCTCAAATCTGTAGAATGCCACGACAGAGGTTTGTGGAGAAAGGATAAGCTCCATCATTTTCCATTCCCAACCTCTAACTCTTGATGGCTTTATTAGGCCACAGTAAATGACGAGGCCCAGGAATTTGCACATCTTCAGGCTAGTTACAGAACTCCATGGTGTCTACATGCCCATCTTCTGCTTGTACTCTGCATACATTATGTTTATGCTGCTGCAAAGACTATTGACTGCAGGCAGTGAGCACATCATCCTCTTCGTTAATATTGTGCCACCTGTCCTGTTCAGGCTGTGTTGCAGGCAGAGGAGCACTGGGGTAGTTGGAGGGGTAGTTGGAGCTGTTAGTTTTACAGTGGAAAGCTCCATGTGGGTGTTGTGGGAGGAGGCCTCAGAAGAATTGAGAGGAGGATCAGGAGCATTTTCTTCTTCTCTGCAACAATAAATGATCACAAATATGAAGTACAGTAACTACCCAAAATCACCATTAGTAAATGCTAAATTGGCTATTAAATATTTTTATATAACTCTAATATTTATATTTTTAGCTATTGAAGAGCACAATATTCATTGTTTATTACTACATGACATGAAATATTTCCATTCTACATGCAAAAGTCACTTCACAGACTACCTGCAAAAACTAGAGATCGACCAATAATCGGTTTTATCGATATTTAAGCATTTTTCCATAATTGAACATTGATGTTTTGTAAAAATGGTTCCACCGACAAATGGCGCCATCTTGTGGGCGTTTTGAGAATTGCGTGCAGGACCGCCACTGCAGCGCTGCATCTGTTTAGGGTTTTTTGTTTATTTGTCAGAATTATTTTTGTGCTTTATTTGTTTTACCCGTTTGTTTACCTCTTTTTTTTTTTTTTTTTTTTAAATAAAAGACTAGTAACAGTGCACTTTTTCTTGCGCTCTTTCAGACCCCTCTATTTATTGGTGTATAAATAAGAGTTGTTTTGTTTTGTATGCAAGGAGGAAGTAAACAAAAACAGAAGTACAACAAATAAATATCGGTTCTGTATATCGGTTCTTGGGCACATAAACATGCAAATAATCGGTATCGGTTATTAAAAAAATAAAAATAAAAATAAAAAATCAATATCGGTCGATCTCTAGCAAAAACATTTCCACACTTGCACAAGCAAAAATTGAAAATAGAAAGCAACATGGCTTACGTACATTTCAAGGGCCAGGTCCAGTCCTTGCTGGAATGCTCCTCAGCTGAATCCACATTGTCTTCCTCCTAAAACCCCTCAAATTCCTCTCCCTCCCCAGAATCCATCCTAAATAACCCTTCCAAAACCTCTCACAAATTCAGGGTTTTTTGGGGAACACTACCAAGAGAAAGCGAGTGATCAAAGAACATGCCAAAACTTTCAGGGGACGACAGCTAGGCATGAGCAGCCATCAGGGTTGTTTTGCACAACAGACACCATCTGGTGCTGCAAGTTGATTGGTCTGTACTCGCTAACTGACAGCATATAGACAGCTCCAGACCAATAGGTGTATAAAAGTGGGGTTGGAGGAGTTTACACACTGTTGTAGCTCAGTCTCTGTATGGTTAATCTTGGCATGTGAGGTCTTGTTTGAAAGCGAAAAGCTTCTACAATTGGTCCATGTGGGTGTCAATCAAATAACACCGACCCATTAAACTTTATACCATGGTTCGTTCAGCGCAGTCAAGGTAGATAGCACAGGGGACTCACACCCCTCCCTTTTCCCATCACCCTGCTCACCAGCAGCTAAATACAGAGTCATGATACTCTGCACACAGAAACCCAACAGTGTCCTGACTAACCTTATAACAGACTCACGATGATAAAATAATTGAATTGTTTATACTGATTGAAAATGTCTGATAAGTCGATTTCCATTCTGCTGACGGAATGGAACGCCAGTGGACCGCAAGAAAGGGTTAAACACTCATGGAAAAGCTTGTTTATTTTTTCTTTAAAAAAAAATTAATTATAATAATTCAGTAATGAGTAATGAATATTATGAACTAGGGGTGTAACACCACACTGGTCATGGCTCGATTGACAACACTGGCTTCACAATTCAATTCTCAGAATACTTTCAGCAAACTTTTAAAAAGAACTGTGCCTGAAAAGACTCCTTTTTATGTCAATTTAGAAAACAACGCAAAACAAAGCACATTTTTGTCTGTGTAAACCTAAATAAGTCAAAAATTGCTATGAGGTCTAATATTAAAAAAAAAAAAGTAGTATAGGTTCACCATATCTTAAAAATAAATAAATTCTCAGAAGAGAGAGAGAGAGAGAGAGAGAGAGAGTGAGAGTGAGAGTGTGTGTGTGTGTGTGAACAAAGATTTTGGTTGAACACCGTGGCCTGGTCCTGTAGATGGCAGCAGCAGCATGGGGCTGGTGTTTGAAAGCTACTGTAGTAAGCGTTATAACCTGGTTGCGTAACGGTATGATATATATCGCGTGTCGGTTGTGCTCCAGAGCGGTCAGTCAGCGTGCTCTGTACTTTGTAAGTGTTAGACAGATTAGGACTGCTGGTGTACAAACAGTGCAGTTGCATTAGATGCGTAATTAACAGAATGCTGATGTACACGATGTGAATCGCACTTTCCCATGATGCACATCTTCAAATTTTATTGCATCGCGTCACTGTGTATCGTTACACCCCTAACATGAACTAAAGGTACGAGTCAACTTCTTTTGGAGAAACTATCCCTTTAAAAACATTTCTCTCAATTCATCTTGATCACTAACCAGGTTCAGGAATTTCTACTTTAGGCGCTGCCACCTCCTTGTCGCAGGAAATGCTCATCTCGGTCATCTGCTGCGTAACAGGAAGTGCTGCGGCGGCTCCGGCGGGCGACTCGGCTTCACTCGCAGAATTGTTTAAACTGGCCTCGATGATCTGGATCGCAGACGCCTCGGAGGTGGGACTACTGGTTACACTGCTAGAACCTGAAATGCAACGAAACGTCGGTTTAAATCACAGTATCGATCATCATGAAATAAATACCTTTGCAGTCACCTGAGGGAGGGAGGAAGGAGAGAGAGAGAGAGAGAGAGAGAGATGAAGCACATTAAACACAGTTACACGTCTGGGAGTTTCTCAGTGAAATGAATGAAAGGATACAGGGAGGAAGTTAAGAACAGCTCTGCTTACCCATGTTACTGAGTGGACTCACACCTCCGCTGTTCTGTCTGGAGATGTGTTCCTTATAACACACCGAACACATGCCGTTAGTCCTGGGGTTCCCATAGAACCCACAGCCAGTGGTGCAGAGCATGGGCACGGGGCTCTGGTTGGTCTCCTGGGCCATCGCTCAGTCTGAGAACAAAAACACACAACCACGGGTTAAAACTGGAGCACCGGAGCGTTTATAGAACTTTTAAAGCCGATGCCCAACACACTGAGAACATGACGAATAAATATCCTGCGAAAGAAAGGAAAGAAGGAATCTGCAACAGATAAAAAGAAACAACAAAAGATGCTGAAACTGCCTGAAAGAGAAAGAAGAGAGTAAAAGTAAAATTCTGTACTCTTTCTGTAATAATGGAGAGAGACTGTTCAGCTCTTTACTGGAACTCACACAACCTGGAAACGTGTGAATACAGGAGACGCAATGTTCTAAGCCTGAAAGGGTCGGGCTGAAATCCATCATCATGAGGTGTTTCACAACAAGCCTGGCACTAAACTAACACACACACACACACACACACAGAGGTGTGAGTAACCGCACAAAATGTTACGTGTACATTTTTCACACAAAGCAGCTCACTCAACTGTTCCCTTAGGACCAATAAAGATCAACCTATCAATCCATCACATTAACAAGTCCTCCTTAATGACCTAACACACCCAGCCAACATTTAACTCCATGATGGGGTTCAGGAACACAATGTTTTCTGACACAAGATTCTGTAATAATGACCCATCATCAGGTGATTTGAGAAGAACAGGTCAGAACCAGTCTGAACCATCAGCGTCTCCTGCTGGCAGGACAGAGTGTGTACAACAAAGACATGAGAACAGTTGGCCAGACGGTCTGGAACATTCTGCACAACTGAGCCAAACAATCAGACCACAACCTGCTGTATTTACACAACTCATTCGAAAACATAAACCGGGTCTAATATGGGTAGAAGAGTTCAGATTAACTTCGCTCATTTGTCCAGTGATAGGACGAAAACCTGCACAGTAAAGAAAATCATTCTGTATAAAACTGGTCTGGGGCGGAGCTTCACATGCTCTCAGTCTGTGATGTCACTATACAACTTGATAAGCTGGCTAACATTATGATGAACAAAAGCAAGGTGGGGGGGGGGGGGGTTTCTAATTTGAATACCCATGCATATTCAATGACCTTTGGCATTTCAGACGAAGGTAAATTAAATATTAACGGTATGTGTTAAGAGTTTTTATAATAATAAAGTTTTATTTATATAGCACCTTTCCACAAGCTTCACATACATTTAACATGACAAGGGTACATTAATATACATTTCGACAGCAGTTATAATCTCAATTACAAAACATCACTCAGTAATAGACAGATATTGCACTGAGAAAAGGTGTGTTTTAAGCGGAGTTTTAAAGATAGAAATAGAGGAGAGGTCACAGAGGCTCTGAGGTTCCACAGTTTAGGTTTTTTTTAACTACACTGAAGGATCTCCCACCAAAAGGGGATAGATGAAATCTAGGGACAGATTTGGAATCAGAAGAACGTGTGATGGCTTATGTGGAACAAGAAAATTATTACTAAATAGGAAGTGAAGCCATTTTAACGCCACCGCATCTACACACAATCGGGAGGCAGAGCAGGGTTTCCCCTAACAAACCTCGGGCACGTGTGACTCATAAAACACCGACAGGAGGGGTTCAGATTCCACCTGTAACAAGGATGCAACGTGACAAACTGAGCTCTCTCTCTCTCTCTCTCAGACACACACACAACCTTCCTCCTCCTCTCCAAACACCAGCGTGTGCCCTGACTGGAGCTATTTATATCCTGGTTGATGCCTCATCGTGACTTGGTTACATCATTCTCTCTCTGTGTGTGTGTGTGTAGCCCCCTGCTGTTTATTTGGATAAAGCCCAAAAAAGGCAGTGACTATCGGTGTGTTAAAGCTCAGGGATCTGACAGCACACAAACAGAACCCTCCAGTGGTTCCACTACAGACACACAAACATCAACACAGACACACAGACTTTAACTAAACAGATTCAGCTAATTTAATGATTAATTGAAAACATACCCTACATAAACAGTTTAGTGCAGCAACAAACACTCCAAACATTAAACACGACCTCGAGAACACTATAAATACTGATTTATTAAACACTCACCTGTTATGTTTTGGTGCATACTCTAAATAAAATAATGATTGTAAAGAGTACTTTATTGTAAATATTATGAGAAAGGTTGTACATGCGAGAAATAAAGTGTTTAGGAGGTAAAAGTCTCTGCATTCTCAATAAAGCACTTTTAAATGGATAGTTATTTCATTAATGAGTGAATATGTATGATACACGTGTACAGTTTAGATTTTATATGGAAATATCTTAAACTGTACACGCCTTTGTTATGTATTATTTTATCTAGAATGTTTTTTTTTTAAATAATAAAATATTAAGTGTTCGTGTTTGTGTGTGTACACGATGTACAGGTCAGCTCTACATCGGGTTGCCAGATTGGAGTGTGTTTTTATTCCTCCTTCTTTTTCAACTACAACAAGAATCTGTAACTAAATTAAATCCTAAATAAAATTACAATCACGAGGTTTCCGAGGACAAACTGATCTTATAATAAACCCCCCGTGTGTGTGAGAGACACAGAAGGATAATGGTGTTTTTTTGGTCAACCTGGCAACCCATCCACAGCAGGCCTGAGCCTCTTTAAATCCACTGAGTCATGCTAATCACACCGCTAACAATGCTCTCCACAACACACTGCTATTCACAAAATAACGAAAAACACAAATTAAACACCGTCGTTTAAGTAGTTATGCGCGTGTGTAGGTGAAGAATATCTCCATGTCTGTATTATTTGTTAATAATTTGATCTTTATTGTGTGTAAATCCGCCGAGCTGCGAGTCTGCTTTTGTCTGTTCTTTGTTCCAGACTCTCTTCCTGTTTTTTCCACCTTTTTTTTGGAAAATGTTTCAGTCTCGTTCACAAACTTATAAACGACAATAAAATGTACAACATAATTTATTGATTGGTGTCATTTTTAACACTAGATTATTAATATTTATACCGGACGGATTGGTGCGGAGAAAATTTTACCACAGGAAAAACTAGAAACGAGACTCCATGCTAAACCTGCTAACACTCAGCTGTTTAAACAAGCTCTTAATTCAACATCACTTAGGCATGTTGACAATAAAAACACGTATATCTCGAGTTTAGATTCTGTTAAATAATCTTAAAACAAGCCGCTAACCGACCGTTAGGGCCTGCGCGAGACCATGTTCCTTTATAATGACTGCGGCTAGCAGGGTTAGCTATTATTATTATTATTCCTGAGGTAAAGTTTTCCCTGATTAACGCCTGAAACGGATAAAAGGCTTAAATATTAAAACTACGATACTTTTACAAGCAGTTACATAGAATAATACTTAGGTTTTTTTTCACTAAAAGAAAACTGTATGCGGAATAAACAACCAGCTAGCATTAGTGTTAGCTTTACCATATTTGGTTAACCGAATGAGGAACTAGCCATGGCTAATTTTAACTTAGCCCCATTTTCCCCGTGGAAATCACTTTAATAACACTGAGCTTCACATTTTTCCTTTAACAAATTCATTATTTTGGGCGATCTGACTGTTTAAAATGACAACATGACTAAAGATGTCGAAATGCAATGTAGCTAATGGTTAAGCTAGGTGAGCTAACAGGAATATATCAAATTTATGTGTATATATATTTTAACTAATAAAACCATAAAGGAAAAAAATAGACAGCGTGTATTTACCTTTAATAAACAACGTCAATACTGAAGAAAGATGTCGTGTTTTTTTAATTAAATGAAGAAATCTACGCGATAAGTCCCGAGATGTGATCCCTCCGCCGCGCTGATCCTGTCTGTTTCCCGTCGCGAGCTGTTTGTTGCTTTCTTTAGTAAAAAGGCGTAGCGTGTTGACGTCACGGACAGAAACTGGGCGCCGATTGGGTGGATGATGCGCGCTGTGACGCATGTTTGGTGGGCGGGGCAAAACCGAATCGGTTTACTGTACATAACAACAGCGGAGTTGTTCCACACCGTAACCTGCATCACCGCAGCGTTCTGGAGCCACTCCGAGATCATCACAGGAACATCTAATAACATGTTGCACAATGAGAGAGAGAGAGAGAGAGAGAGAGAGAGAGAGAGAGAGACAGAGAGACAGAGAGAGAGACAGACAGAGAGACAGACAGACAGACAGACTCACTCACTCACTCACTCACTCACTCACTCTCTCTCTCTCTCTCTCTCACACTCTCTCTCTCTCTCTCTCTGTGTGTGTGTGTGTGTGTGTGTGTGTGGGGACTCTGTCCTCTCTCACATGTCAGCAGCAGATCATCTGAGTTCTCAGCAGGACACAGCGGGGTTCCACGAATTTCTGTGCAAGCGCAGTCATGTGAGAGTTATAAAGGACCAAAATAGATTCAACTCAATATATTAATAAATATTCCTCTTTCAAACAACACATCAATGAGTCAAAACCGAATGTATGAACCCAGGCAGGACCATATCAACCAAAATCCTCCTGATCCACTGATGTTCTTCACTGTGCTGTTTGTTAAAAAATAATAAAAATAAAATCTGTCTGATAAACAGAACAAAACCCACTACACTCTTGAAAACACTTCACGGTTCTTTGATGGTTCTTTTTGGGAGCCCTTGAAGGTTCTATGTAGGTACCTACAAACTGTTTCTCTATCAGAAAGGGTTCCAGTTAAACTAGAACCCCCCTTTTTTTAAGAAGCTAAAAACGTTATTTATCCATTGAACCCTTAAAGAAGCCTTATTTCTAAGAGAGGGTGTAGTAACTGTAAGTGTCTTATACAAACTACAAATTATTGCTCATTAATTTCTTCTGAATAACTAGAACCTGACAGGAGTTTATCCTCATTTAGGTTCTTGGTACTTGGTACACTCTTAGAAAAAAAGGGTTCTTTGGAAAAATAAAAGTTCTTAGCTTTCTAGGAGGGTTCTACTTTTACAAACAAACAAACAAACACTCACTCACTCTCACACACTCTCTCTGTGTGTGTGTGTGTGTGTGTGTGTGTGTAAAGGGAACTTCTTGCTTCATTATTTTATTCTTAAACTCAGCCAACTTCACAAAAGTACACCAGTTAAAAGAGTACACTATTAAAACATTTAGAACCCTTAGGGGTTCTCCAGTTGTCTCTCCAGAGGAACCTTTCAGGGTTCTATGTAGAACCCAACAACAGTGTTTTTATATCAGAAAGACTCTTTTTGGATGCTAATTAGAAGAACAGTTAATTATATATGAGCCCTTAAAGAACCCTTAAAGAGCCCATTTTCTTTGAATATTTGGTACAATTTCAGTTGTTGTAGGGTTCTATATAGAACCTAATGGTTCCCTCAGAGGAACAGCTGAAGAACCCTTAAGTGTTTTAAATGTTCTAAAGAGTGTATCTGATATTATTTGAACTTTAAATAGATTTTACTTCCGCTTATTTTCTTTCTTGTCTTAGAGCTGATCTCACAGTATCATGGCACTACACTTCATTTCCGGCAAATGCGAAACTTCCTGAGGCGGATGACGCATGCATACGTCACTTCCGGTTTTTATAAGCAGTTGTAGCTCGCGCTGTCAACACGCCGCGTGTCCTCGAGTCAGGGGGCGTGTCTGTGCGGCGGTGTATGATATTTATCAGAAAGTTTATCTCTCTCACACACACGAGCTGTGAGTTTAGGATGATTAACTCTCTGTGTGTTATTAATAAAGCGCCTCACACCCCTGAGCGGAAGCGGAAGTGCTCTAAACCGACAGCAGACACTTTTCCTTCACTTTCAGGTCAGCAGCAGGAGAGTGTGGAGGCTTGTTTTGAAATCTCTCGGGTATAGAGGAAGAATCTGACACTAGACAGACTGACAGACACACACACACACACACAGAAGGACTTCCTCTCTGCGGTCGGTTCCTGTTTCACATTAAACAGCGCGAGCTCTGAGCAGACGGGTTACTAGAAAACGCTCTCACTCCAAATCTGTCTCCATGTAAAGCTCCAGGACAGAGAGACAGACAGAGCCAGAGACAGACAGGTTAATAGGATAAAATAATAATAATTTTTAAAAAAACCCTTTATATTATATATATATTAGCTTTGATAAAGTGAAATACTTTACAGAGTAAATAAGGACTTAAATGACACTGCAGATGATGAGAATCAAACTGTACGAATAAATAACTAACGATTAAAAGTCACTAATAATTAAATTAAATCAGACCCGGGTGTAGCAGTGTTTAAACTCCACTGTATTCAGGGTTTAATAATTAAGAGGTTAAATCTGTTTCCTTTCTGATGATAATGAAGACTCAGTGCTCCTTAAATCTCATCCACGTAACCTGAGTAAGAACAATAGGAGTTAACAGCAGTGACGTGTTCACATCTCTCAGCTTTAATCATCTCACGCACAGAGAGTAACCTGTAACCTTTATACCTTTGTCCTACACGGGCACCTTGCATTTGGTCACTTTATTTATTTATTTTGTATTTTTTATTTTTGTAATTATTGCTATTTTCTTTTTATTCTTTTTAAAAATTATTATTCCTATCATTATTATTCCTATTATTATTATTATTAATTATTATTTAAATTCTCCTTTCTTATCTATATTGATGCTTTGGCAATATTGTATGTAAACAATCATGGTAATAAAGTACTTTGAATTGAATTGATAGAGAGAGACAGAAAGAGAGTGAGAGCCTCTGGCTGCTCATTAGGGATAAATTCATACATTTAAAATCTATATCCTGAATTAATATATTTCTGTAAAGCTGCTTTGGGACACTATCCATTGTTAAAAGTGCTATACAAATAAAACTAAATTGAACTGAGAGAGAGAGAGAGAAGTTAAATGTAAATGAGGTGCCGTTAGAGCAGGACGGTTCAGTTCCTCATCTAATAAGCAAAATCACAGGTTTTACTTCCTACAGCTAAACTACATCAGTAACAGCTACAATAACTCACATAACCACTCTTTACAACCACAGTGAGCAGAAAAGCATCTCAGAATGCAGTTTTCCCTGGTTTTAGGGGTTCCTAATCATTTGGTTGTTGAGTCTCATAAGAAAAATGAGTTGCATTACTTTAACAATAATAAAATAAATGAAAGGAACTTTTGTGCATTTCTGACACACACACACACACACACACACACACACACACACACAATTCTATACCTTCAAAATGCATCTCGGCTCTGCTCTTCTCTCAGTACTGCAGTTTACTGAAGTCAGAAACACACATTAATAAGATGTTCAACACTAAATCACTTTATCAGAAGGAAAGATCTCAGTATTTCAGTATTAATAAAGAGATTAAAATTATTCTTTTTTTCTTCCTTCCTGCCCTGTACCTGTAATTTCACTCCCTGCTCTTAGCTGATGGTGAAGTGTGGGTCTATCTTCTGTTACAGCTAGTTAACTGCTAACTAGCTAACCACTCATTGACAATGCTGGCTCCTACGTTTAGTTTACATGAAGCCGACAGATATAAAGTATCAGGCCGTATGAGGGCGTGGCCGCACTTACGGATCATGAAAGGGCTTCAGCTTGGAAAATACTCACTGACTTTCAGAACAGATTGGACCTGGAAAATGTTCCGCTGCTCTGTCGAAGTGATGCCAGTTACACAGCCAGGTGCAGCCAGTTACACAGCCAGGTGCAGCTTTACCTGCTGGATGGTGATATTACAGGAAAGACAACGGTCAGTCCAGGCCTGGGTAAGATACAGGTAAAGGTACAAACCTGAGACGTTGCAATCTGAAGTCATGTGTAGCCCCGCCTCAAAATCACTTTTATACAGAAGTGCTGAAAATGTTTTTAAAGTCTGGGAAAAATCTGAATTTAGCAAAAACGTCCTAAAAACTTAAACGTAAACATTTAAATCACACACACACACACACACACACACACACACACACACACAGCGCAGCTCTACACCAAAACAGACAACAGACTCGTGTCTAAAAGACCATTCTTTTATTTTTTTTTTTTGTTTCCACAGGATACCATGAAACCTAAAATTATGTACAAAATCTGGAATGTAGAATAAATGCATAGCGATCATCTTCATGTAGCTGCTTCCAGAGAAACCTTTAAAATCGCTATCCATTTAAAAAACGCTGCTGTGATGGGGTTTATTGCTGGTCTTTATAAACTAAAAAGGTCAGTAATGCCGTGAGTAAACTCGGTTATTTACAGTTTCATTAGTAATCAATAAAAGTGAAAGTAAGCGCTAAATAAATAGACAAAACACAGGAGAGTCCAGAAAGACCAGTTGTTCTTTTTTTTTTTATGTGGCAAAAATAATCAGATTTAAATTTGATCTCCAGATTGTCATGATTATTTTTGTCAGATTTCACTGGTGGTGATGAAAATCACGGGGTCTTTATTTAATTCATTCATGAGGGGGAAAAAACCCCACACAGTGCTTATACAGTACGACGGGACAGAATTATTCACGCCTCCAGCAGACGGAGGGAGGAGAACAACGGATTCTCTGCTTTTACTGAATTACTGCGTCGGATCGTCAGCGACGTGCGGGTTTGTGTGCACCGACGTCACGACGAGACCAAATTAAAATCAGAAACACTAAAATCGATCAGATCGGCTTTACGACAGATACGACAATCGTCAGTGTTTAATTCTGTATTTGAATCCACACACTGATGACGTGAATTTGGGCTTAAATTCATTGGTGTAGAGCTTCAGAACCACGATGATTTACATCCAGAATAAAAAATTTTTTTTAAAAATCAGCGAGGGAGTGATTTCATGCAGGAATTTCACACAGTACAACGTTCACGTCTTGTTTACATACAGAGCTGTGCACCAAAAAACAAACCGTCTCTTTAAACCTTTGAGCTTCGACTGTCGACGGCTCAGATGTCAGGATCAGAGTTTAATAATCGACTCGGCGCTGAAACGGTGACGGAACCATTCAGGGATTCTCTCTTATTTCCTTTTTTTTTTATATAAGGTGAGATCAGGATTCATTTCAGGATTAAACCACACACAGACTTAAGAACAGCTTCGCAAAATATTCAGAAATGCCGTTTCCTATGTCGTCTAAAAGATTTACCATATAAAATGCTATCACAAAAAAATGCAGTACTAAAAGAGTTCCTCGTGTTATTTCTTTAAAAAAAATGCAATCGGACAAATCTGCTTTCTGAAAGTGAAGTCTTGCTATTGCGCTCTTGGCTGCGTGGATCCACGAGTGTTGCTCAGGGTCAAAAAGGTCACGACCTTTCACCCTAACCCAGACATGTCGGGGTCGAATGGTACTTCACACGTCCTTCTTATTCATCCGTCTGTGTCCCACGACCCCAAAAGCAAAAACAAGGGATTCCTACGCTGCAACCATTTAAACATAAAAAAGAAGTTAAAAGAGAGAGGTGAGATCAGTGAGTCGAGTTCAGAACGAGTGGTGGGTGTGGTCAGATTCGGGATGAGGAAAATCACTCATCTCCAGAGGAAGCCCTTTAAATGTAAGATCCATAAAATATCTGACATCAGATTTTTCCCAGCATGCCCTCCCCCCCCCCCCCCCCACACGTCCATGTGCAGCTCAGCGCTCTTTCGGTCTCCATAACTCCTCCTCGGTTCCTCTTCAGCACGTCTCCCGCACACACTTCAGCAGGAGGTTCCTTACAGAACAGCTCGGTTCTAATGGAGTCACGTTGCAGTCTCAGAGACGTGACAGAACGTTCCAGGTGAAGACGTGTGGACGTGGTTTGACTTTCCTTAAAGCGAATCAGTTCTACATTCAGAATCTGCTCTCAGCACGTAGCAGTGACCTCTAGATCAACAGCTCCACAGGTCAGAGAACTCTCTTAAATAAGAAAAAAATATGAAGGAAGTGAAACGTGATTTAAAAATAAAAGTAAAACTAAAACTAAAGGCATGCTGATGTCAGCACACAGAGAGCCCTGCCCCCTGCTGGTCATCTCCTCGTTGTACTTTATGGTGAATGATTTAAAAAAAAAAAAAAAATTGTACAAAAAGCACAGTTTAGTCGGGCGTGTTGTTTCTCCCACGGTGAAGGCTGCTGCAGAGACTCCGCCCACATGCCGCAGTGGTTTCGCCCCGTTTCATCACACTCTCACATCCTTCCATTAAAAAACAGTTCAGCTGTACATTACTCCTCCTCCTACTCATCCTGCTCTGTGTACAAAAATAAAAGTGAACATTCAATCTTGGGTTCTGTGGAGTCTCTACGCCGCCATGTCTCTGACGATGACCAGGTCCACTGTGCTGGGGAAGTTCTTCAGGAGGGACACGGCGTTCCCGTGATCGATGTTAACAAAGTTGTATCCATTCGCCTGCAACAGAAACAAGACTCGTGAGCTGATGGCCATTAAACTCATAAAGAGTAGAGAAAATAAAAGGAGATGGCAGGGGGAGGTAAACATTAGGAGGTAAAGAGGAGATAAGCATTAGGAGGTAAAGAGGAGGTAAACATTAGGAGGTACCGAAGAGGAGATAAACGTTAGCAGGTAATGAGGAGGAGGTAAAGAGGTGGAGGTACCTGGATGATCTTGTCTCCTGGTTGGAGGAGTTTAAAAGCAGGTCCCTCAGGCTGAACTCTCGTCACAAAGATCCCCTTTGAAAGTATACAGTTTCATTCATTAATCATCAGCGAGGTCTGAGACTGAATCAGGACCAAATCAGAATCAATAAAATTAATATAAATTACAGTAAGAAACATTTTCATCTAAATATTGTAACACAAAACATTTTCATTTAACAATGTAATTTCTCTGCAAAATATGACTTTTACAATTATTGGCACCTCTTCTTCCAACAAGGTTGGAGATACCTGGGCATGAAAGAATGCACCAAGTGTGTGTATCTTCACACTCTCAGAGGGGTAGGGGTGTGTGTGTGTGTGTGTGTGTGTGTGTGTGTGTGTGTGTGTGTGTGTGTGTGTGTGTGTGTGTGTGTGTGTGTGTGTGTGTGTGTGTGTGTGTGTGTGTATGTGGACTTGGTCTTTAACACACACCACAGGGTTTCAGTAGGGTTGACATCCGGGGTGGGGTGGGGGGATGGTGGTGCTTATTTTTAAAATTGTATTTGTATGAGCATTATTTCTCAGGTGGCTTCTATTTCAGGTTTTACACAAACACTCTGCTGTTCTCATTAAAAGTGCCAATAATTCTGTAGTTCACTGTAGATTGCTGTTAAACTATGAAGTGAGAGACACGTACGTTATCATCAGGGCGGAACGGATTCCCTCGTCCTCCCACTCCTCCTGATATACTGAAGCCCAGCTCAGGATTCTTCTCGATCTTCACATGCATCTGAACACCACGTCAGAGACACACATCAGCTTCTCCATCACACACCATCACACACACCATCACACACCATCAGCTTCGCCATCACACACCATCACACACCATCAGCTTCGCCATCTCACACCATCACACACACCATCTCACACACCATATCACACCATCAACTTCGCCATCCCATCCGTTTTTAAACTTGTGCACAGATAAGGCACTAGAATCTGTACTACAGAAATACACAGACAGAAGCTAAAATTGCAATCATCTATAGCTGAGAGCAAAAGTTTGTACCCCCACAGGTTATGAATGAGGATAAAAAGTAAAATCTACAGAAAAACAGAAATACAGCAAGTTGAAAATAAAATGTGGGTAACATCCTGACAAGACAACAACCAGAACCTAACCATAAGACACAACGTGAACCAGAACGCAGTGTGCCGAGTTACATCAGAGATGTTAGGAACAGTGTGTGTGTGTATGTCCAGATGCTGTTCAGAGAATGTGAGAGGTTGAAGGCAGTTATCAAGTTGCAAAGGTAACGTGTGGACATACAGATTATTACAGAACATTTATATATTTAAACCGTTATCATTTTGATTTTTCCACTATTTATATCCTAACATACAATATTTGAGCATTTTTGCCACTTCTGTAAAAACCAAGCCCACTAAAAGTCTATAAGTTACTACTGTCTTCGTCATTGTGCATGTTGTTCATTTTAAAACCTTGTGTATTTGGGTTGAGGAGAGCCGTGACATCACAACACCTCCATACACATCATATCATGTTTTCTTCCCTGGACGTGCGTGTACTGTATCAGGCCTGTGTCTACGCAGGAAGAGAGACGCTAGACGCTCTGTGATTGGCTCGAGTTGCTCTGATTGACAGGAGGGAGAGGAATGCTGCCCCTCCCACACACAGTTACCCTCTGACACTCTCAGACACGCGTCTTTATCTCGTACTGTATCTATTGACCAGCTCTGTGTCACACCGCTCATGTCAGTGGAGGTTCTGCGTGGTACCTCGTGCGTCAGGGTGTCGGAGGGGTGGCGCGGGGGACACGGGGGCTGCTGGGACACTTTCAGCATCAGGTAGTCGATGAGCTGCTCTCTGGAGGGATGACGAGCCATCGGGACCTGAGCACAGTTCACCTGAGAACGGAGAGGAGCAGGTGGAGGAGGAGCGCACATCTGACCATTCATCAAAGGCACCTAAACACACACACACACACACAGATTAAGGATGTGTTACACATATTAATGTTTGTCGAGCCTGAATTGACTGAAACGTGGTGTCCTGGTTTATTGAGGTTTCTGTAGAGCTGAAAACTGAAATTCTGCATTAAATTGCAAGCTCCTCCGAACTAGAATGATCTAGAACATTTATATTTATATTCTTTAGCACGCTCTCCGTGAACCAATCAGCTAATGTACTTTTCATTTACACATTTTAGTGAAGAAAAAGCTGTGAATCGTGTGATGTACGTTATAAAGGACGCAGGGGCTGAAGGGGTTAAACAGAAGAAAAAAGCCTGGGTCCTCTTCCCATCACTAATCATAGCTGTTTTCCTTCAAAGTTGAAAAAAACACACACACACACAGTATACATCAGTTGTATTGTATATTTTAATGCGTTTCTCTTTAGATATCAGCTCTTTCAGTTACAACACAACTTCCCTAATCCACTCTGTAGCTCTGTGAGATATCAGGCTCTACTGTGATGAGCTAAGAATAACTACGTGCACAAAGCGATGATAACGTGTCTGTTTGTTAGAGACTGTGCAGGACAGACCGCTGTCTCACTCTTCACACCATCGCTACATCACGTAGACTCACAGCTCAGAGACAACACTTTTTTTCAGCTTTTACTCTTACACTGTAGTGTCCACTCCTGATCCTGCTTCAAACTTAGCACTAATTCTTTCATTGCAAAATATAAAGCTAACGTTATTACTATTATTATTATTATTATTACTTCATCATTGTTAATTCAGTTGTCATTACTTCCACACCTTCCCTCCCCCCTCAGTCCTGCTTCCTTTTTCTTTTTAACGTCCTGATTGTTAAGTCTACTCTGTGTTCAGTTTTCCTCACGCCGATTTAAACAAACCCACACGCGTCCCGGACACGCAGACGAGACGCAGCCTGATTCTGTGAAGTCACGGCTCTAAGAGGTTTTGACATTTTTGTGGGTTCAAGTCATCACATTTCAGACCAGCCGCTTAACCCTCTGCTCCAGACGACTGCAAACACACATACAACCACACCACGGTTTAATTGTAGGAACATGAAGAGCATGTGACTGAATCCTGGCAAAGCTGTGGTCATAAAACTAACCTACAGGACCCCCGAATTTAACGAGTACACTATTCAGAATAGAGAGAGAAACACTAACATGATAAACAATGTTAAGGACATTATTAAATGTGCACACAATTACAGCTGTTGATTTAGAGCACAGTGGAGTGCTTTCTCTGCTCTAGCACACTCTTAGCTTATTATGGAGGTGGTGTAGTTTCACTGGCCGACACCAGGGGGCAGAAGGAACCACAAAAACACTGCATATGTGGACACGAGAGGAACGAGAACATAAATTCCATCATGTTGCACATAAAAAAATGCTAAAGCTGTATAACTTTGTGCTGTGGATGCAGATTATTGTAACTGTGATTAGTTTTAATCGGATAAATGATCTGGTACGCGTGTCCATCACTTTCTACACACTAGTCATATATTACTTCCAGGACCAACTCGAGTCAATCTAGTCTTTCTTTCTTTCTTCATAAAGCGACCTTGAGAGTTATAAAGGTGCTATAAATATAACACGTTATTGTTCTTCATGTTAATTAAAGTACGAGTCATAATGCACCAAAAGGAACAGATTTAACACGCATGTTATAAAATATTCACGGTGTTACTTGTGTGTACAATGAGCTTTTCATTTCAGAGAGGATCGCTGTGTTAGAGCTGAAGGCCTGGAGGATGATCTGCTCTCAGGAGAATTTTCTCAGGAGTAGTCTCTCTCTCACTCTCTTCTGTCCGTCTGACCCTGCTCTCTTAATGTTGCGCATTAATTACTGATAATTAATCACTGCTGGAGCAGAGCGTCTCAGGGTCAACATCCTCCGCCTCGGTGTGTGTGTGTGTGTGTGTTACTGTAATACTGTAAGACTTTTGTTGAATTTGCATAGAATTGAGAAAATCTTAGTCGTCTTGTCACCCGCTAGTGTTGAACATGATGTTATAATTTGCAGATCTGAGTAACAGGAATAAAAAGTCTTGGAGCTCCCCCCTTAAATTCCCCCCTGTGGGTCACTTCCTTATTCTGATGCCACAAAGCAGACTGAGGATCAGAAACACACGAGGCCTGATATCCTGATCCTCTCCGGATGTCTGCCGTATCGGTGACACCGAGCCGCCCGTCTATCTGTTTAATTCTGTCTTCATTTAACCAGATTAAATAAACTCAGGTTGTAATGAGGTTAAACTTACTTTTCTGTGTGAGTCAATGGTGAAGCCCTGCTGTCCATAAGGACCAAAACTCTCATCCTGCAAACACACAATCACACCATCATTACTACAACATTCTCATTAGAAAAGCAGCTAACTGTGTTTATTCTAAACTGTGGCTGCCTTGATTTAATAATACAGATTTCTGCAGAAAAGCGCTGCAGTACACCTGCTCATGAATAATTCAGTGAGTCTGGGATTTAAATAGAAACCAATCAGGATATTTTTAACAAGATCGTACAGAATCACAAAGCCGGAACTGAATATGCAAATTTTAGGAAGAACGAAGCAGGATTTTCACGACTGGGTTTCGGATTTTGACCACAGGAGAGTCGGCATGACGCAGCGTCCTTCACACTGCGCTCATTACATCATCACATCTTCACTCAGGACACATTAACTGTAATGAACTGTTCATTAATCTTTTAAAAAGCTCAGACGTCTTAATGCAGGAAAATTCTCCTGTGGTCATTTAAGTGATTAACAGAATATAGCATGTGGTCAGATACGTAAATTAACCCTCAACACCAGTACACACACACACACCAACACTGAGTCAGTACAGCACTGTGTATGAGCTGAACATACACAACACTGAGGAAGAAGGGGAAAAAGCGACAGTGTACAGAATAATCAGGGTTAAGAGTGAAGGTCAGTGTGCAGGGTCACTTAAAGATCAAAAGGAGAAAATCAGAACCACAGAGACATTCAGTTCAGCACCTGACTGGAATAAGTGACGGATTCACATTTCAGTGCCACAGTATCACAATTTTCTACAAATAAACGACTCTACCGAGATTCTATCAGCTCCTTATTCAATTCAATTCAGTTTTATTTATATAGTGCTTTTAACAATGGACATTGTCCCAAAGCAGCTTTACAGAAATATATAAACTCAGGATACAGATTTTAAATGTACGAATTTATCCCTAATGAGCAGCCAGAGGTGACGGTGGTGAGGAAAAACTCCCTGAGACGATATGAGGAAGAAACCTTGAGAGGAACCAGACTCAAAAGTGAACCCATCCTCATCTGGGTGACACCGGATAGTGCGATTACAAATAAATAAACGTTTGGGTTCGGGTTCATTCGGGTTCGGATGAAAAACAACTCTGTGTAAACGCGCTCATCAGGAGGTAATTTAAGTGCCATCAGGACGTGAGACATGTAAAAACACTATTACAGACGTCACCCAATGAAACTAATCCCATCTGAATAGGGCTAAAGGCAAAAATCTGGATTTTAAAACTAATGCACTTTATAAACGATTAACACCAAATTAAACCCCCTTTTTGGACACGGTGACAATCTTTACATGGGTCACTGGAGTAATTCCAGCATGTACAGGCATTTACTCTGTGATTTTATTTCTATAAACATCAGATTAACGATGTTGGTGTTGTGTTTCCTGCCCTGAGAAAATTCTGCCCTCATCACCTCACTGTTTTTCAGACTGAACAGTAATCTGATAGCTTTATTCGTGTCCAGACAGACAGCTCTGGTTTTACACACAGAGGTCACCTCTGCATTGGAAAGAATGTTTTCTGACCATTGTTACTGACCGTGTTCATTCATTTTCTGATTAAGAGAAAATATTTCTTGGCAATCACAAAGTTAAAGATGTTTTCAGGTAATTTCTAAACAAGTAGAACTCAACAGGGGTGCTTAGTCCTTCCTGTTACTGATGTGTACTAATATGGTGCCTTAAAATACCCTTCAAACAGGAAGGAAGCTGCTGTGACACAAAGCGAGAGCTTTGAATCTTCAATTCAATTTAATTTGTATATCACTTTTAACGATGTCATATAAATTCCAGATATACATTTTAAATTTATCCCTAATGAGAAAGCCAGAGGCGACGGTGGAGAGGAAAAAACTCCCTGATACGACACGGAACTTTCAAGCACAAAGAAAATTGAGTTGAGACAAGAGCACTGGCTTAAACATTACTAATGTGAGCTAGAGGGAAGGGGCGGGGCTTACAGGGGGTCAGTTAATATTGCGTACGCGCACACCACAAGTAAACACACACAGACACAAATCACACTTAGTCCAGCGCAGGTGAAATGATTAAAAAAAGAAAAGAGAACAGCCCGTTAGAACCCATACTGCAGGGTTAGGGAGTGAAACCCAGACTGAGGTGATTAACAGGAGGTTATGAGGTTTAATCCCCACTGCTGCTGTACTCACGCTGGGCCTGTGGCCTCCAAACTGCCGTCCATCTACAGCGCTCAGGGCCAGAGAGCTCTGACTGCCACAGAGTGTGGCCAAAGACCGAGACAGCATGGTCTGAGAGCACGCGCATGCGCACGCACACGCACACACACACACACACACACACACACACACACATTCAATGGACAGTGCGGTGAACATGCATTAGTGGTGTGGGGAGCTGAAAACATGCAGGGTGTTAATAAAGTGTTAGTGAGGTGTTAGTGTGTTATGTGTGTTAATGAGAGAACCAAACATGCAGAACAATTCACACACACACACACACACACACACACACACACACACACACACTGAGTGTAATATCTTAAATCAGCACTCTGGTGAAGGAATGATTGTTTATAGCTGGAACTAGCTTGTTTTGTGATGTGAATTTAATGTGTTGTTCTGTAAATAAAAAATATTTTTTGGTAAATTGCTGTAAAACACTTGGGGATGTGCACTTATAGGAAAATAATCAGCTTCAGGGTGGTAACAGTAATGACTTTATATGACTAACTGGATCAACTGGAGAACATTTGAAAATAAAATATATATAGTTTTCTAGACCTGTGCTAGAACCCTAGAAGTCTAATCTGATGCTAAACCCCTTGCTGTCTCACTCACCATCTTCTCCATCTTCTTGGCCTCGATGTGCCTCATGACCTGGTCTCTCCAGTCAGTCGGCACCCTGCCACCTCCACCTGGAGCTCCGTCCAGAAGCGAGTGCTCAGACTTCACCCGGACGCTGGGCCTCTTGCTCGGGCTGCCGTGCTGGTAGTTGAAGTCGCAGACGGACATGGTTCTCTCGGGGAGCTCGTGCGGTGGAGGGCGGGTGCTGTGTGGGCGTGGTGCGTTCCCCTCGTCCACGCTGTAGGTGCGGGCTGACAGGGGTCTCTGGAGGTTCATCTGTAGAGGAGCTCGGGGCATGCTGTGGATCTCTCGGTAGCTCACGTAGTCACCGTCTGGGCCGGGGACGCGGCGAGGTTCTGCCATGACCATGGAGGTGTTGGAGGAGATGCTGCTCTGCCTCTGCAGGGGGTTTCTCTGCACACCAGGGGGCACCATCGCCCACATGTCTGGTGTTTTGGGTGGGCCGCGCTGCTGGGGCTGGTGGGGGTACGGTGGCGCGTTGTTGCGGTTGGAGTAGTTGGTGTTGGCGAAGGAGTGCTGAGGAGGGAGGTAGGGCTGATCAGGGGGCACTGGGGTACGCTGGCACCACAGGTTCTCTTTAGGAACGGTGCTGCTCGCGTACTGGATGTTATACTGAGGCGGGGGGGCGACGGGGTAGCGGGCAGGAACTCTGGAGCTGGAGCTCAGGAGGTCAGAGGAGGAACCCGAGGAACCAGGGTGGACATGCAGCGGCTGGTCGTCGAGCAGCGAGGCTGATTTGGAACGAACGATGCTCTGGCACTGTGGGCCCGGGACAGCCGGAGAACCCACTACACACTCATACGGAGGAACCTCACCTTCCATGGAGTACAGCTTCATTCCGCCAGCCTCCATGTTGCTGATGCTCAGAGATTTCATCACAGTAGCTGGAGGACATCTCTTCTCAGGGGTCAGTTCCTCCGTGCTGCGAGACAGAGACACCTCGCTGGACGCCACGACCGTTCGGACCACCTCGTGCCTCGTCATGCCTTCCACCGGCTGCGCTTTGCCGTTCTGGTTCCCGTTATTGAGGTTCTCCACAGAGCTGGCATTGTTGTTGCTGAGCCTGGTCTCCACCGTGGAGGTGCTCTTGGTCTTCTCCATGTTCTCAAAAGAGACGTTCATGTTGATCTGATCCCACTTGCTGTATGCCTCGGACACGCCGTTGTTGATGTCCTTCTCGATGAGCGCCAGCCTCTCCTCCATGGACAGCTCGTAGTCGGACATGTTGGTACCCGTTTTGCTCTCGTAGGTGCGCTGGTTCTTCAGGGCGGTCTGCAGCGAGGTCTCTGAGCCGTTACAGTTCTGCAGCAGTGGAACCGACTCCTTCAGCTGGTTCAGGTTCTCATCCTCATGTCTAGGAGAAAAACTATTTAGTAAATCAAAAAGCATGTGTGCAATGAAACCTAAAATATAAAAAACAAGGGCTGTGAGAATGAATGTTACTCTTTGAATAATATTTTATAAACCTATATTAACATTAATATATATTCAAATGCAAAAAATGTACATTTGCATATTTAATATGTTCTATATCCTAATTTTAAAAGTCTAACACAACTTAAACACAACACACTGTATCCTAAATATTTTTTTATTTTAAAATGTCCCATGTCACATGATGTACAAGGGCTCACAATAAATGCATGTCATTATTACATATTTAAATTAATATATCTAGTTATATAAAAAAATTAATATTAATATTATATTGTATGCAAGTACTCAATTTTAAAGCGTGTTAACAACTGTATTGGGTATACTCATTAATATTCAAATTAATTTGAATGTTACATCTTTTATCTAGAAAGTTCTAGTATGTCCAATTTTAAACAAATGCCTAAATATAAATTGTAAACTCGTGCTGCTGTACATACACCTCAGGATTAGTTTATTTATTATAGTACATTTACTCATTTTATTCTGAGGTGGAGCTGGGATTGGAACTCACAACCTCCTGATCATCATCGCAGAGCCTTAACGAGTGAGCACTACCGCTCGTTAAGGCCCGACAGTGTTAATCAGAAATCATTTTGCAGACTCTCACACCTGCAGCTATAAACAGCTTGTGTCATGTGATTCCTGATGACATGTCGTGGTGGAGATGCTGATGCTGATGATGACGGCTGTGTGTGTATGTGCGTGTACCTGTTCTTGGGGATGAGAGGGATCTTGGTCTCCCTCTCAGGTGTACACAGCGAGTTGTCCTGGCTGCTGTCTGTGGTTAAAGACACCGAGTCGGACATGCGGGACGGTGAGGAGCAGTTACTGTTGTTCTGGTTACTGTTGGCCACCGTCTCATCCAGCAACGAGTCGGCGTCTTTACTGTCATCTGAACCAGGACAGACAGGAAATGACATCATCAGTGTGTGTGTATGTGATGTTTGTCTTTATAAGAAAGATCACAGCTTTAGTTTAAAAAAGTTCTTATTGTAAAAGTCTATGTGGTTTCATACTGCGGCAGCTTATTTATTTATTTATTCACCCATTCAGTATATTTATTCATCTATTTTAGAGTCTAGTCTAAAAAAATCTTTAGCCACGATAAAACGAGTCCCAGTACCTTTCTTGTCCTTGCTGAGGGCCACCACTTTGGGCTGGTTGATGGAGATCTCGATAAGAGGAGGTCTCATCTCAGCTATCTTCATCTCCTCTTCATCAGACGACAGCTCCTCTGATTCCTGCAGAAAATCACACAACTTGTGTATGAATGAATATATGAATATGCAAATTAGACCCAAATTTCTGACCCAAAAACTCAAATCTTCTTGGAGGAGTTTAAACTTTTAAACATGTGCGTGAGGCTGGAAAGCGGAGCGGGGGAATATGATGATTATAAATCTCCATGATGGAGCACCTCGAGTGTGTCCTCGTAGTTAACGGTGGATCCGGTGTTCTCCGAGCTCTTCAGCGGGATCCTCTCCGTGTCACAGTTATCCGGAACGTCTCTCGCCTCAGGTGGAGTGGAATTCTGGACCAGAGCTTTGGACTCCGGCTCATGTGCTCTGCCGTTGGTACATGGAGTTTCGATCACCTGGTGAAGAACAGAACAAAACCTCACACACACACACACATCACCTAAATGTACACACAACATACAATTTAAATAAATTAAAATTGACTAAATTAATCCTAGAAAATCACAAGGAGGTCAAAATAATTTTCTATTACACTTTGTTTCCCATTTGTTTCTATTTACTTACCATTTTTTAAAAAATGTATTGATTGATTTTTCTAGCTGATATTTAGCTCGATTCGTTATTTCCTTCTAAATGTAAAAATTGAGTTTAACATCAAAAACAAGCATTTAATCCGAAACCTTTTTGTACATCAAGCGGTGCAAGGTTTATTTAACTATGTGTGTTTATGTTAAAAAGAATGCAACAGGTTTTTAGAAGTTAGAAACAGGTTTTGATTTCACATACGCAGTGTTTATTCTGTTTAAATCGGACCCTGGTGTTTGTTCTCTTTGGTGCAGTTTTACAGAAATAAATAAATTCCAGATATAAATTTAAAACTGATAAATTTATCCCTAACGAGCAGCCAGAGGTGACGATGGTGAGGAAAAACTCCGAGACGATATGAGGAAGAAACCTTTAAAAGGCTCATCTGGGTGACACCGGATAATGCGATTATAAATAAATCCCTTCTATAACTGTGTACTACCTGGTCAAATACCTGGCGCAGGTGTGTAACCAGGACCTCATGAGCAAATGATGAATATGAGCATCAGGATTATTTTTTTAATTGATTATAGTTTTATCTTTAAGTCTGCTGTATCGAGCTGAAGCAAGACTGCAGTCCTAAAGCTCTCCAAGGAACCAAAACAACGTGTCCGAGAGCATCTCCGTGAGGTGGTCTCAGTACGGTTCTCATCCAACTCTAGAGCGGTTCTGCTGCAGTGAGAAAGAGATTCAGTCCCGAGTCGACCCGAATACAGGAAGCGAACCGGACACGCCGTGTGTTCTGGGTTGCAGACGTGATTTTTCTGTAGATGTGAGCCGATACACTGAGCTACAGGACAGAGCGAAGTGCTGTGGGAATTCTGGAGATTTGGACTGACGAACAAAAAAGACAAAATTAACAGTGAATGCGACACACAAAATATTTTAAACTAGCAGTTTATATAATTATCTAGTAACACACCGAGAGCAGCTCCGTGTTCTCTCAGTGTTCTCTCCGTGTTCTTGGGTGATTTTTATGATCTCTACACACACCTGGTAAAGGTTTGTTTACTTGTTTTCCGAGGTTGTATTTCTGACAGGTTTTACACGTGTGTTTTCAGCCCTAAACACACCTCAGCAAAACTATTTTTTGGATTGTTTCATTACATGCAGTGAGAAACCAAATACAACACAAATTATTAATTTCACACAGATTGGGACTCAGGAACCAGACTAGCAGGTGTGAAAGCACCCCCGGATTTCTTGCTCTTAAATATATTGTAAATATTATAAAACATTAAATACTATTAGAGGAGTGTGTTTCACAGCACAACTACACTAATAATGTTTGTTATGTTGGTCCTAGTTTCTTTATTTAATATCCAGAAGCTCTGTGTTTACCTTCTTGATGCTTATGAAGTGTAAATATGATTGTTTATACGAGGTTTTGAGAACGATGATATGAGGCCTGTGTAAGTGTGTGTTCTCACCTTCACTCCTACGCTCTGCACTCCGATGTGGTTCTTCTCTCCGACCGTCTCGTCTCCGGACTCGTCCTCTTTGAGGCGATGAGCGACAGACTGCGCCGTTTTCACCATGTTCTTCAGCTCGTCTGGGTACGGTGTGGGGTAACGACGCAGGTTCCCTTCCTGAACGCACACACACACACACACAATATATTGAACTGCCTTCATGTCAAGTCAAGTGGCCTTATTGTCATTTCAACCGTATACAGCTGGTACAGTACACAGTGAAACGAAACAACGTTCCTCCAGGACCATGTGCTACATAAAACAACACACTAACCACATGAGACGACACGCAACTAAAGAAGACCTACACATTTCTACATAAAGTGCACGTGCAAACGTGCAAACTTGTGCGAACAACACAAGACAATACAGTAACTACTAACTGTTAGCTGGTCTTCTCTTGTTTTTATTTTATTTAAAATGGATTTTTGTGTGTTTTGTATCGTGGCAGTGGTTCAGGTCGTCTCAGGAACCACAAAATCTCAGCCTTCTGTTCTGAACAAATGGACAGAGTGGACACTCAGAGGGAGGACGATCAGGGGCAGCTTGAGGGACTGCGTGTGTTTTTGGCAAATTAAAAACACCAGATATACACACACACACACACACACTCCCAAGGAGGCTAAACACACAATCTCACAGCAGAATAAACACACTGTGTGTGTATTACAGAGAGACAGATAGAGGAAAAAATGGTAACATCACTTAGATGAGTGTGCAAAAGTTTGTACACCCTTACGTCAGGTTTCTCCTTCATTATCACAAGCAACAAAAATATTAACTAATGTAAATATTAATATTAAAGTATTAATAGTTACACAAACTAAATTATTTCTAAATGCGATATAAATTTGTTGGACGTCTGTGGCTCAGGTGGTAGAGCAGGTTGTCCACTAATTGTAGGGTTGGAGGTTCGAGTCCTGGCCCACATGACTCCACATGCCGAAGCGTCTTTGGGCAAGACACTGAACCCCAAATTGCTCCTGATGGCAGGCAAGTGCCTTGCATAGTAGCTCTACTGCCACTGGTGTGTGTGTGTGTGAATGGGTGAATGAGAAACAGTGTAAAGCACTTTGTAGAACCGCTAAGGTTAAAAAGCAGTATATAAGAGCAGACCATTTACATATAAATGTGTGTTTTTATTCTACTTTTATTTCTCTAATTACTTTTTGCTGTTTGGCTTAGTTTTTTTCCCCTTCACCTCAAAACCCAGCAGCCTTCATTGTGTTTTTTTGTCTGAAAAGTGTCTCTTACGTAATATTCTACTTTCTTTAATGACATACAAACATTTTTCTATAACACTTCATTTTGTGCTAGAAAACTAATGTTTGGGAATCTGAAATGTTTTTTGTACCGACTTGATAATGTAGAATCAGAAAAAAAAAAAACAATAACAAAGTTTGTACTAAAATAAATAGGGTGTCTAAAACTTTTGCACAGTACTGTGTGTGTGTGTGTGTGTGTGTGTATATATATATATATATATATATATATATATATATATATATATATATATATATATATATATATATATAAAAATACAAATAAATAATAGAGTATGTCAGAGGGGGGTGTAAACATTTGAGAATTGCTAACTCTGACTCAGTTACTGTAATATATAGGAGCTCTGTGTCGACTGGGACAGAAACTTATTCTGATTTTCAGTTTCTGTCAGTGTGGTGTAGAAATTTCACCAGGTGCTAAAACACTTCCTGTAATTCAGGGGGCAAATCAGGTGAAACACACACACACACACACACACACACACACACACACACACACACACACACACACACACACACACAGACACACACACAGACACACACAAAAAAAACTCTGAGCCTCACATTTCCTCTGAAATTCACCTGGAAATAACAAACTGGCTGAACCTGTAGGCTCTCTCTCTCTCTCACACTCACACACACAAATATGGAATTCTGATTCAATCTAGGAAATAATTTTCTAGGACATTTTCAACATAACAGCTGTTGCTTATAGAAAGTCATTTTAAACCGACACACTTCCAAGAACATCCTTAATGTTAAAGGGAACATTACAACCTCTAATATTTCTGAAACACACACACACACTTTACAGTAACATAACTGGCTGAGTGACAGCTGGTGAAATTAGACGAGGAGAGTAATAGGAGAAAGTGAGTTAAACTTTATGTAAATTAGTAGCGTAGTGACTCAGTGACCAATGGGAGTGAGGGACAGGAAGTGGTGTGCTTCTTTTTCCCTCCACTGTGAAACATTATCCCTGGTTTTTGGTTCCTATCAGAGATCCGGTCCTTGTCAGTGCTGCAGAAGCCTTCGCTGAGACTCGCTGTGCTGCTACGAGCTTTAACAGTTTGGTAACAGAGCAGTAAATAATCAGCAGCGAGTGCTCAGAGTAAGTGTTTATTTAACTCACGTGACCGCAGTAAACACTGAGACACCACAGGAGTGCAGTTTATACACCAACAGTTTACTTCTGTGTAATTTACCTCCAGGGAGACGTGTGTGATTCGTGGTTATGATTCGTAGCTAGCTGTGCGGTTTGTGTGATCATGTCACGCTTGCAGGACACGGCTTGGGAAACCATGGCAACCGTCAGTAAACTCAAGACAGGAACGCCCACTAATGACCAACGCAGAGCAATGCAAGAGAAGGAAATAAACATCACTGCTGACGTGAAGGCACGGTCAGAATGCACACAGCCCGACTGTTAACGAGTGAGAAATAACACACTCCAGACTGTGTGATTATAGGAAAATAATCAACACCGGGTGGTGTGATGCAGCTCAACATGAGCAGAGTTACTGTTAGCCGCCCCCATCTGATATGTGCTCCTCAGAACGAGTGCAGGCTTCAGACCCGTGTTTGAACTTGTACACACACACACACACACACACACACACACACACACACACACACACACACACACACACACACACACACAGGAGTTTAATGAGAGGAAAACGCTGATATAAAGTGTGAGGAGCGCTAAAGGAGAAGAGAAGGAAGAAAGAGAGAGTATGTTCAGGGTTCTGCGTAACGTGGACAGAGGAACCTCAGAGAGGAGCAAGAGAAAGAGAGGAACAACTATAGAGGAAAATAAAAAAGAAGAAAGAGAAGAACTGACCCGTGGAGGAGCTTCTCTCTCATCCTTGTCTTCGTCACACTCGAAGGCTACTTGTGCTCGCTGTTTACGCTGTTCCTCCCACAGAGTCGGGTTAAAGCTCTCACCGTCCGAGTTCTGAGCGTCTGAGAGGGAGAGAGAGAGAGAGAACATCAGAACCAGCAATGGTAATAGTGACAAGGAGACGTTACACACCTATCTCTCCTCTGTATCTAAAGAGTGTGTGTGTGTGTGTGTGTGTGTGTGTGTGAGAATATATTAAAGGTGTTGTGTAGAAATTAATATGTAAATGTGTCGGGCCACTCCTTACAGAGATGGAACTACTTTTCTTGTGGTAGCTGTGTGTCTCGGATGGCGTATGGATACCACAAATCCTTCAGGAATGTGTAAAGGAACCAGAGCTACTTTTTTGAGTATTAGAAATCCATAAGATCAGATAAGAGTGAAAAGTGTTGGAGTTTTATGTAATGAATATGCTTGGAACAAAAACACACAGAAAGTGTTCTCCTGAACACCTCACACACACACACACCTCGGGCACACACCCACACCTCACTTCTGTGTCATTAAGACACTTTGAGTGGCCAGTTCCCTCTTCCTAATCTCTGACTCTTTAATCCCAGTGATGTTTACTGTTCTATACGGTTGTAAACTGTTGCTAGGAGACGGCGTTTACAACTTTTTCCATCTCTCTGTGTAGAATACTGTGAGTCTCTCTCTCTCTTTACCTCCCATGTCGTGCACTGACACACTGAAGCATTTGTGTCTTCAATAAAGAAACTAAATGACTTTATTTACATTACTTTAAGAAAAAATATACATCAGATTTTAATTACTTTAATGACACATGTTCTACCTTCAGGTGCCACTGACTGAAATATTTACATTATTTTTTAAAATTCTTATTTAATTTTGATTACATTTAATTAAACACATAGTTCACAATGTTAAAGAATTAAACAAACAAACAAACATTTATTATGACATGCATGTGACGTCTGGGGAAACTGCCTAAATGTGTATGTGTGTTTTAATAACATTGTGTTAGGTAACATTTATAATGTTATAATGTCATTTTTAATGTTTTTAACATATAAATAAAATATAAATGTGAACAGTATAAATGTCGACAGTGAGTGAGACTGTGAGAGAGTGATGAATGAGAGGTGAGAGTGAGACTGTGAGAGAGTGATGAATGAGAGGTGAGAGTGAGACTGTGAGAGAGTGATGAATGAGAGGTGAGAGTGAGACAGTAAATAAAATATAAATGTAAACAGTATTGAGAGGAAATCATTCTGTGTTAGAGCTGTGTCTTATCTCTTATGTAAAAAAATGATTTGTGTTGCATAAGTGAGCTGAATATGAGCCATAACCTCAGTGAGAGTGAGACAGTGAGAGAGAGAGACAATAAGGAGAGATACAGTGAGAGGGTGAGAGTGACAAAGTGAGAGTGAGACAGCGAGAAGTGATGAAATGAGGTGAGAGTGAGACAGTGAGAAAGTGATGAATGAGGTGAGAGTGAAACAGTGAGAGAGTGATGAAAGAGAGGGTGAGAGTGAGACAGAGAGAGTGATGAATGAGGTGAGTGTGAGACTGTGAGAGAGTGATGAATGAGAGGGTGCGAGTGAGAGAGAGAGTGATGAAAGAGAGGGTGAGAGTGAGACAGAGAGTGATGAATGAGAGGGTGAGAGTGAGGCAGAGAGAGTGAGGAATGTGAGGTGAGAGTGAAACAGTGAGAGAGTGATGAATGAGAGGGTGAGAGTGAGACAGAGAGAGTGATGAATGAGATGGTGAGAGTGAGACAGAGAGTGATGAATGAGAGGTGAGAGTGATGAATGAGAGGGTGAGAGTGAGACAGAGAGAGTGATGAATGAGAGGTGAGAGTGATGAATGAGAGGGTGAGAGTGAGACAGTGAGAGTGATGAATGAGAGGTGAGACTGAAACAGTGAGAGAGTGATGAATGAGAGGGTGAGAGTGAGACAGAGAGAGTGATGAATGAGAGGGTGAGAGTGAGACAGAGAGAGTGATGAATGAGAGGTGAGTACTCACAGTCCTCGGCTCGGCTCTGCTGGGGGAACATGTAGTTGGTGAGGACGGTTCTGTGTGTATCAGGTTCCTCCTCCTTCTGCAGGGGGATCAGGGGTTTGGACTGCAGAGAGATCAGATCGATAGAAATATAACATGCTGATCCGAGTCTCGACGTCCTTCTCAGTTCTCCAGCCCATCTCTGACTCGGAGCTGATGGACACATCTCCTCATACTTATATCACTGTTAGTGACCACAGTGCAGAGCTGCTGCTATTCTGAGTCTCACACCTTCTTTTGTAAACTTCATAATAAAAGTCATAAATCATCTCTTAGCAAAATATCACAATATCCTGAATATGAGCAACTTTATGTAATATCGCTTATTATCAGATTATTATAAAATCAAATATAAGATTATTCAGCCACTTTTAAAAATAAAAATATAAAATAATAATTATTTTGTTTATATTTAGTGTGAGAGATCTGAGCTGGTTCTCTTACCTGGTTCTCAGAGAGCCACATAGCAGTGATCTGATTCAGTTTGGTGAAGCTGTAGGGAAGATTCTTCAACCTGAACACATGAGACAGAGGAGACGTTAAACACACTCACACCACCTCCACACTAACGAGCAACAGGTCTGTGTTCACTATCTGTGTACAGTGAGGCTCGACACTGAGAACGGAAATGTTCTCACACAAATGGGGAATGATGTTGTAAAGAAGCGGCAAAATAAAGCGTGGAAGGAAGTAGCAGAGCTCTCTGGGGTGTCTGGCGAGTGTACGTAGCCAGTAAAGTTAGACCCTAGTAGCTAGAGAGCGTGACCCCACACTGGACAGGCCACGCCCACAAGCGACACAAGTGACAGATCTCCTGCTAGAGTGAAGGCAGTGTTACAGTGAGACGGGAATTTAAGATCACTCTGGCTGATTAGAAATGATAACAGAGCTCAGATCCGATCTCGTGGCGTTGCGTCTGAAACACAGCAGCTCTGTGTTACTCTGAATAACATCATGTTTCTCCTGCACCGACTCACTGCCTCCAAATCTGTCCCGACTGCACAAACACTCCACTAATCACATTATCAAACACAAACGAGAGAAAGACGAAGCGCAAATCGGAACACCATGAAGAACAGGATGTAATGTAATGATCTGAGACAATCCAGATGAGGAACAGCTGTTCTGTTTCTGCACAAGCCAGAGAGAGAATTTTAATGAAAAGCCAAATACAGTGTAATCCAAAGATAGCTCAAAATACCCATACTCTATTTTTTACTAAGAGTTCATGTAGAGTTCTCACTGCAGACACGCCTCCAGCTGGGGTCTGGGAGGAACATATCTAACAGCTAACAGTGCTGACTTGTGCACTAAATCTACAGCGATGCTAAATAATCATGGATTCTGATTGGTTAGAAGGTGTTGATTAATTTGCAGTCGAATATAGCCACCCTTTCCAAAATGGCGGATGAAGTGTGTAGCTAGCAACACCGGCTAATTCTACAGCTAATGTTTTAATATATCTGTGTAAAGCCCTACTACAGCATCAAGGACAGTCACTTAAATTACACACTCCAATCCTGCACAGCTGTCTCGTGTGTGTGCGTGTGTGTGCGTGTGTGTGTGCGTGCATGTGTGTGTGTCTCACTTGTTGTCGCTCAGATTGATGACCTTGAGCTTCTGCATGTCTCCCATCTCCTCAGGCAGAGACTCCAATTTATTGGAGTGCAGGAACAGTACAGTGACGTTCTTCCAGCAGCCCATCTGTCTCACACACGCGCACACACACGTTATTTTACAGGATAGGAAAGGTACACTGTGATGATCTTTGAAGCTTCAATCAGAACTTTAATGCGTGTAACATGATGCAAGAACCTGCTTTCCATTAAACTGTCATGAGAACACACAGTGTGTGATACCTGAGCCATAATCCTGCTGCTACTTCAGCGGGTTTCAAATTAATAATCCTTTCACACCTTTAACTGGGAATTTAGGATTAATTCAAACGGAGGGGGAGAAGGAGGGGAATGTTACCTGTACAGGTGTTACTGTCACATCCTGGAACTTTACCTGTTACCTGTGAGTTGTTTTGTTTAGTAGCCAGTCAGCACCTTCACCAGCCATAAATGTTACAGTGTCAGTTTTAAAAATCACTGGTTAGGGCAGGAGGTCAGGTTGATGAAGGTGTAATAAACGTGGTGAGTGTTTGGGTTCTGACCTCAGGAGGCAGCTGGATGAGGAAGTTGTGGTCAGCGGCGAAGGTGCGCAGGTTCACACACTTTCCCATGGCGGCGGGGAGACACTCGATCTCGTTAAAGCTGCAGTCCAACTCGTCCAGAGCCGTGAGTCTGTACGGAGAGACGACGGGAAGATGACGCTTACACACGACTCACACTAACAACTGCAGGTTTCACACACACACATTTCGATTTCTCACACACACACTTTGATTTCTCTCACACACACACACACACACACACACACACACACACACACACACACACACACACACACACACACACACACGGTGTTTTCACACTACTGACACACTGCACCTCTCAGATTAAAAAGGACTTGAGAACGAAGTGAATGATACAGAGCCGTAAATCACAGCAGATATTCAGAGTCTGGTTCAGAGAGCACGACAAATCACTCTAATGAAATCAAAGATTAGATATGTATTGAGCAGTACACTTTAAAAACCTCCGCTGAGATTGAAGCTCAGATTTATAATCCCATCCAACAGATTTCCTTAATCCCAGATGAGGGGAGTGAGAGAACCTGAGGGCTAATCATCACATTTATATACAGGAACAGTGAAGAGCTGCAGCTGATACAAAACACCTCCGTCACTGACGCAACACACTTATTATACTCTCTATTTATATCTGTCTGTCTGAGTGTCTGTCTCTCTCTCCCTATCTGTCTGTCTCTCTGTCTGAGTCTGTCTCTCTCTCCCTCTCTGTCTGTCTCTGTCTCTCTGTCTGAGTCTGTCTCTCTCCCTCTCTGTCTGTCTCTGTCTCTCTGTCTGAGTCTGTCTCTCTCTCCCTCTCTGTCTATCTCTGTCTCTCTGTCTGAGTCTGTCTCTCTCCCTCTCTGTCTGTCTCTGTCTCTCTGTCTGAGTCTGTCTCTCTCTCCCTCTCTGTCTATCTCTGTCTCTCTGTCTGAGTCTGTCTCTCTCCCTCTCTGTCTGTCTCTGTCTCTCTGTCTGAGTCTGTCTCTCTCCCTCTCTGTCTGTCTCTGTCTCTCTGTCTGAGTCCGTCTCTCTCTCTCGCGCCGAGTCTGTCTGTCGGAGTCTGTCTGTCTCTCTCCCTCTCTGTCTGAGTCTGTCTGTCTGTCTGAGTCTGCACGGCTGGCAGGTACGTGCATATCCACTCTTCATCATATAAGAAACACAAATCACCTCTAATCTAATCCAATCTAATCTAATCCCAACACTGTCTATTATAATAGTTCATACGTGTGTGCGCATGTGTGTGTGTGTGTGTATATACATGTGTGTGTGTAATTTATATACATCAAATACTGCATATCTTCCTGTAATACATTTGTTAATTCAATTTGTGTCTATTCATGTTTAATGTTTAATTTATTCATTATTGTTTTCCTATTCCTTAATTTGTTGTTACTGTTTGTCTTTATAACTTCTATATTAATTTGCTTTGGCAGCATTGTTAAAACAGTCACGCCAATAAAGCACACTGTGAACTGTCTCTCTCTCTCGGTCTGTCCGAGTCTGTCTGTCTCTGTCTCTCTATCCGAGTCTGTCTGTGTCTCTCTGTTTGAGTCTGTCACTCTCTCTCTCCCCCGAGTCTGTCTCTCTCAGTCTGTCTGTCTCTCTGTCTCAGTCTGTCTGTCTCTCTGTCTGAGTCTGTCTCTCTCTCTCTATCAGAGTCTGTCTGTCTCTCTGTCCGAGTCTGTCTCTCTCTCTCTCCGAGTCTGTCTCTCGGAGTCTCTCTCTCTCTCAGTCTGTCTGTCTCTCTGAGTCTGTCTCTCTGTCTAAATAATATGAAAAGTTATACAAATTATACACTTATATCTACATTTATGCATAAACATTACAAACATAAATTTAAAAAAAAGCAAACACCACCACCAAAAACCTGACAAGTAAGTATCTGAACATATTGTGTATAACGTGTACAGTGTTGTGAAAAAGTATTTGCCCCCATCCTTGTTTCTTCTGTTGTTGTGTATATCTCATACTAAATAGTTTTAGATCTTCAAACTACAACATAAACAAAGGCAACCTGAGTAAACACACAATACAGATTTTATTTATTTATTTTATTGAAGCAAAAAAAAGTTATCCAACACCTATTACCCATGTGAAAAACTAATTGCCGCCTTAAACTTAAAATCTGGTTGTGCCACCTTTAGCAGTAATAACTGCAACCAAACACTTCCAATAACTGGAGATCAGTCGTTCACTTACTTCTAGGACTAGGACTTACTCCTGTGCTTTAGATCGTTGTCTCGCTGCATAATTCAGTTGTGCTTGAGTTTCAACTTACGGACTGAAGACCTGAGATTCTCCTTTAGGTTTTTCTGGTAGAGAGCAGAATTCACGTTTATTGCAAGTTGCCCAGGCCCTGAAGCAGCAAAGCATCCCCACACCATCACACTTCCACCACCATGCTTGCCGTAGGTATGATGTTCTTTTTGTGGAATTTGGTGTTTGGTTTACACCAGAAGTAACAGGACATCTGTCTTCCAAACAGTTCTACTTTTGACTCATCAGTCCACAGAACATTCTTCCAAAAGGTTTGAGAATCATTAAGGTGTGTTTCGGCAAAATTTAGACGAGCCTTAATGTTGCTCTGAGTTAGCAGTGATTTTCACCTCCCCACTCTTCCATGGATGCCATTTTTGCCCAGCGTCTATCCGATAATGGAGTCATGAACAGTGACCTTTATTGATGCAAAAGAGGCCTGTAGGTCCTTTGATCCTTTGTTCCTTGGCTCTTTTGTGACTTCCTGGATGATGCGTCACTGTGCTCTTGGAGGGATTTTGGAAGGTCAGACACTTCTGGGAAGGTTCACTACTGTGCTGAGTTTTTCCATTTGGAGATAATGGCTCTCACTGTGGTTCTTTTGAGTCTCTGAGCATTTGAAATAGCTTTGTAACCCTTCCCAGACTGACGTATTTCAATCACCTTCTTCCTTATCATTTCATGCTGTTGAAAAAGTTCTATTTAAGTGTTGATTTGATTGAACAGGGTTTGCAGTAATCAGGCCTGGTTGTGTTTAATCCAGCCGAACCCCATTACAAATGCAGTTTCATAGATTTGGGGAATTAGTAACTACGGGGGAAAATATTTTCACACAGGCCCAGTGTTGGATAACGTTTTTGCTTCAATAAATAACATTATCATTTAAAAGGATACATTTTACATTTAAAAAAACATTGTGTGTTTACTCAGGTTGCCTTTGTTTTATCTTAGATTTTGCAAACAATTTAGTATGAGATGTACACAAAAACTGGAGAAATCAGTATATTGTATAATATTGTAGAATCTGTATATTGAGGGTGTGTGCAGGGCGTCTCACTGTCCCTCAGGCCGTCACATTCTGACACATACTGTACAGTGAAGGCTACAGTGTGTCGTTCTCCTGAGATGATTTTTAATTTCTCTTCTGTAAATTTGCAGAAATTTGGTATTTTGTATGTGATTTTTTTTCAGTGAAGGTGTTTCTTTTGTGTTGATATTTTTCAGAATGGAGGAGGAAGTGCAGTTCGGTCTCGACCTCACAGCTCGTACACTGAGCACACAGTCTCTGTTCTCTAGGCTGACTCTCCCAGTGCTCCACATACGCTCTTCTCATCTGTTCAGTAATGTGGTTGACTCTGATTAGACTTTAGTGAGCAGTGATGGTCTGAGACTTGTGTGGTGGTGGTTAGTGCATTAGTGAGTCTCAGGACCAGCTGACAGAGGGGACTGGTCCAAACCTCACATCTATACAGTGTCTCTCTGTCTGAGTCTGTCTGTCTCTCTCTGTGTCCATACATCCATGCCTCTCTCTCTCTATCTCCCTCTGTCTGTCCATCTCTCTGTCTGTCCATCTCTCTCTCTGTCCCTCTCCCCCCAAAGAGATGAGGCCAGAGGAGCTGAGAGCTGAACACAGTGATGGAGGCAGTGATTAATGAGAGCTCCACAGATCAGTCTGACACACACACACACACACACACACACACACACACACACACACTCACTCACCCGCCTATCGACTCTGGCAAACACACAAGCTGATTCTCATCCACCTTCAGAGCTGTCAGCTTCTTCAGAGATCCTGCAGAGAGAGAGAGAGAGAGAGAGAGAGAGAGAGAGAGAGAGAGAGAGAGAGAGAGAGAGAGAGAGAGAGAGAGAGAGAGAGAGAGAGAGAGATCAGTCCTCATGTATTTTCTCAGAAGTTCTCTCTATATCCAGTAGCATTAATATAAAACACATCAGCACTTCTCCACATTAGTGATGTTCTGTGAGTTTAGAGAAAGTGATTTGTTGAAATCCTCATGAGGCTCCTGAACAGATTAACACAAACTCTGCCAAGGACACACTCCTCTCTATACACCTGAACTCAGCGAGTGTGTGTAAGGTTTAGAGCATTATTTCATGATAAAGTGTGTGTGTTTGTGTTATTATTTATATATAAATACAGGTTCCAAGGTTGTCATAGCCGAGGGGTGGCAATGGGGACAAGCTCCCATTGTCTACAAAATGCCCCTCATGGCGCGCGTCTCCAACAGCCTCTGACAACTAAGTCCAGCTCCTAGCCTGCTCGTGTGGCTTAGATATAAGCCCGGCGGAACTGCTACTATTGATAGGAGAAGGGGCGAAGGCGGGTTACATGGCACCTGAAAACCAGTGCTTTGGGTAAATGGGGCTCATTAGTCTGGGAAGACAGCTCATCTAGGAGAAGGAAAACTCTGATTTCAAACCTCCGCTGCCTTGCGGCTATACCCACTCACAGGAAAGGCTTCGGGAGTCAAACCTGAGGAAAAATCCGGAGCCCCGAAGGCAGTCCGAGGCTGTATACAGCAACGCACTGGCACCTCCTGCGATGGCACTGGAACCATGTGTATCGGCACTTGCCTTTCCAATGGACCATTCCAGCGATGTGGAGAGGGGGGGTCTGCTGCATGGGTAACAGCTTACCCTCCATACTTACTTACCCAGGCTTTGCGCTCTGGAGAGGTCACTTCAGCTTCGCTTTGCAGCGTCGACAAAACACGGGAAGTAGCAGTCTACCGGTTATAAGTCTGCATACTCAATTGGCGTAGAGTCAGACGCCAGGGGCTGCTTCCGACGGTGGGAGAGGTCATCGGATCTCACTGGGCAGCTACTGCCCGCCTTAAGCTGGGCAGTCCCCAGCCAGTAAGGTGCTGCCCCGCCACGGTCCGTTAGCCCCACTGGGCGCGTGGGGTTTAGGGTGAAAACCGACAAGCGGATCGACAACTGTGCACCAAGCAATAGAAAAATGAAAATTCCCGCCCTGAAATTGGGCACATGGTATGTAAGGACAATGACACCAGGCTTTTCTGACGACCTGCAGGAAGTAAATGATGCTCGCAAGACAGCCGTCATCGACAGAGAACTGACGCACCAACTTTGGCATCCACAGCAGAAGCAAAAGACAAGTTTTATGACGACCTCAATGCTGCTATAAGGAGAATTCCTGACAGAGAGCTACTGTTCATCGCCGGCGATTTCAACGCCAGAGTAGGTGTCGATCACAACTCCTGGCCCACCTGCTTGGGTCAGTTCGGCACTGGGAAAGTAAACGAGAATGGCCAGCGCCTGCTAGAGCTCTGCTGCCATCATGGGTTGTGTGTCAGTAACACCTTCTTCAACACGAAGCCTCAACATCGAATCTCCTGGAGACACCCACGATCCAACCACTGGCATCAGCTCGACCTGATCCTCAACAGACGTGTTAACCTTTCCAGCATCAAGATCACTCGCAGCTACCAGAGCGCCGATTGTGACACTGACCACTCTTTGGTGTGCAGCAATGTGAAGCTCCGCGCGAAGAGACTGCACCGTTCGAGAAAGGAGGGCCGACCTCGCATCGACACCAGCAAAACACGCGATCAAAGAAAAGTGGAGGAGTTTGCGCGTGTGCTGGAAGATTCTCTCCCTGGCCCACCCACTGCAAATGCCCAAGATCGATGGGAACACTGCAGAGATGCTGTATACAACGTTGCCATGTCCACCTTTGGCAAAAAGACCAGAAAGTCAGCTGATTGGTTCGCAGTCCACTCAGAAGAAATGACACCAGTCATCGAGGCCAAGAGAAACACCTTTACAGCATACAAAACCAATCCCAGTGAGCAGAACCTCCAGGTTCTCCGTGCTGCTCGCAGCAAAGTCCAGCAGCATGCCAGGCAATGCGCCAACGACTACTGGCTTCAGCTCTGCTCCCAGATTCAGATCGCAGCTGACACAGGCAACATCAAGGCGATGTATGTTGGCATCAAGCAGGCATTGGGCCCAACGCAAAAGAAAACTGCCCCTTTGAAATCAGCTATAGGGGAGGTGATTCAAGACAGAGAACAACAGATGGAGCGCTGGGTAGAACACTACACTGAGCTATATGCAAGGGAAAATGTAGTCACAAAAGACGTCCTGAATGCCATAGAGTGCCTACCTGAGCTGGAAGAGCTTGACAGAGAACCAACCATAGATGAACTCAGCGAAGCCCTGGACTCTCTTGCCTCTGGCAAGGCACCAGGGAAAGACGGTATACCCGCCGAAGTACTGCAAAGGGACACTCATCACCGAGTTGCATGAAATCCTCTGCCTCTGTTGGAGTGAAGGCGAAGTACCACAAGACATGAGGGATGCTAACGTCGTCACAATGTACAAAAACAACGGTGACAGAAGCGATTGCAATAATTATCGCAGCATATCCCTCCTCAGTATTGTTGGGAAAGTCTTTGCACGAGTAGTACTGAAGAGGCTCCAAGTACTTGCAGAGCAAGTCTACCCTGAATCGCAGTGCGGTTTCCGTGCCAACAGATCCACTATAGACATGATCTTCTCCCTCAAACAATTTCAGGAGAAATGTATGGAGCAAAGGCAGCCACTCTTTGTCGCCTTCATAGACCTCACAAAGGCTTTCGATCTGGTCAGTAGGGATGGCCTCTTCAAGATCCTTCCCAAGATCGGATGTCCACCCAAACTTCTCAGCATCATCAGATCCTTCCACGAAAACATGAAAGGCACTGTCATCTTTGACGGCTCAACATCAGCTGCCTTCAACATATGGAGCGGAGTGAAACAGGGTTGCGTCCTGGCTCCCACCCTGTTTGGAATCTTCTTTGCTGTGATGCTGAAACACACATTTGGTACTGCAGCTGAAGGTATATACCTCCGAACCAGGACAGACGGAAAGGTCTTCAACCTCTCCAGACTAAGAGCCAAGACTAAAGTCCAGCTGAGGTGCCTGCGTGACTTCCTCTTTGCAGACGACACAGCAGTAACCGCCCACTCAGCCGAGGACCTACAGCAGCTCATGACTCGCTTCAGCGATGCCTGCCAAGACTTCGGGCTTACCATTAGCTTGAAGAAAACACAGGTCATGGGACAGGATGTTGACTCTCCCCCAGCCATCAGCATCAATGACCATGAACTGGATGTCGTCCATGACTTCGTTTATCTGGGCTCAACTATCTCAGATACCCTCTCACTTGATGCGGAGCTCAACAAGCGCATCGGCAGGGCAGCTACCACCATGACCAGACTGACAAAGAAAGCATGGAACAACAGCAAGCTGACTGAGCACACAAAGATCCAGATCTACAGAGCCTGCGTTGTGAGCACCTTCCTGTATGGCAGCGAGTCCTGGACTTTGCGTGCCCGACAAGAGCGAAAGCTCAATGCTTTTCATATGCGTAGCCTCCGACGCATTCTGAACATCACCTGGCAGGACAAGGTCCCAAACAACACTATCCTGGAAAGAGCTGGATGCACCAGCATGTACACGCTGCTGAAACAGAGACGTATGCGCTGGCTCGGCCATGTGGTGCGCATAGACGACGGACGGATCCCTAAAGACCTCCTCTACGCAGGCAAAACGTCCCATAGGTAGACCACAGCTGCGATTCAAAGACGTGTGCAAGAGGGACCTAAAAGCCTTGAATATCGACCAAAACAATTGGGAAGCAACAGCCCTCGAATGGTCAAAATGGAGACAGACTGTGCAGAAGGGTCTCTCCAAGTTCGAAGAGACACTGGCTCAGCAGCACGAGGAAAAGAGAATGAGAAGAAAGGCTGCAGTCCAGGCAGACGGACCAGCATCAGACTTCATCTGTGCCCTCTGCCACAGGGTCTGTCATTCCCGCGTCGGACTGGCCAGCCACACCCGACGCTGTACCAGAATAAACATCTAGAGCGCAACTCCATAGTCTTCCGAGACTGAAGGATGCCTATATAAATACAGTACTGTGCAAAAGTTTTAGACACATGCAAAAAAAATGCTGTAGAGCAAAGATGCCTTCAAAATAATGAAATTAAATGTTTCTACTTTTTAAAAAATCCCATAAAGAGTAGTTAACGAGTATTAAAGAGTAGTAAATGAAACAAAGTCAATATTTGGTGTGACAAAAAAATAAAAATAAAAGTCTCTGGTACAATGTGTGCAGTTTTATAAGGAAATGAGCTGGGAAGTTTTATTGAGCATCTTGCAGAACCAGACACAGTTCTTCTGGACACTTTGACTTTCGCACTCGCTTCTTATTTTTGCAGAAAAACCCAGCAGCCTTCATTGTGTTTTTTAATCTGAAAAGTGTCTCTTACGTAATCTGCTGCTTTCTTTAATGACATACAAACATTTCTCTGTAACATTTAATTTTGTGCTAGAAAGCTAATATTTGGGAATCCAAAATGTTTTTTGTATTGAATTGATAATGCAGAATCATAAAATAAAAAATCTATAACAAAGTTTGTACTAAAATAAATAGGGTGCCTAAAACTTTTGCACAGTACTGTGTATATAATGTTGATGCTGGTCCTGTGAATAAGGAGTCAGTTATAAACAAATAAAGCGATTTGCATTCAGCTCAACACCAGTCTAACATTTGCATGGAGTAAGGAGTTGAACTCGAGTCCAGCAGCGTGGACGGGGGAAGCCTCTGCTGCTGACGGGTCTATACATCCTTCCTGTTACTGATTTGTATTTTTTTTCAAAAACGCCCTTAAAATAAACTTCAAACAGGAAGGAAGCTATTGAAGAAAAACTATTACAGACATTAGACCTTGCTGTGACCTTGACCCTGTTTGGATCAATTACAAAAACTATTCAGTTCATCTGCTGGTTACAATCACAATTCCATATAAATCCTACAAACACTCAACCACTCGCTCCTGAGACATCACGCTAACGAGAACCTCGGACAGTCAGACAGAAACATAAAGCCCCCACAACCAGCTGGCTCTCCTGATCGTACTGCAGCTACCAAACCAGGAGGGTGAAGGCTAACACGTGCTTCTTCTGAGACGTGTGAAGACACTTCTCCGACCTGCGTCACAGGGCAGCGTAACACACTCAGAGGAAAGCGCTATCCGCCCTCTTCCACATACATGAACATTAAAATTCTGTGATATGATGTGATATAAACACACACACGGAGTAGTGTCCAGCCCCCTCCAAAAGTACTGGAACAGCAAGGCCAATTCTATTGTTTTCGCTATATATTTGGGTTTTTCTTCACAGCTCTCACAATGTTTCTGTCATCAGCTGTTGTTATTTTCCTTGGCCGACCCGTTCCATGTCTGGTTGCTCAATACACTAGGGGTTTCTTTCTTTTTCAGGACATTCCTAATTGTTGTATTGGCTATACCCGATGTTTGTGCAGTGCCTCTGATAGATTTTCCCTCTTTTCTCAGCTTCAAAATGGCTTGCTTTTCTCCCATAGACATCTCTCTGATCTTCATGTTGGTTTATCCTTTTTAACAACAAATGCAGTCTTCACAGGTGAAAGCTATGGCTCAGACCAACAGTAAACATTCAGAGATATTAATTCTTTAAAAAAATCAATCTGTTGTGTGTGTGTGTGTGTGTACCTATAGAGCTGGGTAGCTGTGTGAGGGCGTTGTTGGACAGCAGCAGGTCCTGCAGATTCTCACAACCGCTGATCTGCTCGTCCACCATCTCCAGGTTGTTCTTAGACACGTCCAGATATTTGAGCTGCTTCAGCGTCCCAATCATCTACAAAAAAACCAAACACACACACACACACGCGTAAACACCAGTACAGAGACACACACATCGTGACCCAAATGCTTGGCATTATAAAAAATTAACAGCTCTGATCACTCAGCAATTACCATTAGTGTGTGTGTGTGTGTTTGTGTGTGTGTGTGTGTGTGTGTGTGTGAGTGTGAGAGAGAGAGAGAGAGAGAGAGACACACACACCAACATCCTCACTGATTAATTAATCTCAGGCGGGATGAGCCAGTCTCTCAGTCTCTCAGGCAGCGTTAAGAAGCTTAATCAAAAGCACTACAGGAAATTGAATTTACACAAAAGCAGGAGCATGCGAGGAGAAGTGTGGAAAACAGGAGCACGTGAGGAGGAGGAGGAGAAGTGTGGAGAACAGGAGCATGTGAGGAGGAGGAGGAGAAGTGTGGAGAACAGGAGCATGTGAGGAGGAGGAGGAGAAGCGTGGAGAACAAGAGCCCATGAGGAGGAGGAGGAGAAGCGTGAAGAACAAGAGCCCATGAGGAGGAGGAGGAGAAGCGTGAAGAACAAGAGCCCATGAGGAGGAGGAGGAGAAGTGTGGAGAACAAGAGCCCATGAGGAGGAGAAGTGTGGAGAAGCATGGAGACCAGGAGCCCATGAGAAGGAGGAGGAGGAGAAGCGTGGAGAACAGGAGCCCATGAGAAGGAGGAGAAGCGTGGAGAACAGGAGCCCATGAGAAGGAGGAGAAGCGTGGAGAACAGGAGCCCATGAGGAGGAGGAGAAGCGTGGAGAACAGGAGCAGGCGAGGAGGAGGAGAAGTGTGGAGAACAGGAGGAGGCGAGGAGGAGGAGAAGTGTGGAGAACAGGAGGAGGTGAGGAGGAGGAGAAGTGTGGAGAACAGGAGGAGGTGAGGAGGAGGAGAAGTGTGGAGAACAAGAGCCCATGAGGAGGAGGAGAAGTGTGGAGAACAGGAGCACGCGAGGAGGAGGAGAAGTGTGGAGAACAAGAGCCCATGAGGAGGAGGAGAAGTGTGGAGAACAGGAGCACGCGAGGAGGAGGAGAAGTGTGGAGAACAGGAGCACAGATAGTCAGATCCCAGGATAATCCGGATTAATCCCAGGATGGGGGATGGATGTGGATGTGATTAATTGTGGGTTCTGACTGTTCCCGGCTGTGCTGTTTGTTTTTCCTGAGGATGTTCATCATGCTAATCCTCACACTGCAGGCTAGACTGTAATTACTGTTAGTGAGGCTAAATGCTAAGTGCTAAGTGTAGCAGTGCGCTAATGCTTTAATTACAACCCAGTTTTTTAAAAAAGGGTAGTTTGGAGGAAGAGGAGGAAGTCTGTTTATCTGAGATCAGATCGGAGTTTTACTCAGACTCAGGAGTCGTCTCCCCCCCCACGGTCTGATCTCCCCAATGCCTTTGAATAAACTGATCTAATCTGAGCATTTGACCTCTAATAACCTCCCGTTACAGTGAGGAGAGAGAGAGAGAGAGAGAGAGAGAGAGAGAGCGAGAGAGAGAGAGAGAGAGAGAGAAATCTCAGACCGGAGTTAGCACTGATGAGCTGTGATTACTGTTGCAGGTGAGTGGGTTTGGATTTAACACTTTATTTATTATAATGATTTATTTTTTAAATTTATTTTATAGACTGTTACTAGCTAATGACAATATGGATCAGTTTTAGCCCTAATATTATCATGCTATTAGCTAACTAGATTTATACTTAACTTACTGTGCTCCAGTAATGACCCTGCACTGTGAATGAGCTGTGAATGAGCTAATGTAAGCTAGCTTTAAGTAACTAATTTACTAAATTATTTAAAAATTGATCATTTATCCTGCATGAGTGTGACAGTCACATGGTAACGTGATATAATCGCGGAAACCACAGAAAAACTCCCACTTCCTGGCACCCACTTGTGGTCTAAGCCCCACCCACCTGCAGGTACACATACTTTCTTTGTCAGTCCCTCCTACTTGTGTTCTGAGCCACTCCCATTTGTGGTGTAAGTAACTCTTATGTGCAGGTAGCCCCTCCCACCTGCAGGTACACATACTTTGTCAGTCCCTCCCACTTGCAGGTACACATACTTTGTCAGTCCCTCCCACTTGTGTTCTAAGCCCCTCCCACTTGCTGGTACACATACTTTCTTTGTCAGTCCCTCCTACTTGTGTTCTGAGCCACTCCCATTTGTGGTGTAAGTCACTCTTATGTGCAGGTAGCCCCTCCCACTTGCAGGTACACATACTTTTTCAGTCCCTCCCACTTGCAGGTACACATACTTTTTCAGTTCATCCCAGTTGCTGGTACACACTTTCTTTGTCAGTCCCTCCTACTTGTGGACTAAGCCCCTCCCATTTGCAGGTATACAGCCACTTTCATTGTCAGTCCCTCCCACCCGCTGTTAGCTCCACCCATCTACTTGCAGATCCCTGGCCTGCAGTCTCTCTCTCTCTCTCTCTCTCTCTCTCTCTCTCTCTCACACACACACACACACACACACACACACACACACACACACACACACACCCACAGATGTGAGGAGAATGAGTGTGTGTGTGAGATGAAACACCCTGCTTCCTCACCGAGGGTACCACTGTCAGCTTGTTCCCGTCCATCCACAGCTCCTTAATGCCTGTGAGCTGCTCCAACACCTCCGGCTGGAGAAAGAGAAACGAATCACGTCATTTCATCATCAGAAAAGAACAAACGACAAAAAAAAATAAAAAAAAAAAAAAAAAAAAAAAAAAAAAAAGCCAAAGAGCTCAGAACAAAGCACACGGAAAATAATGAAATATTCTCCAAAAATAACTTCCATTAAAACACAAAAGAGCACGCTATTAACCTCACACTCATCTGAGCGGAGAAAACAGTGTGTGTGTGTGTGTGTGTGTGTGTGTGTGTGTGTGTGTGTGTGTGTGTGTGTGTGCGCGAGAGATGGAAGAAATACTGACCACTTCAGTGAACTCATTACTCCCCAGGTCCAACCGTTCCAGCTGCATCAGCTTGTGCATGCTCCTGAGAACGAACACACACACACACACACACACACACATACACACACACACACACACACACACACACACACACACACACACACACAATGCATCAGTAAATTTGGCCTGCTAAATCAAAGAATTCACTGTTATATGTGTGTGTTTATGAAACAGCTGTAGTGTTGTGATGAGTCACTTTATCCTAGTAACAGTATCTAAAATAGCTCTTATTACACCCTTGACATTTATCAGAGAGCAATCAGAGCGCGCACACACACACACACACACACACACACACACACACACACACACACACACACACACACACACAGTAAGAGGACCCAATGGGAAAATTAAGCAAAAAAGCCAATATAGACATTTATTACACAGATCATAATGCTGTCATTTGGCTTTTTACAAAATAACACTAAACTCCACATCACGTGATTCAGAGACTAATAACGCAGACGTCTGAAATGTGAACGTTACTCTGACATCACTCGGAGAAAGAAGAAGAAGCAGAATAAGAAGAAAGCTGTGTGAGGTTAGTCCTCATACACAAATCTGTCCTTTAAAAAAAAGGGATCACAGATTGATTAGATGTACAGGTGCATCTCAATAAATTAGAATGTCGTGGAAAAGTTCATTTATTTCAGTAATTGAACTCAAATTGTGAAACTCGTGTATTAAATAAATTCAATGCACACAGACTGAAGTAGTTTAAGTCTTTGGTTCTTTTAATTGTGATGATTTTGGCTCACATTTAACAAAAACCCACCAATTCACTATCTCAACAAATTAGAATATGGTGACATGTTAATGAGCTAATCAACTCAAAACACTTGCAAAGGTTTCCTGAGCCTTCAAAATGGTCTCTCAGTTTGGTTCACTAGGTAAGCCACAAACATTCATTGCCAAAGAAGCTGGCTGTTCACAGAGTGCTGTATCCAAGCATGTTAACAGAAAGTTGAGTGGAAGGAAAAAGTGTGGAAGAAAAAGATGCACAACCAACTGAGAGAACCGCAGCCTTATGAGGATTGTCAAGCAAAATCGATTCAAAAATTTGAGTGAACTTCACAAGGAATGGACTGAGGCTGGGGGTCAAGGCATCAAGAGCCACCACACACAGACGTGTCAAGGAATTTGGCTACAGTTGTCATATTCCTCTTGTTAAGCCACTCCTGAACCACAGACAACGTCAGAGGTGTCTTACCTGGGCTAAGGAGAAGAAGAACTGGACTGTTGCCCAGTGGTCCAAAGTCCTCTTTTCAGATGAGAGCAAGTTTTGTATTTCATTTGGAAACTGAGGTCCTAGAGTCTGGAGGAAGGGTGGAGAAGCTCATAGCCCAAGTTGCTTGAAGTCCAGTGTTAAGTTTCCACAGTCTGTGATGATTTGGGGTGCAATGTCATCTGCTGGTGTTGGTCCATTGTGTTTTTTGAAAACCAAAGTCACTGCACCCGTTTACCAAGAAATTTTGGAGCACTTCATGCTTCCTTCTGCTGACCAGCTTTTTGAAGAAGCTGATTTCATTTTCCAGCAGGATTTGGCACCTGCCCACACTGCCAAAAGCACCAAAAGTTGATTAAATGACCATGGTGTTGGTGTGCTTGACTGGCCAGCAAACTCACCAGACCTGAACCTCATAAAGAATCTATGGGGTAATGTCAAGAGGAAAATGAGAAACAAGAGACCAAAAAATGCAGATGAGCTGAAGGCCACTGTCAAAGAAACCTGGGCTTCCATACCACCTCAGCAGTGCCACAAACTGATCACCTCCATGCCACGCCGAATTGAGGCAGTAATTAAAGCAAAAGGAGCCCCTACCAAGTATTGAGTACATGTACAGTAAATGAACATACTTTCCAGAAGGCCAACAATTCACTAAAAATGTTTTTTTTATTGGTCTTATGAAGTATTCTAATTTGTTGAGATTTTGAATTGGTGGGTTTTTGTTAAATATCAGCCAAAGACTTAAACTACTTCAGTCTGTGTGCATTGAATTTATTTAATACACGAGTTTCACAATTTGAGTTGAATTACTGAAATAAATGAACTTTTCCATGACATTCAAATTTATTGAGATGCACCTGTATATCAGTCGTGCACACACACACACACAAACACACACACACACACACACACACACACACACACACACACACACACACACACACACACACACACACACACACACACACACACACAGGGCTGACTACACGCCAGATTCATTCCATGAGACATGTGAGCGTACACACACACACACACGCACACACACACAAACACACACAAACACACATCTCTGTTTGTGTCCCGGCCTGAAGTTCATGTGACACAGAGACGTTTGAGCCGGTTGAACTGATGCTGTGTGAAGTGATGAGGCCATGTAAGCTTCCTTCACACAGCAGGATCAGAGACAGTGATGTCACAGAGTGCCAGACAGTGCTAACCACACACACACACACACACACACACACACACACACACACACACACACACACACACACACACCCACCCGTGCCACAGGGCTCGGGGAAGACAGGAAGCTGAGCACTACAAGGGGGAATTCACGATCTTTCCATGCATGATCATAAACACACGCAGGTTGGATGAAAGCCCATGGGTTTGGCTGCTGAACACACAGACCTGACAGCAACTGGTCTGTGTACGTACGTACGTACACACACACACACACACACACACACACACACACGAACTGGACAAAGTGCTGCACAGCATCCAGACACGTCATACAGCAGCAGTGTGATGAATGCTGAGACAGAATCAGATCTCAGGGAAACTCTCTGATAAAGCCAGTCTGATCCGAGTGTCTCCTGGTTTAAAAGACGTTTACGTCACCTCATCCTGCCTCCCAGCCGACTGTGTACCACCGCCTCCTTCACCTCTTTCTAATTTCTAATAAATAAATAAGTCTTTAACTGTTTAAATGCAACATTAGTTTAAAATTATGACAAATATTGTGATATGCTTTGATCTCAAAAAAGTAAAAGAAAAATCTATCCAGATCTATCCATTTCCTCTTTACACTAATCAATCACTTTTAAATAAATAAATATATTTATATAATTTATATTATTACACACACACACACACACACACACACACATAGTGGGGGGAAAAAAGTATTTGATCCCCTGCTGATTTTGTACGTTTGCCCACTGACAAAGAAATGATCAGTCTATAATTTTAATGGTAGGTGTATTTTAACAGTGAGAGACAGTATAACAACAAAAAAATCCAGAAAAACACATTTCAAAAAAGTTATAAATTGATTTGCATTTTAATGAGGGAAATAAGTATTTGACCCCTTCGACTTAGTACTTGGGTGGCAAAACCCTTGTTGGCAATCACAGAGGTCAGACGTTTCTTATAGTTGCCACCAGGTTTGCACACATCTCAGGAGGGATTTTGTCCCACTCCTCTTTGCAGATCCTCTCCAAGTCATTAAGGTTATTTTCAATGCCCTGGCTGAGGGAAGGAGGTTCTCAGCCAAGATTTGACGGTACATGGCCCCGTCCATCGTCCCTTTGATGCGGTGCAGTTGTCCTGTCCCCTTAGCAGAAAAACACCCCCAAAGCATAATGTTACCACCTCCATGTTTGACGGTGGGGATGGTGTTCTTGGGGTCATAGACAGCATTCCTCCTCCACCAAACACGGCAAGTTGAGGTGATGCCAAAGAGCTTGATGTTGGTCTCATCTGACCACAACACATTCACCCAGTTCTCCTCTGAATCATTCAGGCAAACTTCAGACGGGCCTGTACATGTGCTTTCTTGAGCAGGGGGACCTTGCGGGCGCTGCAGGATTTCAGTCCTTCACGGCGTACTGTGTTACCAATTGTTTTCTTGGTGACTATGGTCCCAGCTGCCTTGAGATCATTAATAAGATCCTCCCGTGTAGTTCTGGGCTGATTCCTCACCGTTCTCATGAAACTCCACGAGGTGAGATCTTGCATGGAGCCCCAGACCGAGGGAGACTGACAGTTATTTTGTGTTTCTTCCATTTGCGAATAATCGCACCAACTGTTGTCACCTTCTCACCAAGCTGCTTGGCGATGGTCTTGTAGCCCATTCCAGCCTTGTGTAGGTCTACAATCTTGTCCCTGACATCCTTGGACAGCTCTTTGATCTTGGCCATGGTGGAGAGTTTGGAATCTGATTGACTGATTGCTTCTGTGGACAGGTGTCTTTTATACAGGTAACAAACAGAGATTAGGAGCACTCCCTTTTAAGAGAGTCCTAATCTCAGCTCATTACCTGTGTAAAAGAGACCTGGGAGCCAAAAATCTTGCTGATTGATAGGGGATCAAATACTTATTTCCCTCATTAAAATGCAAATCAATTTATAACTTTTTTGAAATGCGTTTTTCTGGATTTTTTTGTTGTTATTCTGTCTCTGACTGTTAAAATACACCTACCATTAAAATTATAGATTTGTCATTTCTTTGTCAGTGGGCAAATGTACAAAATCAGCAGGGGATCAAATATTTCCCCCCTTTTCCCCCCTTGTCTTTGTTTCACTCAGAGGCAATTTAGCAATTTAGCAAGAGAGAGAGAGAGAGAGAGAGAGAGAGATTGAGAGAGAGAGAGAGTGATGGTTGAGTCTGTGTGTAAGTGTGTGGGATTTTGTAAGGAGAACCTTTATTTATTACCTTTATTGATTCCTATTTATTAATAAAGCCCTTCTACAGAACATTAGCATCTGTAATACTGCATTACTGCGAGGAAGATGGATTTCATGTGTCACACCTACACACACACATACACACACACACACACTTTTTTTGTGGAGCATGAAACTGCATTCTGTAACACACACTGGGCCATTTATAATATTTAATATTTTAATTACTAACCAAGTTGTGTTCGATTGGAGTGTTTTTGTAACACAGTGTTTTTGCACTACAGCCAAAATTCTTTCACACGCCACGGACACACAGAACAGTCCACTAACCATGAAACACATTTAGAAACAGTTTTACTGAACTGCTTTTGGGAGCAGGAATTATGTTGGACATGGACACACACACACACACACACACACACACACACACACACACACACACACACACACAGTTCATATGATGTAACCATAGACTCAGGAAAGGATTATAAAACCTGTCAGTGCCAGTGCACACAGAGGAGCTTACGTAACACTCTGAAATACGAGAAAGAGAGAAGGAGAAAGAGAGAGTTTGAGAGAGAGAGAGAGAGAGAGAGAGAGAGAGAGAGAGAGAGAGAGAGAGAGAAAGGGTGAGACAGCATTACTGAGAGAGACAGAGTTTTTTAAAAATTGCCCGTTTTTGTTCTTTAAATTCCATTATTATTGTCGTGGTTTTTGTTTCCTTACCCCACTCAAATGTTCAGTAATCATTAACTACAATTCATGCCAATAAAGTTGTTCTTAAATTTGAATTTGAGTAAGAGAGTGAGAGGGTGAGAGAGAGAGAGAGAGTGAGAGAGAGAGACAAACAGCATTAGAGAGAGAGACAGAGTTGGGGGGAGAGCAAGACAGACAGACAAGTATGATTTGGGTTTAGATCCTCCATCCAGATCTCCATGTGGTAATTAAAGGTTATGTGCTCAGTGTTCAATGGGATTGTCTTGTTCATCATGTGAAGTGTCAGTGGTGGTGTTCAGTGGTGGTGACGTGTTGCTCTACTCACTTGGGCAGCATCTTTAACTGATTCTCTCTCAGCTCCAGAATCTGTAGTTTAGTCAGTCTGAGGAACAGAGACAGCATTTAAATTATTATTATTATTATTATTATTATTATTATTATTAACACCAACAACAATAATAACAATCCCACTTGCACCCAAAGTCCAGCCTGCTCCTGAAGGAACCGTTATAAAACCACAGGAATTCTGATCAATCCCACAATATACTGTAATGAACATTTTCCAAAATATAAATTAACACGTCATTTAATCCCCAGCTGGTGGTTTAGTTATTAATCCCTCAGTCAGGCTGGAATTCTGTGTCCTTGTGTCTGCTGCACATTACCGCAGAATATGGCCACCACAGTGATGTCTGGTTTCATAACATCCACTGCACAAATCTGTTCCGGTCCATACCGTGAGTGAGTGAGAGTGTGTGTGTGTGTGTGTGTGTGTGTGTGTGTGTGTGTGTGTGTGTGTGTGTGTGTGTGTGTGTGTGTGTGTCTGACCTGCCGAAGCTTGCTGGTAGGAACTCGAGGAAGGCATCATTCAAGTAGAGCTGAGTTAGACTGAGCAGCTGTGTGAAACCTTCTGGGAGCCTGTAGAACACACACACACACACACACACACACACACACACACACACACACACACACACACACACACACAGAACAATGTCATGATTAAAACAAGAAAACACAATCATACACAATACAATCAAAATCAAAATCAGCATCCTGTGTAATTTATTTGTTCTGCTGTAATTATAATATTTGAATATTTATAACATAAGTAATAAGACACCCTCATCAAGAAACCCAGACGTTATGAATATGCAAAGAGACTCCAGCCCTTTTGTCTGGTGAACCAGTGCATTAACAGAAGAGATTTGCATACTGTGACATGATTGGTTGGTGTATGAAATTGGATCTTATGATAGAATGGTGTGTCACATGTTCAACACTAAGTCAGATTTCCCAGTGAGATAAAACACCAGCAGCACTGCAGTGATGATTATGCGCAAACTCATTAACTCTCCTGAAGGTATTTCATTCATCATAAAAATCCTGTTTTGTAAATTTCAAAATCATAAATGTTGTTCTGAGCACAAAGTTTTAGACACTCACTTAGAAATGGGGTTCACACTCGCTTCAACGATGGCCAGGACTTTACAGTTCTTAATATTTTCAGGAAACTCTTGTATACCTGAAACACACACACACACACACACACACACACACAACACTGCAGTCACTTGGGTCACATTACAGAGAATTAATAAACCGTAAGTGGTTGTTTCTCCTGCAGGTTATCTGCGTTAAAGGTGCATCAGCACAACTGCACACTTCCTCTTTCACCCACCAGCAACCTTTCTCACACGCTCACACACACACACACACACACACACACACACACACACACACACACACACACACACACACACACACACACACACACACACACACACAAACACAGACCCTGCAGAAAGATTAGGATCAGTAGTTTATGTTATAGGCTTTTGTTTGAAGCGGCTGCCACTTAAGAAGGCACTTAGTGATAAACACAACACAACTCTAACACACACACAGCCTGGTTTCAGTGAGTACAGGAGGTACAAGAAACAAGACAGAGACAGAGACAGAGAGAGAGAGAGAGAGAGAGAGAGAGAGAGAGAGAGAGAGAGAGAACTAGAAATAATATCTCTACAGTAAAGGATGAGAGGCCTCTAATCGGAGTGTGTTTATTCCTCTGTAGCTGGAACACGATGAAGCTCTCTCACACTCTCTCTTACTCTCTCACACACACACACACACACACACACACACACACACACACCACGAGCAGGCAGATATAAAGCAGAGAGGAAGAAAGAACTGATTCTTAGAAATGTTACACTTCCCTCTTGAAAGAAAATGACCAATCAGGATGGAGCGTTCGGTGCCTTTAAATTAGTCTTTAAAGCAAATTCTGAAATCCACAAATGAGCACTTTCTCATTTTGACTCTGAATTGATCTGAATTGATTTCATGACACCTGTCAATCAATCAACCTCAGTGGGCGGGATTATCATGAGCAGGTATTATCACTGGTGCGCCTCTCGGTTCAGATGTCGGTGAAATCGCGGCTCTGTGTCGAACAGGTACGCAGAAAACGAACGCTCACCTGTCAGTCTGTCACACAGAGTAAGATCTCTATCATGGTAAGAAATGTACAGAAAGCTGCTGAGGTTAGCGTCGGAGAGTGTCTGTGTGTGTGAGAGTGTGTGTGTGTGTGTGTGAGAGAGTGTGAGATCCCACATCAGGAAGGAAGTGAGGAAGGACTGCGCTGCTATGAATAACACTGACACTAAATCAGTATCCGTGTGTGACAGTGTCTGTGTGACAGTGTGCGCGTGTGTGTGTGTGTGTGTGTGTGCTATCTCATGATGAAGTGTGATTATGTGTAATGTGGTGATGAAACAGTTGTGATGTTTATGCTGTGTTACTGTAAAGAGGAGTGTAGTGACCTGCAGGCTGAGTGTAACTAACGCAGCAGTGAGGAGGAGGAGGAGGAAGAGGAATCGGGGTGTTCTGCTTACTGTTCTTGCTGACATCGAGCTCTCGGAGGTTGATGAGGTTGGCGATGGCGGGGGGCAGGACGCTCAGGTCGTTGTCAGGTAAACTCAGCCGATGCAGTAACTGACAATTAAACAGTTGCTGTAAACAAAGTGATAAAGACAGAGTTAATAAATGACTGCGAATTCACACCGATGCAGCGGATCAGATAAACTCAGAGCTTAAATCTGATTCAGAGACGTAATCAGACGCGATGGAGCCACAAATGTGGTCAAGGTTTACACTGCAGGGATATACAGGTGCATCTCAAAAAATTAGAATATCATGGAAAAGTTAATCTTTTCCCATAATTTAATTCAAAAAGTGTAACTTTCATATATTCCAGATTCATTACACATAAAGTGAAATATTTCAAGCCTTTTTTTGTTTTAATGTTGATGATTACAGCTCACAGCTCATAGAAATCAAAAATCCAGTATCTCAAAATATTAGAATAAAGAATTTATAATACAGCAATGTGGACCTGAGAAGACTCTAATCAGCTAATTAACTCTAAACACCTTTATACTCAAAACACCGTTGCTCAGTGGTCCACAGTCCTCTTTTCAGATGAAAGTAAATGTTGCATTTCATTTGGAAATCAAGGTCCAGAGTCTGGAGGAAGAGTGGAGAGGCACAGAATCCAAGTTGCTTGAAGTCCAGTGTGAAGTTTCCACAGTCAGTGATGATTTGGGGTGCCATGTCATCTGCTGGTGTTGGTCCACTGTGTTTTCTCAGGTCGAGAGTCGATGCAGCGTCTACCAGGAGATTTTAGAGCACTTCATGCTTCCATCTGCTGACGAGCTTTATGGAGATGCTGATTTCCTTTTCCAGCAGGACTTGGCACCTGCCCACAGAGCCAAAACTACTAGTAACTGGTTTGCTGACCATGGTATTACTGTGCTTGATTGGCCAGCCGATTCACCTGACCTGAATTTTGTCGAGAGGAAGATGAGGGACACCAGACCCGACGATACAGACGAGCCGAAGGCCGCTATCAAAGCAACCTGGGCTTCCATAACACCTCAGCAGTGCCACAGGCTGATTGCCTCCATGCCACGCCCCACTGATGCAGTAATTCGTGCAAAAGGAGCCCTGACCAAGTATTGAGTGCATAAATTAACATACTTTTCAGAAGGTCCACATTTCTGTATTATAAATTCTTTATTCTAATATTCTGAGATACTGGATTTTTGATTTCCATGAGCTGTGAGCTGTAATCATCAAGATTAAAACAAAAAAAGGCTCGAAATATTTCACTTTATGTGTAATGAAACTAGATAATATGAAACTTCCACTTTTTGAATTAAATTACAGAAAACCACCAGCGTGTACAAACCGCTTTAATCATCACATCACTCATGTTTACATGTTTTACATCTCTGACCTGAGACTCGGAATAAACACGAAATCATTTAATATTCTGTTAAACGGGAGAAGAAGTGCCACGTAACGCCTTTAAATCTTTTACAACCAGAATCATATTTTGCATGTGAATTTATATGAGGATGCACAGCTGCTGCAAACAAACAAACAAACAAACAAACAAGGTGGGAGATATGACACAAATATCATGATAACTGAAGACACATGATGCGCATCGTGATGTTATACAGGTTTATGTTTCATCGACAGCAAAAAAAAACAAATTATTTTTTTTATTGTTCATGAATTTAATTAATTTACTCATTTAATTATTAATTAATAATATAAATCTTTTTACATCAAATTATCCGCTTCCAATCAGAGGCTGTAATTATTCTAAAGAATATTATATATTAATAATATACTGTAAACAGACAAAATATGATGTTAAAGATTTTAAGAGATTTATGAATAATTGTGAGGATGAGGATGATCACACAACAACATCCTCCAGGGTGAGGAAGATTGCCATTATTAGTGTGTGTGTGTGTGGGTGTGTACCTTGGGGAGCTCCTCGATCTGGTTGGCATCCAGGTAGAGCTCCTCCAGGGTCTTCTCGAAGCTGAAGATCTCTTTGGGAACCTGCTCCAGGCTGCAGTGGCTGTAGTCCAGAGAGGTGACCGTCTCCTCCTCACCACGCAAACACCGGCACGGCACCAACCGCACCAACAGACTGCGCTTAGAGCTCATCCTCACACACACACACTCACTCACTCACACACACACACACACACACACACACACACACACACTCCAACACCTCAGGCACTGAAACACAAAGAGAGAGAGAGAGAGAGAGAGAGAGAGAGAGAGAGAGAGAGAGAGGTTTAATTACCATCATCTCACTGTAACAGGTGAAACAGCAGAGACGAGTCCTGTACCAATAATTGGTCTCACGATACTTCACGATATTCTGCACACACAATCCTGCTACTGCACAGACTTCAAATACACACTGATGTAAATCAGACTGAACAACAGATCTTTCATCTCAGCACACATGTAGAGGAGATTATAAACTCTCTCCAGCTGTACAAACAGGCCACGCCCCCTAGTCGAGTCCGACTCTGGGGTGGACTGATGTGATACCTGATTATGTACTGAGGAAGAAAGTGATTCAAGATGGAGCTACTTCTACTTTTAGCTCTGCAATGTCCTTTTGTCCATGTTTATAGATAAGAGCGAGTCAGAAAACACATCAGAGCGTCTCCACAAAGCCGAGGAGACGCCGCTGTGGGAGGAGTTACACACCGGAGGATATACGACGCTATAACATGTTAGCTACATAAAGGCTGGTTTATACTTGACGCATACTTAACTTTGCATGTGTGCGTTTAGCAATTTCATCCTCGGCGACGTTAAACACGCTGACGAGCTCAGTCTCAATTTTTTTTCCGTCATCGTGATTGTTGTCATGATCTAGATCTCAAATCTAAATCACTGACTTTACATTCAAAGGTACTGTCTAATCTAGAAATCCCAGAACGCAAAACAGAGCTTTCTGTAGGTGACATGAGGTTTTTAAAGTTCAAACATAACAGTAACAGGAGAACCGGTTAGTGTTCTTACTCAGTAAGGGTCTAGAACAGAACATATGTCGCTCTAAAAGACCACAGGATATGCACGGCAGCCATCTTGTGTACGTGGAGTTAGTTAAAAGTTAAACATCAAACATCAGACACCAAACACGTCCTGGTGGAGTGAAAGTGTGAAAAACTGTAAACTTCACTGCTGGATGAACTCAGGGCCGATCAGACAGATCAGCTTCTCCACTAACGGCACTCAGGATGACACACAGCTGATGACAGGACCATTAAAGCACCTACACTGTGTGTGTGTGTGTTACACTGTGTGTGATATTACAGTGTTTACAGTGTACACACACACACACACACACACACGTCAACACTGAAACACCCGTGCTGAATAACACTCACACACCCCTGATGAAAAGTGACACACATCTGTCACTTCGTCTCCGACGCTGATGGATTTAATCATTAAACACACACACACACACACACACACACACACACACACACACACACACACACCACATTCCACTGTGACTAATCTCTGGATCTGAGAGTTGTTAAGTCCATGACAACAGAAGATTTACACTAATGTCAAATAAAGCCGTGGAGGCATGTCACTGCTGTCAACTCTCTCTCTCTCACACACACACACACACACACACACACACACACACACACACACACACACACACACACACACACACACACACACACACACACAGTGTTTCGACACCTGTTTGCTCACGTTAACCCTTATAGCATGTCATCCAGTAACCATTTAGTTATTATTCATTAGCTACACTGAAACGGGAAGTGAGTGTAGTGATGAGAATGTGGAGTCATTAACACACCTTGTGTTTACACACACGCTACACACACACCGGTGAGATGAATCCAGGTTGTGTAATAAAGTGACACTTCACTTTGAATAAAAATCAATGAAACGTATCAGTTACTCTGTGTTTTATATCAAACCATTTTCTTTTCTTATCTCACTTCTGTTTCAGCGCGGTGAGCTTTGCCTTTTATGGAGTTTTATGGGCATCACCAAATGCAAATCAGCTCTGCTGTGCATGCTCCCAGTAATTAACAGATGATCGGCGTTCATCAACACTAGGGTTGCCACCTTCAATACAGAAAAATAAGGGACACTATGTTTTCAGGGGGCCACACCCCTCAGGGCCACGATGGCGTGCCAGTGGTGGTAAATCATAACTTAAAACATGTTTTCAGGAAAGTATTAAGATTGATACCAGTGGACATTATATTAAGCTGCTATTGAAATCAGTGTGAACAGATGCACTCAGTCTCTCCAGCACAACTCAACAGACTTCTCTAGTGCTTATATCATCATGAATACACAGCTATGACAATAATAAACATAGGCCAGCAAAGTGTGACATTGAGACCACAGAAAACAGGCTTTTGGAGGAACCTGTGAGATGTGAACCATATTTTATTAACTTATTAAATTAACAGATCCATAACTTATTAACTATATATATATATATATATATATATATATATATATATATATATATATATATATATATATATATATATATATATATATATATATATATATATATATATATATATATATATATATATATATATATAAAGTTATATATCTATATATATATATAGAAAGCGCAGGAGACTTGCAAAGGATCTTCCATGAACATCATGGAAGTAGTAGTGTGCAGTACTGGAGTATGTCAGGCCTACTTCCTTTTATGAGTGTACTTCTTGTCACTCCGTGAGAAGCTGTTTGTCTTTCAAACAGCTACAGTACAACTCTGAACAGGACTACTCAAAGTTCAGAGTGATCAAGAGTTCACTCCTAATGAGCTCCACAGAGCACCTGTTCCTGCTGTCACTCCATTTGTTGGTCATTCTGGAAAAGATCCTTTCCACATAACCAGTGGATGCTGGGATGCTTAAGATGTGGCTGATGATGGACAGCATGTTAGGCAGTTCAGCTACTTGAAAGAGAGCCACCCATCCGGCAGCCACGTCTTTGGACTTCCATTCATCCTCTGCACCTTCTTCTGAGCTCCTTCAGATTGCTATTTGCTGTGGCGCATTCATCATAAAGTTCATCCACGCTGACCTTTTGGATGAGGTTGAGTGATCCTCTCGGTGTCGCAAAAGGAAAGCATGCCATGGAGCAGAGAGAGAGGTTGCAGGGTACAAGTACTAAGTCGAAGGGGTCAAATACTTATTTCCCTCATTAAAATGCAAATCAATTTATAACTTTTTTGAAATGCATTTTTCTGGATTTTTTTGTTGTTATTTATGCTTTTATGTGTCTGACTCCTTAACTTTAATAAACAAATCATACCATAACGTAGGGAAGATTTATTTACATGATTAACATTAGTAACATTATTTCTTAACAAATAGGCAGCATATGAAATCTAACGTAATCAATCAGAAAATTAGTGAATTGATTAAAAAAACTGTAATTACACTATCTGTCTCGGGAGATGCTTGAGGTATGAAGAACTGTGACATGGTGCTCTGATTTCTGTGAGCTCCAGCATTGCAGGAATGTTGCACGCTGTCGCAAGTCTGACAGGCCACCATGCGACACAGAAAACACTCGCCGACAAATTGTGCAATTGGCTTGATGCTCATTTCCGCTTACACTTTCCAGCCAAGTATTCGATTCCTCCCACTCGCGTCGGTACTTTTGCATCCGCTTTCATTTGAGCTCTGAAACTTTCAGGGCTGGACGCGTGAGGGGGGTTTGGGGCGGGGTATCTGGAGCTGCCTCCGCCATTGTTTCAAATCGATTCTCTGCCAAGAGACCCGCCCTCCTCTGACTCTGATTGGCCCCGAACCTGAAACAAACCAATCAAACCAACAATGGCAGCGAGCATTACCCAATCAGGGGTAATGGACAGGACGAGTCTTCACAGAATGCGGGTGGGATGATTCGTATGGGATGCTTCATCGAAGACGACTCGGAAAATACGGGACGATTCCGTATTTTAAGGGACAGGTGGCAACCCTAATCAACACGCATACGAATACGAAGCAAATCAGTGTTTCTGAAACCTTCGACACAAATTTTTAGTTCAGTTTGGTTTACGCAAACATTTAAACACAACTTTGCTAAAAAAAAAAAAAACAAAAAAAAAACTGATGTTCCTCTTCGGGCGGTTCTCCATCTCCGGGTCTGTCTGTACACATGCACTGAATTAGAAAAGTAAAAAAGGCATCAGATTAACAGTACACATCCGCTGATTGTTAAACTGATACACGCTGAAATCAGGTAATAATCTGGTTATTAGTGCAAATGTAAACACACACAGTGGAGATGTTCAGTGTTATTAAAGCAGATCAGTGATGTAATCTCTGTAGGAAGTTAATCATCATATCACACTGTAACATTAATAACCTCTCCTCCCCTAACTTTAAGACACACAGAGAGAGAGAGAGAGAGAGAGAGAGAGAGAGAGAGAGAGAGAGAGAGAGAGAGAGAGAGAGAGGAGGGAAAAACCCTGTACTAGTTCCTGTTGAAATGATTCCAGCTCTGTGCTAACACTAACACTAACACACACACAAGCTCTGTGCTCTCCTCTCATCCCACATGACTTGTGTCTGAAATTAACACCACAACAATTTCCTTGTGGAAGTTGTGTGCAGAATGTGACCTTTTCTCCCACAGGCAGAGTGGTACAGGCCGGTCCTCTCAAATACGTACGTGTGTGTGTGTGTGTGTGTGTGTCTCCATCTCCACAAGGCTATCATAGGACAATGACCCATTAATCCTTCACTGACTCTGCAATAATTATGCAAGCAAATAGTGTTCTGTAGATACACACATCTTCTGTCCACACCCCCACCCACACACACACACACACACACACACACACACACACACACACACACACACAAAGAGAGAGAGAGAGAGAGAGAGAGAGAGAGAGACAGCCAGGTCCATAAGTATTTGGACAGTGAGACAGCTGTAGTAAAGTTGCCTCTGTACACCACCACAGTGGATCTGAAATGAAACAATCAGGATGTGAGTGAAGTGTCGACTTTCAGCTTTAATTCAAGGCGTTTAACAAAAATATCACATTAACTGTTTAGGAATTACAGCCATTTTTTACAGAGTCCCTCCATTTTCACAGGCTCAAAAGTATTCGGACAATTGACTGATAAGCAGTTTCCTGGCCAGCTGTGACCCGTTTCCTCATTATTTCATGACGGATTAAGAAATTAAAAGGTCTGGAGTTGATTCCAAGTGTTGAACTTGCATTTGGGAACTAAAGAGTTGTCGATGCAAGTGAAGGACAACATCTAGCCAAGTCAAGAACACTCTGGAGGAGGCGGGCGTATCATTGTCAAAGTCTACAATCGAGAGACGACTTCATGAATGTGAACACAGACGGCTTACCTCAAAAAGCCAATTCTGATATAAGATGAACTTGTACCAGAATGATGGGAAGAGAAGAAGAGTATGGAAAAGGAAAGGAAGGGCTCATGACCCAAAGCATACCACATCATCTGTCAAACATGGTGGAGGAAGTGTTATGGCATGGACATGTATGACTGCTAATGGAACTGGGTCACTGGTGTTTATTGATGATGTGACTGCTGATAGAAGTAGCAGGATGAATTATGAAGTGTACAGAGCTTTACTCTCTGCTCAGATTCAGTCAAATGCTGCAAAACTGATAGGACGGTGCTTCACAGTACAGAGGGATAATGACCCAAAACATACAGTGAAAGCAACCCAAGAGCTTCTTAAGGCAAAGAAATGAAATGTTCTGAAATGTCCGAGGACCTCGACCCCATTGAGCTGCTTTTCACTTACTGAAGACAAAACTGAAGGCAGAAAGACCCACAAACAAGCAGCAACTGAAGGCAGCTGCAGTAAAGACCAGGCAAAGCATCTCAAGGGAGGAAACTGAGCATTTGGTGATGTCCATGGGGTCCAGACTTCAGGCCGTCATTGACCACAAAGGATTTGTATCCAAGTGTTAAAAATAATCCTAATATTTATGATTGTTAGTTTGTCCAATTACTTTTGAGCCTGTGAAAATGGAGGGACTCCTTAAACGCCTTAAATTAAAGCTAAAAGTCGACACTTCACTCACATCCTGATTGTTTCATTTCAGATCCACTGTGGTGGTGTACAGAGGCAACTTTACTACAACTGCCTCAATGTCCAAATACTTATGGACCTGACTGTGTATCTCTCTCTCACACACACACACACTCTCTCCCTCTCTCATTGTGTGTGTAGTTACAGGAAAGTGTCTGATCAGACGTCACAGATTCCGCATGAGATACGAAATCAACCACAAGGCAAAGACCTGAACTCATCACTTCTGCATTTCTACACTGACACTGAACGCACACGCACACACACACACACACACACACACACACACACACACACACACACACACACACACACACCTAACAGCAGCCAAAGAAATCTGCCGATCAGACATCTCACAAGCAACGGAGTTACTGCTGTTGCCATGGTAACAAATGATCTCGCCGAAAACATATGGCCAGGGCCAGAATACCTGCACACACACACACACACACACAAAACAGACCTGCAGCACACTCACACACATTTTAAAACACACATACATAAATACGTACACACTTCATGCAGAGTTCTGGATGGTGATTGGTCAGAAGGTGTTGATTAATTCTCTATAAGAGCAGCTCTGACAGTAGTGGAGGTTTATATTAACGCACTCGGTCTAATACTCGGGGTTCGGAGCCGGAAATCCAGCACGAGTTTGTCAC
>CM042550.1:18779605-18869605 GCA_023630585.1 Cranoglanis bouderius | reverse complement strand
ACAGGAATAACGTGCAGCCGGACAAGCCACGCCTCCGTCACACGAACTGCTCACTATCAAACAGCTGACAGTTTCTAGACCCCTATGAGTACCTATCTGTACAAGACAGATGTGGTCTCCTCTGGATGCTCTTCAGTCACAGTCACACTGAACGTTACTCCAGAACACCAGCAGCTGCGTTATGAACCGGAACATCATGGAAACCGTCGGTCTTCATGTCAAAGATCTCTCTTTAGATATTAATATTTACCTCTCAGTATTTTTACCCAGTGAGTGACACATCAGTACTGGAGTCATTCACCACTCAGAGTGTGTGTGTGTGTGTGTGTGTGTGTGTGTGTGTGTGTGTGTGCAGCTGAATAAAGTGTGAAGATTAAAGTGTGATGCTGGGTCGCTGTAAACTGACCAGAGCAGAAAGCCAAGACAGGAGGAGGATCGGTGAGGGTGATGGTGAGGGTGATGGTGACGGTAATGGTGAGGGTAATGGTGACGGTGAGGGTAATGGTGACGGTGAGGGTGAGGGTGACGGTGACGGTGAGGGTGACGGTGAGGGTGACGGTGAGGGCGACGGTGAGGGCGACGGTGAGGGCGACGGTGAGGGCGACGGTGAGGGTGATGGTGAGGGTTACGGTGATGGTAACGGTGAGGGTTACGGTGAGGATGATGGTGAGGGTAATGGTGACTAGACCAGCGCCTGACTCGCTAACAGACACGGCAAGATTAAACTCACTGAAACAGGATACGATTCAAACCTCTACACCCCTAACGAGCTCAGCCATGTTACACATCACAGCTTCAGTGGAAGCAGAGAACATCATCACTCAGCTTCAATTCAGCTCAAACTCATGAGCTCTGCTAAGAAAAACAGCAACACACTCATCATCATCATCATCATCATCATCATCCCACCTTTCTTACTACTTAGCCCTCACTCTCAGTACCGCTCACACACCTCATATCTAACACACACACAGAGAGAGAGAGAGAGAGAGAGAGAGGGGGGGGGTGGTCAGGAATAGCAGCTGGTTTTAAATCCCTGCATTAGCTGCTGAGAGCTTAATTAAATATGAGATTACAGTGAAAGTGTGTTTTGAGAGAGAGAGAGAGAGAGAGAGAGAGAGAGAGAGAGAGAGAGAGAGAGAGAGAGAGAGAAATAAACTCCTTTGAGAACCTAAAGCAAAACTGACATCCAGAAATGAGTTTCGTCTGAAAGGAAGACAGATGGGAATCTGGGGCGGAGAGTGGGGCGGAGAGTGGGGCGGAGAGATGCAAACCACAAAGAAGTGTAAACCCCTCTGTCGGAAGATGTACCTCTGACTGTTACAAAGCTCTGACACTGGAGACTCCTTTCATAAATGTTACATAAATTACAGAAAACATCACCACACCTACCATCACACGTTTTTTAATCTGTTCAGTCCCTGTGAATGAGCTGTTACCATAGAAACGGTAACTAGAAAGTGCATTAACATAAGCCTGTGACTGAGGTTACAGCTGGAGCCACTGTGCTGTTACAGAACAATAACCAATCAGATTTGAGAATTTAATTTCACTGTGGTGTAAATTGTAATTAAAACCGATTAAAGCAGAACGAGGAACCAGGAAACAACTGATAACTACAGGGAAGTGGAGTTAACGCTGAGAAGACACACACTAATGGTGTAAAGTACGTGTTTAACACTACAGGAAAAATCCTCCACGCTTAGTATTCTACAGCTACATCACCAACATCAGAGTCTGACATCCAGCAGTCTGATTACTGTTCTGCTGGAAAGTGCGTGAACATATACACGGTGTAGGCAATGAAATCAACAGGAGCTATATTGCTAATGCTAACAAACATAGCGCTGATTAGCCACACACTCAGAGCTGCTCAAACAAAAACATCAAAACACTCGGAGTCTGATTACGCAACTGTTCAGCTCCGAGATCAGAACAAACACACTGTGTGTATTTCATTATATGTTCATTCAGGAAAGAATCTGCTGTTGGTGTATAAAGGCCTAGCACTAGAGAGTGTGTGTGTGTGTGTGTGTGTGTGTGTGTGTGTGTTTGATCCATCTGTGTAGGATAAGAGACAGGATACGGAGTGAGAGTGAGTGCATTTGTGTAGGTGTTAGATTAAAGGGGGAGCTGTGTGTGTGTGTGTGTGTGTGTGTGTGTGTGTGTGTGTGTGAAGGGGTTTGTAAGAGATACACTCCAGTGAGAGAATGGTGTAGGAGTGAAGATGACCTCCACTTCGCTGTTTCTCTCTCTCTCTCTCTCTCTATCTATCTCACACACAAACAAACAAACACACACAAACACGCGCACACACAAACACGCGCTCACCACACTCATGTTTATTTCCTCATAATTATATAAAATCTACAGCAGGATGATCCAAAAGCAGCTGATATTATTATTATTATTATTATTATTATTATAATAACAGCGGAAGAAACATTAAACTGAGAAATAAATCTAACAGTATTGTAAATTAAAGAAGTGTAATATTAGAGACGGTTGATTTTCGGTTTGAGATGAACACAAGGGTTCAGGGCTGTTTTTAAAAGAGTCGGTCTGGACTCCTGAGTCTGTGTCATTCACAGTTTTATACACACGCAGTTCCCTGAGGTGATTCTCTGTTTATACAGCAACGTGTATGAATTTGATCATATTTCAAGTTAGTAATAAAAATAATTATTTCAGCATGACTGATCTTGTGGTTAAGTGTCCTGCAGCGATGTTTAAAAGTTTAATTTACTCCGTCGTGTTTTATTATCTGCTGCATTTCTGCCCAGGATGCTGTTATAAGACGCATTTCTTATGTCAGTGTGAATACTTGTGGTTCTTCTCCAAACTGTTTCCACAAAGTCAGAAGCACACAGTTGTATAAAACGTCTCTGTACGCTGTAGCTTTACAATTTCCCTAAGAACTAATAGGCCCCAAACCTGTTCCAGCACGACACAAAGTGCACAAAGCGAACTCCATGAAGACATGGTGTGTTACGGTTGGAAGAAGGTAGAAGAACTGGAGCTTCCTGCACAGAGCCCTGACCTCAACCCCACTGAACACCTTTGGGATGAACTGGAACTGGAGCCTCCTCACATCAACATCAGCACTTGACCTCAACCTCACTGACGCTCTTGTAGATGAATGAACACAATGAACACTGCATCTGATGCGGAGCTTAAAAGAAAGGCCAGCGTATAATGTCTAAAAATAACAAGACGAGACACATTTTTATAAATATCTGTTCACAAAAACACTGAAGTGGTTGAAATAAATAAGAGAGAGGCGGGGCGCCGGGCGAGTGCGCTTTAAACGAGCGGTTAATGAGTAAAGCTGCCGCGCTCCACACCACGGCTCTTAACAGTGAGACAGGAAACGCTAATGACGTCGGCCATCTTTAATCTCCAGCTCTATTTATAATCAGCTCATTAGTACACTCAATGTACCTCATTAGCATTTGCAGTCTGGCCTTCTCTCTCTCTCACACACACACACACACACACACACACACACACACACACACACACACACACACACACACACAGGGTTGAAACTCTGCCTGTGAAGCTAATTGTGATGATGGTGCTCCGTTTCCTAAACACACTGTAGGAGAGACGGTAAAGGAGACGTTACACTGCATGATTAATGCAACACTACGAGATCCGAGATCTCCATGACGACACACGCATTACCCATAAGGCCACGTGAGCTATCCGCTTCTCAAGAACCGCACAGAACCACGGCGTTCAGTTTAACAGGAACACAAACTGAACAGTGGTGTGGAGTTAGACACGTCACACACTACTGTGGGAACGGAGACTCCTTACTCACGCTGGGGTGATCAGAGGGTCATTAACGAGTCCAGGTAAGTAAAATGATTTAAATAATAAATATGAGGAGCTAGTTATGTTCAATAATATAGAAAGAGGAAAATAAGCGAGTATTTGAATCCGTGAGGGCGAGTTCACACACACACACACACACACACACACACACACTTTGAGTGTGTGTTACAGTTACAGGACAGGTTTGGTTCTGCACTGTGCTGTGGTTTGTTCAGTTTCATCACCATGTCCACGCCCCTTCATATTCCTCTCTCTGGTTTTTCTCCCCTATCGTACGACAGCTACTGAACAGGGAGGGTGAAGACTAACACTGCTTCATGTGTCTCAGAGGAAGTGTGTGTTAAGGACACGCGGAGGGAAGAGCTATCTGCCCTCTTCTGTACACATCAGCTCACAGATGCCCATGATTGGCTAGTGTCACTGTGATTGACAGGGGAAAGACAGTATGCCCCTCCTATCCTGAAAGCATGGACAATTTTGCTCTCTTAGAGTTCTGGCTACGGACGGCTGTGTCGGGCTTCGTCGAGACTCGAACCTGCGACCTTAAACACTTCAAATGAAAAGTTGTATTTTTACTGAAGAGAACACAGAGTGGCAGCTTGGTGGTGCTGGGATTTGAACTCATGACCTTCCAATCAGAATACAAATGTCTTAACCACTGAGCTAACACTTCCTTTATCTGGTTGTTGGACGAGTGAATTTTTTAAAATAAATAAATAAACAAACAAACAAAACACTAGTGATCATTATATCAACTGCTACTGGGAAGATGTGATTCAGTGGTTACAGCTTGGGGCGACTGATCAGAAGGTTGTGAGTTCAAATCCTGTTACTGCCAAACTGCCACTACTGGGTCCTAAATCTTCAACTGCTCACTTTCAAGTAAAGAAGCGGATAAAATGAGTAAATTTATATGCAGGTCCTGAACACGCAGACTGTTGATCTGTTAAACACCTACGATTAGAGTCAACACCAACCAACAAAGTAACGCAACAAAACACCAAGTCGGCCTGCGTGTGTGGAAATTCTGTCATCTCTCTCTCTCTCTCTCTGAGACTGAGTATCGACAGCTTTGGAAACAAACCTCACTTCATAACTCTAACATCATGACAAAAGTGTGCTGAAGAAAAAAAAAACAAAACAATAAATGAACCACTTTGGTAAATCGGAGAATTAAAAGAACACTGAATCTGAGTTAAAAAGAAAAAAGGGTGTGGGGTGTTTTTCCATGTAAATGCAAGGAGCTGGGAAATTATCACTTATATATCACTTATATATCACAAAACATGTTAAATGCATCAAACCTCACACTGTACTACTGACTGCATCAAACTAGTGTGTGTGTGTGTGTGTGTGTGTGTGTGTGTGTGTGTTATAGTTCGGTGACAGGATATGGTGGCAGGAAGTTGAACCAAACTCACACAAGCCCAGACGCACACAGGTTATTTTCCTCGACGCTACAGTGATCAGAGTTTGAATGACAGGACGTGAGGCTCCGTTCAGCTCTGACTGACACACTCATAAATAACTCAGAAGAATTATCCAGCACATGATGGGGAGAAATAATAAACAAGATGTCGATAGTGGTGTGTGTGTGTGTGTGTGTGTGTGTGTGCTCTCGATTCTGACCTAAACACAGCAAACTGAACAGCTCTGATGTGGCGAAGCAGAGACAGAACTGAAGTCAGATCAGTCAGCACTAACGCCGCTCCTGTGTTATTGAGTGTTATTGAGACGTTGACACGGTGCCCAGGAAGCGCCTGCTGAGAAGAGCCATATTGTACCGCAGGAAGTGAGACGCCTTGCTGTGAGAGACACACAGACAGAAGGTTTAGCGAGACAGAAGTCAGGCCCGACAAATTAATTCCATTCAAGGTGAAGAAGACAGAAGCTCCTGCTTTTCTGTTCCTGAGGATCCGAGTGTGGCGTGGGAGCGGTGGACATACACCTCCTTCTCTCCCTCCGTCCGTCCGTCTGGGACAATAACCAAAAGCACACTAATGCAGGTCTCAGGCCAGACAGCAGCGAGAGCGTGGAGAGAGCGGCGGAGGATTAAGTGGAGGAAAAACAGAAGCTTGTGGAACGAGTGCTGGGGAACGTCTCCAGTCTCCCGACACAGTAAACACTTCCAGACAGCGCTCCAGGATCCTTTCATCTCGGCCCCCGGATCCAGCCGTGGAGCCGTGCCCGTGTCGCCTTTTTCCAACACAGAGTGCCAGCGCATGTAAACACTCCCAATGTCAGACCAAACGCCTGGTGTGTTTTGACCGTTGGCGTGTGTATAACAGCGTTACTCAACACAGGAAACTGCACAAACGAGCTAACACGCTAACGTGGGGTCGTACGTGCCTATCTAACGCGTCTAATGTTAGCAATGTACAGAGGGTGGTCGTCACGGCAACGTTCATTTCCGACAGGTTTTAGCTGCTAATGGAATCGCTAAGTGAGATGATGTTAATGATATTACAGATAATTGGGATGGCAGGAGAACACGGAGGAGGGGCGTTTCCCGAAATTTGCATATTCATGCAGAGACTGGTGTTTTTAATGAGGTCAAAATTATAGAGGTGTTTCACTCGTTTCCTCCGTGTTTATAAACTTTACTACTCAAATTATTACTATTTTAAATAACATTAAATTATTCCTTAAGGAACATTATTATAGAATTTCCTCAATGCTGTGTGCACACACACGTACACACACACACACACACATACACGCGCTCAAGTAATGAGTCTGTTAGCGTAGAGCTGGACTGAGCAAGATGTTGATTAGTGTACAGGCTGGGGAGCTGGGTGTGTGATTAATATCCCTCAGCACTGAGGATGGAGCAGGAACAGGGACGGATGAGCAGCTCGGCCCGGAGAGACGTGTGTAATTTATGGGTTTGTAGAAGCTCCATCAGCAGCGATGGGTGCACACGGCCGAGACGCTCATCCAGACACAGAGAAACACTCTCCATTAGACGCTCAGCTGCACAACCGGAAGCGAGAGGAATTTCATTTTCTCTGCTATTTTACTTTGTGATGTTTTAGGGACATGAGGTGTAGAGCTGAGAATCTCCACAGGCTTCACGCTTCAATCTAAATTACGGGTTTAAAAAAAGATTTACTTATTAAGCATCTGGATTATTTACTTCTATTATATTTTTACGAACTCTTGCTGCTTTTAAAACAGAACATTATTTTCATCCGTCGGGAACAAACACGAGACATAATATATTTTTATTAAGACTAGGACAATGTAAGGAGGAGTCAGTCTGTAAGGAATATAAAATATAAAGTGAGAATTTATTCAATTTTACTGCAGGAAAAGAAATAAAACTAATCTCAAATATTTCTCTTGTGATTTAAAGCACTTCAATTCAATCATTTCCCTCGAACAGGATGTCCCCAAGTGTTTTATTCCTCTTATACCACAGCAATTTACAAACAATTAAAAAAATAAATAAATAATCTAATGAAAATGATGCGTCATAATATTTATCTGTTTATAGTTACTTTAATTTAATGTCGGTGAAACAAGTTTCTCTGCACATGGCTGTCCACGGTGCTGCACGAGCGGTTTGGGAAGATGATCTCAGTGACTTAACGTCTCATAAGAAGCGTGTGATAGCTCTCACTCTCTCAGGATGATTGACAGCACACAACAGGACAGAATTATAGAGTGGAGTGGAATTAGTGATGATGAGCGCGGTGAGAAACACACAGCGAGCGAGAGCGGGTTATCCGAGTTATCAGAGTTACAGAGAGGACAACACAACCCAAGCAGGCAGAGACATGAATCATATTTCACTGGCGTGAAAAGAAAACATCAAGCAAAAAACATCATCAAACGGCACGTCTGCCAAACCAGGAAGTGAGGAAAGAAAATATATTACACCTCACACTACAATTTAGCCTGCGCTCTGATTACTGAACACCCCGTTCATCAACACGCACAATACTGCTCACTCCACAACCGACACTTCAGTCAGACAAACAGTGCAAGAGATTTATTTTAATGAGTTTGATTAGAATACTTTAAAGTTAACACAGTAAACGATTTACACTGTTGTCTGTGTGAGTGTTTAATTCAATTCAATCGTATTTGTACAGCGCTTTTTAACAACGGACAGTAGACTTTTAACGCTTCATGATGATTTTTTAAGAGCAAACCATATTTTTTTTCTAAAACGCTGCGTTGTTCTGTTGGACGTCAGAATCGGAAAAGTGTTCGTAAAACACAATAGTTTTTAACCGCGTACTATGGAGTCACGCACACGTTTCCATGCCGACAGAAGACGGTTGCGGTTACAGGTGACGAGGAGGGAGTATTGGTCCGTCTTCACGGCGCTCATTTCATGTCAGCTAACCGTCATATCAGTGAAACGAGAATTTAATGGGTGGAGCTTGCTGGTTAGCCAACGCGCCTAATTTATCGGTCCCTCCAGGATATTGTGATTTTGCGATTGCAGAATTAACGCAAAATCAAGCAAACTCCGCAATATTCGGAGGAACCAGCAAATTACTGCAGGTTTTCCGCAGGTTTGAGCCGAGACGCGTCATGTGACATCATCACAATGCGCATCCAGCCTCTTCGATTCACGTGCGTCGAACATGAGTACAGCTAAAAGGTCTCGTTTACCCACAAACATCACTGCGAAAGAGCGTGCACAAATGTTTCCTGCAATTCGCCGATTCAAGTGGTTTTCCGCAAAAAAAACCCCCAAAAAAGCACGAAAAACTTGCAGATTCTGAAAAAAGCCGCAGCAAAACCGAGCATTTTTTGGCCGCAACAATCACAAAGAAACTCCGTGAAATCCTGTACGGACTGAATATATCTTGCTTTAACACACCTCCATACAGAAGTTCAGCTCAAATCTACATCAAGTAACGAGCTAGTTAACGCTACTTCTGAGGGGTTTATGGCGTCCGTTTACGCAGCAGCTCGACTTTCAGCGCCACGACGGCGTCCTCGATGCTGTAATCAACGTAACGTTTACGTCTTAAACGTTTCCACAAACTATAAAGATGTAATGATGAAGAAACGTGTATACTGTACATTTGTCTCCAGTGTAAATGTAAAAGTAGAAAACATTACAAATCAGCTGCTTCTGGAGTTTAATATCTCATTAAAGTGTGATACAATTTATGACAAGTTGTGCTGCTGTGTTGTATGATCAGTGAGGCCTGTAGATAAGGTGGTGTATGATTAGCAGATTAGCGCTCTCTGCGTGATCAGGCTGGACGTCAGAGGTTCGTTTTCTCACTTCATGTTTGTCCTTGGTGATGTTCTCAGCCACAGCAGACAGACACGACTGTTACTACTGATACTGCTGTGTTATTATCCAATCTGCTCTGCTGCACATCCCCTCGATCATCACCCCATCTCATCTGCTCACACTTCATGTGTACTGCACCGTGTACTGGTACTACCCGACCCGACCTGTAACCTTATTGCACTGGAAACGAGATTGTAGATCAGTGCTCACTTCTGTATGTAGTGCTCATGTAAACAGTAACACTGACACCATGGGAAAGCATGAGGACTTCAGTTTCTGCTCTGGCAGGAATTTTCATTTCGGTGCATGGCCATAGGCAGATGGACAGTATGGCGGGTGCTAGTGTTTGTACAGCTCTGGAGCGTCAGTGTTGGTCCAGTGAGAGATTGGGAGGGAGTCTCTCGCTCGAGTGAACCCACTGACCGCAAAACATGTCACACTTAAACGCCTGCCATCTGCCTGTCTAAATCCATAAAGACTCGCTGCTGGAGTCTGGACGAGGAGAAAAGTCCAGAAGGAAAAGCGGTCAGTGCCAAGAGAGGGTCATGGAATACAGTAAACAGAGTACGTGATCAGAGTGGACACCCGCTGGACTTCTGGCCATTCAGGAAGTCCTCACTTACAGGCTGGAAGAAGAACCGCTTAAGTGCTGATGGTTTCCGGGTAGAGCCTCGCTGCCAAGCATGAGGTCGTGCCAAAACACTTCACAGATCCATGGTGATGCACGGCCAAAGTGCCGGCAAAACAACAAGGCAGACTGTTTACGTAACGTGCTCGAAACCTGGCAGCTCCGCTGAGTCGCTAATGGACCGATCACTCAGTTTAAATCTTCAGGAGAAGGAGGAGCAGGAGCAGGAGGAGCAGGAGGAGGAGCAAGAGGAGCAGGAGCAGGAGCAGGAGCTGCCACACTGCTGTTTAAAAGGTCATAAATAAGAGTTTCGTTTATGGTTAAAGGGGGCATTTACTGATGTCGTCTTTTATTGTTGCTTTCTCTCTCTCTCTCTCTCTCTCTCTCTCTCTCTCTCTCACACACACACACACACACACACACACACACACACAGCAGGGTTAACTGCACTGCAAATGTAGCCTGTAGGAAAACAAACCTTTCCCCACTGAGGTGTCCATAAATGGTGCTGGATCTGTGTGTGTGTGTGTGTGTGTGTGTGTGTGTGTGTGTGTGTGTGTGTGTGTGTGTGTGTGTGTTCTAAATGCTGAAACGTTTCCTTTATTGAAACTTAATGAGATGTGAACAAATTCTGGCAAAACCCTAAACATAATCAGCCAGATTCTCCCCTCACCATGATCACAAACAATTACACCTCAGCAAGTGGAAATATATTAAATACAGCCAGATTTATCTAGCATTACAGTAAAACAATTATATAAACTTGTTTTTTGCTCATGTTAATCATTTATTTCTAGATTAAGTTGAACTTTAACACTCGGAACGCGTAAAAATGTCTAATGTTTAATATGCTTGTATTTGTTTTATCGTAATCTTATAATAGGAAAAACTCGATAAATACGACAATATAATAAATATTTCCACTTGCTAAGATGCCGTTTTATGCAGTGCTGGTTATAAACAACAATCATTCCTCAGATGATCCTGTGGTCTGGAGTCTGTCTGATCTTCACCTCTCTGATCTGATCTGATCTACTTACAGCCTGGTCATGGCCGGCCTGATTTCTAATCAGAAATATGAAATCATTAATGTTAAATGTGATATATTTACTACACAGCCCCAACCCTGCAGTAGTGGAGGAGTGTCTGGGTGTTGACAAGACATGTTGACAGTGTTGGTGAGCGTTAATAAACTGTTGTGTCCAATCACGACGGCTCTAATGGAGGCCGTGTTCACGCACCGTTATGTCTGAGCTCGGCGACTCACGACCTCCGTTAGCCGGCTGAGTTATGACTCATAGCGCTGATGACGCTCCTGGGACACGACCACGGCTATATCGAGTACCTTATTTTCCCCCCTAATGTCCAATGTGTCTAGCAGTTGTGTGAGAAAATGTGAGCTCGATGGACAAAGCTTACAGGAAGGAAAGTCAGGGGAGCAGAGAGAAGGAGGGAAAGAGTGAGAGAGGGAGTGAGAGAGGGAGTGCGGGGGCGAGCCGGCTCAGCGTCTGGAATTCCTCAATGGGTTAATCGGCTGACTCCAGATGGAGGCACGGCATTTCACGAAACCTAGCCGTGAGCTCAGATTTAAAACCCTGGTCAAAAAACAGAGGTGCAAATACTACACATTAATACATATTTCCACTCTGAGGACGTACAGACGTTTTCCTGAGTGGACGTCCATTACACAAAAACTGTAGCTTAACATTTACAAAGAACAGATCAGCACATACACACCGCACACTGACAAAACATCTACGGTATGCTTGGACTTCCTGTTCAGGAATGGACGTTTGCACAACGTGTACTTATGGTCGTGACCACTCGAGCGTGGAGAGCAGAGCGATTGTGCTTTCTGTATGAGCAGCACGTACCCACAGAGTCGACTGTTCAGTTTATTAAAACAGAAAAGAGATCCAGCTATGAGCACCGACTCCCATCGCTCTAATCACTCACCTTTTTATTACACATCGTCAAACAGCTGCACAGTAAAAGCCAGCGTGTTGAGCACAGGTGCAGTGACAGACCCTGGAGAATAATATAATCTCTCTAATATACAGAGTCTCTCTCAGTCAGAGTCTCAGATCAGATCTATTAACATCCCAATAACGCAAAGGCTAGCTAGTAAACTGGTAGAACACTTCCTGTCTGTGAACAACTGATAAAGATACCCTGTATTTACACATATTATATTACATAATGTAGTATGCTGCAAGTGTATCAATCAAACGCTACCAACAAATAAAAAAATTAATGACTCATATGAAGGATGTCCACGTGTGAGAGCGTCAATAAAGCGCTCAGATGTTTTGCACGCATTTGCCGCCATAAGAAAGCCATAAGCATGCCCCCCCCCCCCCTCCCCGCAATCCCAGGGGGTCAGAGGTCCACCCCCCACAGTCTCACAAAATCCTGTGGGAAACACTGCACATGGATACTGCTGTTGGTTAAACTGGAGATCCAGGACTTTTATAAAGCCACGCTTGTCCACACACACCGCAGGATAAAGACAAAGCTCTCTTACCTTCTCATTTATGAGCCACGTCTCAGGATCTCACTCAGCAGATGAAGAGTCATCAAACAGGTGAATAAATCGGCAGCCCAGGGAACCTGAGGAGAACACATTTCATTACTTTATTCATAGTTTCCGGCAAAAATAGGGAGATGTTTAATATGTATATGATGATATAATTTCAATACTATGATAAATTTAGTCAGATATGATGATAGTGGGATAACTGATTCTGTATGAGTTAGGACCTGGTAGACCTAAAGATGATAGAAATAAAATTGAAGGAACACCACACCACATCCTGTCATTAGTTCCTCATTGCAGCATCATTACATTTATTTTTATATATTATTCAACCATCACTATGTGAAGGGAGCGTTAGACAGACAGAAAACAAGCCCTGTGTTTTCTACACTGTGTATAAAATGATTCATGTTTGAGTCCAGACTGCAGAGACTAAGAGCCCGTGACGTGTTTACGTGTTCACGTGTTTTATGTAACAGGGTGAAAGCATGAACAACGTTCTGACACGTGGGAGGACAGCTGTAAAATTCACTGCGCATGCTTTAGGTCTTAGTAAGCACAACAGCGCTGATAAAGACACATTCCAGAGCTCATATTTTCACAAGCCTCCATGATCTGTGTGTGATCCTGCAACAGCACATTGTTGGCTGGAGTACAGGTCAAAGGTCACCGCACACGCTCTGAGCTCATCCCCCAGAGGTAGAGGAATCAAACTCGGGCCTTTCTGCTGTCTGAGCAGAGACACACACTGTGAGCTCCAAGCTGCACAGGAAGAGACGAGAGAGGAGAGAGAGGATAGGAGAGAGGAAAGGAGAGAGAGGAGGAGAGAGGAGAGGAGAGAGGAGAGGAGGAGAGAGAGGAGGAGAGAGGAGAGGATATGAGAGAGAGGAGGAGAGAGGAGAGGAGAGGATAGGAGAGAGGAGAGGAGTGGATGGAGAGACGAGAGGAGTGGATGGAGAGACGAGAGAGGATAGGAGAGAGGAGAGGAGAGACGAGAAGAGAATGAGTACAAAGTTATACTGAACTGAATTAAACAGAGTTATATGTGGCCTTCGGCTTACATCATACACTACATCACTGCTCCACTTCCTACTGGACTGTTTATCTGTCTCACGTGTTAAAGACACACACACACACACACACACACACACACACACACACACACACACACACCCCTACACACAGACAGAGAGTGTGAGAGAGAGAGAGAGAGACGGAAATGAGAATCCTACAGCGTTCCTCTCGTCTGCTGGGAACTGAAAATGTGCCGAGTGTGTGTGTGTGTGTGTGTGTGTGTGGAGAGAGAGGCGCACACACACACACACACCTACCTCTAAACTCAAGATGGCGGAAGAGTTCACTCTAACAAATAAACACTGTGTATGATGAGTGTGAATTCTTTTAATTCCTAGCTAAAACACTCGTTCCCTCACCAGCCTCTCTTCGTTCGCTCTCTCTTCGTTCGCTCTCTCTCTCTTCGTTCGCACTCTCACAAAGTGCTGACACTGGAGACTCCTTCCATAAATGTTACATAAACACATTTCTCTTCACTTCAAACTTCAGCAGATCGATGACTAATAACCGGTTTATTTAATAAATAAAATAAGCTAATGGAGTCAAAAGTTTAAGGATACATTATATTAAATATTATATAAATATAAATATATAAATATTATATAAAAATTTTGTTTTAACTTTTTTGAGAATTGATAATAAAGCCGTGTGAATAATTAATTGTCAGGTTGTTACGTTGCTGTGTGAAAGTAAGAGTTATAACAGGATGATAAGAGGATGATAAGAGGAGGTTTCTGATGTTTAATAACAGACCAGTTTATTACACATCAGGAACCTGAGACCCAGTCCACAGACCACCATGTTCTCCACAAGAATGTGATGTTCTTGTGTTTCCTGGAGGCACAAAGTCTCATCAGAGTGATATTGCCGATTCAGCGTTTAGTCTCACAGAATGCGACTGATGTAAGCGGGACTATGCGGTGTGGACTAAAACCACAGCACACAGCAACAAAAGTGAGACAGACAGATGAGCTGCTAAGTGGCTCACAGAGGCAGCAGCATCATTTAACTAAACATTTATACAGGAAAGAAATTTCTATCAAAATATCTCAATTCACAGTGTGTGTGTGTGTGTGTGTGTGTGTGAGTGAGAGAGAGAGAGCGAGAGGGAGAGAAATAGCTCAGGAGTGTTTAGAAATCATGGGCTTAAGAAGATATCAGTGGTGATCTTCACTCAGCAGTTTCTGAGTAAATTCAAACTCAAGCACAAAAATCCTACTGACACAAATATAACTCCACATCCTGGAGCCTGAGAACCGCTGGTTTAATATGCTTCATGTTTTTATGCATTTAACTCCTGTATTAGTTTTTTCTTATGTTTGAGGATGATGACATTTACGTTTATCCTTATATCGGTATTTTATATATCTGTATAGTGACCTTTTAGACTTTTATTTAGAGAAGTTCCTGCACCACTGAACTAAATAAATCAGCACACTGACCCCAGATCAGATGTAAAGAGGGTCTGAACTCTTTGTGCATCACTGATCCCGGACGTCAGTGAGAACACACTCGCTCCGGTGTGAAGCGGTCCATCGACATTCCTGCAGAACTATCATCTCACTTTAACCTGTCCTCATGTCAGCAGTGTGTATATACACACACACACACACACACACACACACACACACAAATCTATTAACACAACAGATGAGATGAGACACAGAAATGTTTGTGCTTGGTTTTCGTCACTTCCTGTTTCAGTATGCAGATTTTACGTATTTTTATATTACTAAATACTCAAAATGTAATTTAGGCATTTTAGTGTAAGAAACTGTACAAACTAAAGCGGTATATAACCAATAATAACCAGTACAATGAGTCCAGAAAAGTGCAATGAAAAAAACAGAACTACCGCGAGAAGTGAACTGTACAGGGTTCCTTTCACACCAAAGTACTAGAGACGGCACTGATCCGATACCCAGGATCAGAATCGGGCCGATACCGGCACAAAATGATGGATCAGAGGGAGAGAAAGAACGATTTAGATCTGATCCTGTGACAAACAGAAAAGACTGGATTTTAATTTGGAGAACTGTGGGACTGAAAATGTTTACATACAGTATAAAAAGACTTTATAAAAAGATTATATTGGCCATGTACATGCATTTTTTTGTCTAAGTCTATGTTTTCAGCTACAAATTTCTCCTGTGTGTTTTTTTCCAGCACCAGGACCAGTACCAGTATAAATATTTAGTTTACAGCACAATCCATGTAAAATGAGTTTTTTAAGCAGACAGTAGAGAGTCGTTGATGTTGGTCGGGCTAACACGGTTAGCATTACATTTAATTCATGATGCCAAATGAAGGATGATGAACGGGAGAAACTCTCACTTCAGAGAGACGTTATCTGGATGAACTCTGACCTGTGAGTTTACGAGCCTCAGTCCTGTAAGGCAGGAGATAACAGGGCGGCTTTAGTCAGTACAATTTGTTTGTTTTGTTTTTTTTTGTTTTTTCCTTCCTCAAGTGCCTCCTGTATCACCAGAGCAGCAGGTCAAAAACCATACAGCTAAACCATAAATGTTGGCACTTCTCAATTGATGTCATGCCAGGAAAAAACTCTGAACACACACACACACACACACACACACACACACACACACACACGGAAATACACACACACGGAAATACTTGCACAATAAAATCTGATTCATAGCTATAGTCCAACACTAACAGCATGAGTACGGACTCTCGGTTGCAGCACGATGTGAAAATATTCATATGATGATGATGATGATGATGATGAAGTTAGGCAGCATCTTATGATCCTGAGTCTCTCATTCTCACAACACCAGGTTGAATGGTGAGAATAAATTCCAGTTAAAGAACAACCTGAAGAGAAACCGAAAAACTACAATAGCTGTGTTTCCATCCACGTATTTTTATGCAAATTTTGAAATATCGCATTAAAGATTTTTTTTTTTTTAAAACACTGGACATGAATAAAATCTCCAAAACACTTTAACTCTTATGCGCTGAACTTAAGCGGATCATTTTTTTTTATTCGGTAAGAAGACGTGCATAAACTACCATGGAAACACATTTACCCAATAAATTCCACGAACAAAACACACACACACACACACACACACACACACACTTACTTTAACATTTAAACCTATTTAGGAAGCTGCGGCTGACTTTTATTTTAACGAGGTTTATTTTTAGACATTACAGATTGATGGTCAGGAGTCAGAAACCTCAGTGCTGCAGCCTCACAGCGAGGAAGAAGAGAACATCGCAGTGATGTGGAACACACCCTACACCCAGGCGCTTCCTAAACTAGGGGTCACATGGGGTCACTTGATTTACAAATGGGGCCGTGAGGGAAGCACACACTATCCTATTTTGTTTCATTTATTCATTTCACAAATTAATATCAGAAATATCGAAGACGGATTTTGCACGCTAATATTTTGAAATGTTACCGAGTCACTTTTCAGACAAGCAACACTTAAATGAATTGCGTACGTGTTATTTTAGTCTTTGTCACTCTCCTGACACACTGCGCTAGTGTACTTCAGTGATAAAAATGGACAGATTTCACACTCCATCTACCTCCGCTAAACAAACTAGTGCTGTAACTCTAAATCCTCTCATGTCGCCTTCACACGGATAGAAAGCTCTGTATAGCTCTGTATAACCTTCTGGATTTTCTAGATCGGTAATACTTTTGAGTTTTTGATTTCAGACGCAGATCATGACAACAATCACGACGACAGCGGAGAGTTTCGAGAGACACAGAGCTTGTGAGAGTGTTTAACATTCCACAGTTCGACTCGGAGCCAAAACATCCAAAACATCCCTGTCCATCAGGTTTCTGACATGCAGTCTAGTGAATTGTTGCTTTAAAATCTTCCGGATGTATGCAAGATACGCAGCGAGTGTGTGAACAATGCCGCACGAGTTACTACTAATTCTGCACGTGCACGCAAAATCCTACACCAAGTATAAACCAGACTCCTCTGCTTGGTGTGGGGGCGTCTCGCTATCACACCGCCCCGGCGTGGATTTAGTTTCCTGTCAGCTCTTATTAACAGTTTAAATTCCTCATATTTCCCCATAATAATTTCTCGCTCTTCGACCGGAAGTACACACACCTGCTTTTTTCCATGTTGAACGCTACTGGCTGTTTGCTGTAAACATCTGGCTTTTATGTGCACGCGCATGCTGAGGAAACACCGAATTCGGGGTTAAAACCTGGGTTTACTGAGAAAGTTGATAACCAGCATCATGAAACCCGTTAACCTTAATTAACCCGGGGTTAGATTTGTTTGGGTTCGACAACTCAAAACTTACTCTGCAAGTTTGTTCAACTGGCTTTGTGAAACAGGCCTCAGAACCACACTATAACATGACTTTAAACACGTTCATATAAACACCTGCTTTCTGTTTCTGTGTAGAAGGAATTCCTGTGTCAGTTTCAGGGTAAGGCTGTGTAACTGTGAGTTATCAGGATAAACAGGCCGAACAGGTACGAATTAAACTCTGATCTAAACTGCTAATGACAAAACACGACCTGACGAAAGTCCGGGAAAAAACCGCCACATTCGCAGATACGTATAAAATCAGGATTTAATCCTCAGTCCAGAATATTCCTAAATATTCCCAAAAGATTGTATCATCATGGTTTCTGAGTATCACTGTGCGTATCTGTGAGTATCACCATCAGTGCATGTGTTACTCCATTGTTACTCACAGAAACAAGTAACTGACTCAAATTTCCTTGTTAAATACTTTAGTTTTAGTTGTAGAAGTTGGGTTTTAATAAAAAAAGTTTTACGTAAAACATCTCCACATCACTGACAGCTGACAGGACGTCTACGGAATCTCAAATAACCGCTCTTTACAACCGTGGTGAGCAGAAATGCAGATGTTGAATCTTGAGGAACAGCAGCAGAAAACCACATATCAGGTTCCTCACCAGTCAGCCAAGAACAAGAATCTGAGGCTACACTGGACACAGCTGTCCATTTCAGGTCAGTAGCCTCAAATTCCAGTTCTTGGCTGACAGGTGAGGAACCCAACACGGCTCCAACATCTATACCACCATCAGAGCCACCGAGATGTTTTCTGATGTTTGATGTGAAGGTTTACTGAAGCTCTTGACCTGTATCTGGATGATTTTATACGCTACGCTGCTGACAACTGATTGGATAATCAAACATGAATGAAAGCAAAGGTAGAGGTGTTCCTAATAAAGTGGACATAAGAATATAGTGCATCGTGATATTTCTGACGCATCACCTGTCACTACTGTACGCTATACATCATCACGTCAGATAGAGTAGAGCACAGGAACGGCACGTCTGTATGAGTGAATTTAAACGGGCACTTAAGAGCTGAAGCAGCCTTTTCCATATAAATGGAAACATTCCATAGCTCTTACGTCTCTCCACACACACACACACACACACACACACACACACACACACACACACACACACACACACACGCCTGGTATAATGAAGGAGAAGCGTATTTCCTTACCAGAGCCCTACTGTAGAGCAGAAGAGAGATTAGACGGAAAATCTGTGCAGTGCGTGAGAGAACGACTTTAATGCACTTCCTTTACTGTGTGTGTGTGTGTGTGTGTGCGCGAGATGTACAGTACTGTTTTAGTTAGGCACATGAAAAGAAATGCTGTAGTGCAAAGATGCCTTCAAAATAATGAAATTAAATGTTTCTCATTTTTAAAAAATGCAGTAAACAGTAAATGAAACAAGGTCAATATTTGGTGTGACTATATATATATATATATATATATATATATATATATATATATATATATATATATATATATGAAAAGACTGATGAGTGAACCTGTATGTATGTGTAGACAGTAATTCATTACAGTTAGATAACGGCGCTAATCATAAGCCCTATCTAGACAGGATTAAACTGACATGGCGTCCTGGTGTCATTTCCTGTTGTACAGGAGCCACTCTGTGATTTTACATCCTCTTTTGATAAAATCACAGGTCTACTGTTTTTCATCGAACTCTGCTCTCACCTCACATTGAGGGGGGAAAAACAAGATGTCTGACTGCTGCTGCTGCTGACCGTGTTTATTCTCATAGCATGTGTATCAGCGACCCTCCCCCAGATATTACACACTTCCCGACTCACCAAAACGGAAAATTTATGCTTTAGGAGAGGCACTGGACCATATACCTGGTCTGGGGTTAAAACCTGGAGAGGCACTGGACTATATACCTGGTCTGGGGTTAAAACCTGGAGAGGCTCTGGACCATATACCTGGTCTGGGGTTAAAACCTGGAGAGGCTCTGGACCATATACCTGGTCTGGGGTTAAAACCTGGAGAGGCACTGGACTATATACCTGGTCTGGGGTTAAAACCTGGAGAGGCACTGGACCATATACCTGGTCTGGGGTTAAAACCTGGAGAGGCTCTGGACCATATACCTGGTCTGGGGTTAAAACCTGGAGAGGCACTGGACCATATACCTGGTCTGGGGTTAAAACCTGGAGAGGCACTGGACCATATACCTGGTCTGGGGTTAAAACCTGGAGAGGCTCTGGACCATATACCTGGTCTGGGGTTAAAACCTGGAGAGGCACTGGACCATATACCTGGGCTGGGGTTAAAACCTGGACTATACACACGCTGCCTGGGAAAGCATTTTCGGGAGGAGAGAGAAAATAAAGTGAAATAAGAGCCAGCGTCTCGTCTCTACTCAGCGCCTCTTCGAACGGCATGTTGCGAACGGAGCGGATCACGTGACCGTGTGACGCAAAAAAATAAAACTCCATAGAAAATACAACCTGCTAGAAACTCGCTGCTCCTGTGGTTGTATTACTGTATAAATGTTTTACTGACGTCCTGCTGATAAACTAATCTGAGCCGAACACGACTTGCGTTATATTTTAAATCCTGAAATAAGTGATTATTAGGACTTAGGCCAACATTTAAATATTGGAAGCTGTAAATTAACATTTTTTAAATTTATTTTTTAAATCAAGTTAATTACATGATTGGATATTGGCTGCAGCTAATTGACTGAGAACGATCAGTTAATAAGCAACGCTGTGTAATTAAAGAATTTTCCACTTTGCACACACACACACACACACACACACACACACACACACACACACACACACTCAGTGCTGCCGGTTCACTCTAATGAACAAGTGTTTATTAAAAACGCTGAACGTCAGTAATATTTATAATGTGATACAGACAGCCAACACCGACACCTCAGACCGTGTCCTTTAGTTAAACCCTAAACACAAACCGATTCTCTGCTCCTACATCACTGTAACTAACCTGCTACAGTATTATTAAATCTATTATTAATATCTATTATTACAAAGAAATAAAATCATACATATACAGTATCAGCGAACCAATGGCTCAAGTGGACTCTCCGCTCCAGTCCAGAAACCTAATCCGCTAGGCTAAATAGTGGCAGCTAATGCAATGTAATAACTTAGTGTAATAGTGAGCTAGTTAAGTGCATTAATACGTAGCGAGAGTAAACTGAGTAGATCACCGTGTAGAACATCAGCGAGTCGTTGGCCAGCTGAGGAGTTCTGTCCTCACGTCACATGTATGAGAGAGTCTGATTAGCTTCTTTATTATCTCTCGATGTGTTTAAGCGTGAGGTGTAGTACGCAGGACGGCTCTGTGAGGCACTTTATTTTTCATCGGTCGTCCGCGCGAGCTGATTAATCCACCTAGTAAACGTTGTTCCATCAGAAAGATCTGAAACTTAAACCGAAGAAGAAACACATGGGAAGTTCTCCTTCAATCTGGTGAGATGTCTAAAACCATCGACTTTTCAGAAAAGCTTCATGACACAGCTTTGTGTCCTGATCTGCCAGATTTCAGTAAAAGTCACACTGGGTATTTAACTAGGTTATCTGCATTATGATGACATTTACTGCCTGATCGGAACAACATTTTTTAAATTTATTTGGATGTTTTCGAAATGTCTGAAGGACTTTGCACACGGCAGACGGGTTGTGAAACTATGAGTTATATCCTACGGTAAATAGAGTAGTATAGCATCGACGTGCATCGCAACTCTGTGAAGGTTAAACACAATGCGCACCAAGTGAAAGACAATAAGGAGCAGGGCTTCATTCCTCTTCTGGTTCTTGATCCCTCTTGTCCACTGGGCAACTATGAATAACAGAACTAACAGACAGGTATTGAAATCTGCTCGTCTTGAGCTATCGATTTGTCCAAGGCCAGTTATAACTCCATGAAACACTCACGCTGTTCCAATTCATTCCCCACACACCTGTCCATGCTTCCTCCGTCACTGCGTTCACAGTTATTTGTCCTTCTTCTATCACGCTACTCATCCCGATTCACATTAGTCGTGTTTATTTCCTCACCACTGTTATTTCTGATTTAGATTCTGATTTAGTCTATATTTCCCACGTCTTTCAGAGCTTTACGAAACAACAGTAACACACTGTGCGTGTTGTGTAGGACAGAACATCAGGTCAGGTCACAGAATACGTCACGTGTCTCTGTACAGTGAAAGTTCATCTACTTCCTCATGTCATTATAACAGAAATGTAAAACTGTGTACTGACCTTAAAGCAGATTACACTGATGTTTTACAGTCCATTACAATCGCTTACAACAACATTTAATAAAATACGCTTGGTAAAATTTTCAGGCTGTTAAACAGATTTGGAAGGAAGTAGCAGAGGTCGCTGGTGTCTCTGGCGAGTGTACATAGCTAGTAAAGTTAGCTCGCTTTGCTAATCTAATCTCAGAACGAAGCCGTGCACGGAACACACACATCACACAACCGATTCGATCTTCACACCGATTACTGCGTTATTTAATTTGTGTTTAACTCATTATTTTTTAGAGGATGCTGTACATATAGCTACTACTATATGTACAGGCCACGCCCACTACAAGAGACAGAAGAGACTGGTGTAAGTAGCTGAGGGTAACTCCTGCCTGACTCCTGTGGAGGAGGAGTTACAGACGTTACTGAACACTATACAACTACATTACTGAGTCTCTGCTCTGAAGAGCCACACCATAAACATTCAGGTCAGTGTTATTGCCAGATCTGGGCCTCTGTCCTACATCAGCGTGTGTTTATACTACACATACTACACATGTCTGCACACATCTGGGCCGGAGCTACGCGGTGTCAGGAGGAGGATGAGGAGGTAAAGAGCGTAAAGCCTGTAGATCCTACAGAACTGTACGGTGCAGAGCATCACGCTGAGAATAATCACTAAAAACATGTTAATGATGATCAAACACAATGAGGTGTTAGACTTGTACTTAAACACTAATCACGTGTGTGTGTGTGTGTGTGTGTGTGTGTGTGTGTGTGAGAGAGAGAGAGAGAGAGAGTTTGATCGCTCTGAATAAACACCCCATGGCAAACACTAAGTTTTTCCAATTATTAGACGGTTTCTAGTCAACAGTAAACATTACAGTAACTAACACGATCAATCAGAGTGAGACATGAGAGGTGGTGTGATGAAGCACCTTACTGTTACCACCCTGAAATTGATTATTTTCCTACAACAGCACATCCCGAGGTGTGTTTTTTCCCCCTCTTACACCACATCAGCTTACCAATGATTTACAAATTATTTATTAAAAAACAACACGTCGTGCTTTTCGTCTGTTTATAGTTATATGTAATGTTTGTGAAATGACTTGGTTCCTGTTCTCACTTACGTTATAGCAGCTATAAACAGTCGTTCCCTCACCTCTCTTTATTCTCTCTTCTCTCTTTATTCTCTCTCTTCAAGTTAATAATAAAAAAAAAAACCCTCAGCGTGTCATGTTCCCGAGAAACCCGCAAAGAAGCGTAAACTCCTCTGTCCTGATGATGTGGGAAAACTTACAGCTTTACCACTGACTGTTACAAAGCGCTGACACTGGAGACTCCTTCCATAAATGTTACATAATCATTTATTCTCCTTACAGAAGTTATGAGGAGCGTACACCTTACACGTCCCCGTGAATGAGCTGTTACTATAGAAACAATAACGTATCAGAACGGGCGCATTAATATAAACCTGCGCTGCTGTTAGAGCTGCTATTATAGAGAATCAATCAACACCTTCTGAGCGAACGGACTCTACAGCAGCACGGGATAATGTTAAACAAAGGGCAAAACTACTTCGGTAAATAATTTACAAGATTACAGAATGGCTTCGTTTATAATTCAGACGTATGTTCTCATATTTACAGACAGTAAGTTACAACACCATCTACATCACTGTACAGTTCCACTGAACACCTAAAGCTAACATTCTGATCATAATCACGGTTCAAACTCCCAGCACTGCTCCACCCGCACCACCATTCCAGATCATAACAGCACAACACACCACATGACGCAGCTCTTTACAAACTCACAACCAATAACAAAAACTAGTTAAACATGCGAAGGGACTTTAACCCCTGATACACATCCCAGAGATAAAAGGAGCTCGTTAGTTCATTTAATGTCTGTAAAGTTTTACAGGTGATCGTAATCTATCGCTGTGGATGTAGAAAGTAGGGATTAGTCATCATTAGGATGAGCGTACTAAGCGTCTGTAATCCCTCTGAAGCCTCCACATCCTATTACCTGCTGAATCCAGTCTCCGGGACAACGGACACAAATTAAAAGCACCTGGACTCATAATTCATAATTTATGCAGAGGCAGGAAATAATAACTGCTGGATAATAAAACAACGAACGAAATAAATGCTCCATAAATAAATAAATCTTAAAAGCACAATAATGACTCGAGGGGGCAGAGCCGTGTAAGGAATTATAATGTGTACAAAATGTGCTGCTGAATTTTTCTTTCCTAAAGGAATCCAGTAGGCACTAGATCTCTCGCTCTGGATGAAACTGACATGATGTAGAAACACTTTTGTGACACTGATTTGCAGTGAATAACGAGAAATGAAAAAAAAAATTCAGGTTTTCATTTGACAGTTCATTTTAAACGAGCTTAACGTTTAAAACACACTTACAGCAAACCAACAGGAACGTTAACAGGTCTAAACCATACAGGTGAGGAGTTTCATTCGTCTGATTTCCGCGCTCTTTCAGGATTATTCCTCGTCACACTTTATTCAGTCCCTCCAGGAATTAACGCAAAATCAAGCAAACGCCCGCGATAATCTGCAATTATGCTGCAATTTTTCAAAATCATGGCAGATTTTCCACAGGTTCGGGCCGAGACGCGTCATGTGACGTCGTCACGACTCGCGTTCAGCCAAAACCCGCTTCGATTCACGTGCGTCGAACACGAGTACAGCTAAAAGATCTCATTTACCAACAAACATCATGGTGAAAGAGCGCGCACAACTATTTCCTGCTATCGCAATTTCGCCGATTCAAGTAATTTTCCCACAAAAAAAAAAAAAAAAGCACACAAACGACTCCGCAAGTTTCATCGCGGATTATTTTAAAAAGCTGCAGCAAAATCAAGCGTTTCTGTCTGCAGCAATGACAAAAAAAAAAAAAAAAAAAAAAAACCTCTGAGAAATCCTGTAAGGACTGGATATTGCACACGTCCTGTACGATAAACCGTGTTGTGAATTCTACACCAGACCTGCGATTAAAGACTTTCTTACGTTCCGCTCACGTCATCAACCATCCAGAAATCAGCTGGATCAGTAAACACACTCGCATAAACATAAACACACGCGTCCTTCAAAACGAGCTGTGAGGAGACGTTTCTGTGAGTTTGCTGTCGGTGGATTTTAGACGAGCGTCGCAGCGGGCCCTCACTCTGACATTTTAATCAACAATTTCTAAAAGAGCTTCGCTGCGTTTGGTTACAAAACACACGTTAAAATCGCCGCCGATCTCAACTCGTGACCGAACGATTTAAATTTTTTTTAGAATGTGATTGTAAAAAAAAATAAATAAATCCACATTTACAGTCCATGTCTTCTTCTTTTCCTTTCGGCTGTTCCCTTCAGGGGTCGCCACAGCGAATCATCTGCCTCCATCTAGCCCTATCCCCTGCATCCTCTTCTCTCAGACCGACTACCTTCATGACCTCCTTCACTACATCCATAAACCTCCTCTTTGGTCTTCCTCTCGGCCTCCTGCCTGGCAGCTCTAACCTGAGCATCCTTTTACCGATATATTCACTCTCCCTCCTCTGAACATGTCCAAACCATCTCAACCTGGCCTCTCTAACTTTGTCTCCAAAACATCTCACATGTGCTGTCCCCCTGATGTACTCGTTCCTGATCCTATCCGTCCTCGTCACTCCCGAAGAGAACCTCAACATCTTCAGCTCTGCTACCTCTAACTCTTCCTCCTGTCTTTTCCTCAGTGCAACTGTCTCCAAACCATACAACATCGCTGGTCTCACTACTGTCCTGTACACCTTTCCTTTCATTCTTGCTGGTACTCTTTTATCACACAACAGACCTGACACTTTTCTCCACCCGTTCCAACCTGCCTGCACACGCTTCTTCACCTCTTTTCCACACTCCAGACCTTAAGTACTTAATATCCTGCACCTTCTTCACCTCTTCTCCCTGTAACCTCACTGTTCCACTTGGATCCCTCTCATTACACACATGTATTCTGTCTTGCTGCGACTAACCTTCATTCCTCTTCTCTCCAGAGCAAACCTCCACCTCTCTAGAGTTTCCTGCACCTGCTCCCTGCTCTCAGTACAGCTCTCACACTGTTGTATATCTGCACTTTATGTAGTCTTGGGTACTGTTCTGTGTTGCACCACAGTCCTGAAAAAAACGTCATTTCGGTCCAATATATACAAGCTATATAGAGGAATGACAATAAAAACCTACTTGACTTGAAGACGAGACGGTTTAACGTGAGTTTTTCTTCAATTTATGATCTCAAAAACAAATCAACGCATAGAAAAAGTGAAACTATTTTGTACATGAACATGACAACCACCACAAGGTGACGAATGTTTGTGTTGCATCATTTCGTGATCTGATTTTTCCCCCCCTCTTTCTAATTGTCCTTGTGTAGATAGAAGCTGTTCATTCCAGTGGAGGGATAAATCCAGTCTGTGGTGTTTAAACAGATAGAGATGAATAACGAACACACAAATAGAATAATAATTAGACCATATTTTACCTCAGAAATCGACAAAAATCTGAATTCTGAGGTAAATGTTGATTGCTCTGTCATAGTAACGACACACTGGAGATGGAAGGTCGCCTCAGTGTGTGTGTGTGTGTGTGTGTGTGTGTGTTCACATTATTTCACCTGTTCTGACAGGAAAATACCCTCAGCCTCACCATTCCAACCGAATTTACTACTAAAACCGTACATAAAATTGACCTAAACATAAAACCAAACATAACTGACCTACGAAAGATGGAACCCTGACAGGATTAGCATGGACTGGCTAACAACAAGGAAGCAGAACACAGAAAAAACACATACGCGCGAGCGCGCGCGCGCACACACAGACATACAGACCTACCTGAGGGGGGGGAAAAAAAACAGCGATTAAAAAAAAACAATGAAGCATTAATTTAATCTTACCTTTTTGTTCTTCGCCTTTCTTTTCCCCTTTTATAAGGATTTTTTTTTTTTAAATGTTTAAATCCAGTCAGGTCAGAAGCATCGCGGTGAGAGAAAGTAGCCGAGTCCGAGTGCTTTCCCTGAGGAGGGATGTTAGCATGCTAAGCTAGCAATCGCTAAATACGAATTAGCTTAGCATCTTTTTTTTTTTTTTTCACCTCAGAAAAGAAAGTTGGATTCGGACAAGTTTTCTTCACAACATAAAGATAGTTTCTGATCTGTCCTGCGATTCCGGAACAAACACTCTGATTTTTAATTTTTTTTTAAATAGGATAAATGTTAATTAATTTAGGTTAAAGCACAGTTTTTCTTCCACAATGACTGAAATTTAAAAGCAAAAGCACAATAAAAAAAAAAAAAACAAAGCACCAAAAAATGAACCGTGTTCCCGCAGCACTCCGGTTTATTCAGCGCTCTCAGATTATCACTGATCAAATCTTAAACACTAATTAGTCTATAAAATATATATAATATATATACTATAGAGGGAAGAGAGAGCAGCAGAACTGAACAGCGGCTGAATCGACACTGATGGAGCAGCAGTGCGCAGCTCCAGTACACACACGCTAACACTAACACACACACCCGGACATCAGCAGGGTTGCCAGATCTGCCAAAAAAAAAAAACACGCTAACTCAAAATCATTACTATGCCGTTACTAACATGTATTTTAACCATTAAAACGAGCATCATACATTTCCCATACAAAGCTAGCTTTTGCTTTTCCACTGATGTAATATATGTAATGACTTATACAGCAGTCAGTTCCGATCCACTAATCAGACAGGACGAGGGGTGTCTGATTAGAGCGCACTGATATTCAGTGTAACAGCACTGCGACGTGTCACTGTGTGTATCACTCCGCTCACGTGTTTGCTACATGAAATAACAATCCTAGCGACAGTTCGTTACACTGAAACCGTTACTACATTTACTACGGGGCTGTCAGTCAATCCATGCGTTACCATGGCAACACGAAAAGGTCTATCCAGCTGTGGATTCTTAGTGAAAGATGTTCATCAACGGAGCAAAAATAAACAAAATATTTGGCCATATTGTGTCTGAAATGTCAGCTACAGCGCATGTCTTTGGACTGGGGGAGGAAACCGGAGTACCCGGAGGAAACCCCCAAAGCACAGGGAGAACATGCAAACTCCACGCACACAGGGAGGAGGTGGGTTTCGAATCCCCAACCCCAGAGGCATGAAGCAAGTATATTTAATATGTGTAAATATATACAAGTACAAGAACCCACTTCGCTGGAGACGTTTTAGTTACAATTTTTCTTTTTATAAGCTATTTTTTAATGTGAATATTTTATATATAGTCATATTTAATGTAGCGCTTTAAATGATCAGTTAACCCCGAGCTACATGAAAACCACGGACCTGGCAACCCCGAACATCAGGAAAACACCCCAAAGGTAAAAAAAAAGAAATCGTACAGAAAAAGGGCTGTATTCCAATCTCACACCAAGTGCACTAGACTGAGTGTAGAGCTCATTATACTATACCCTGTGTAGGGCGCCTATGTAGGGAGCTAGGAGGTGTTTAGGATTCAGCCCAGCAAAGTTAAACCCCTGATTGGTCCTAATTTTAATACAAACACACAGCGGTGTCTTATAGGCGTGACGTCTGAACCAATCACAATGCTCCAAAATGCTCCAATGGGCAGTGAGAGGAGGCGGGGCTTACATACCGCCACCATGTCAGGTTGAGCCGCTTTAATACAGCTGAAGTGATTCATTTTCCCCCAATAAAGCACAGAAATGGTCTCTAAATGACTTAATAAACGGACTAAAGAACTAATTTACTTAGTGTTTATATAAAAATAAATAAGTGGCACTAATGTAAATATAGAAATCTTAAAGATTTATTGAAGTCATGTTACCTGAGAAACGCAATGCGGAAAAACTGTTGAATTACAAAGTTAGTGTCAGATCTCCATCTACTGACTGAAAAACACATTACTGCAGGGATTATATTCCATTTACCTCACAAACACTTCCTATAAATTCTTATAATTCATTAACAAATGATTACAGGCAACTCCAAAATTATTGGCACCCTATATGGGGGAAAATAATTATAATCATAAGATTTCCAACAAATCATATTTTGAGATTAAACATATTGTAGCTGCAGTGTATTATTTTATTTTAACATATTTTTGTGCAACACAAATAATTCAGTTTTTCCTACGATCAACATCTCTATTAAGTGAAGCTCCGTGTCTCCTGGACAGAACAACAGAATCACTGAGTCTCTTCCTGTGATGTCTAACAAGCTTGGAGACAAGTGTAGAGGATCTCAGACCATCATCTACACACAACATTCAAAAAATTTCACTATATTCTCAGGGGTGGGGTGTGTGTGTGTGTGTGTGTGTGTGTGTGTGTGTGTGTGTGTGTGTGTGTGTGTGGACGTCCTCTTCACTTCACAGGGTTTCAACAAGGTTCAAATCTGCAGACTGAGACAGACGCTGAGGTGAAAACACTGATTCTGGATAAATGCTCGGCATCATTATCTTGCTGAAAGCTCCATCTACAACAGAGTCGTAACCTCCTGGCAGAGGCAACCAGGTTTTCAGCTGAAACATGCAGGTGCTTAGCAGAATACAAGATGCCATTAATCTGTAAAAGCGTCACCGATCCACCTGCAGAGTTTTACACTTTTACAGCTTTAATTATATTCAGTCCGCTTTTTCACCAAACCGATATTTTTCACGGATAAAAGATTTTTGTCTCATCTAACCATATAATTGTGTCCATCTCTAGCTCCAGTGCAACTTCATGAAGTTCAGGAGGTTTTTGCTGTCTCAGAAAAAGCCTTTTTACTGCAGCTTGTTATAAACCTGGCATCTAATCACTTTCTGACGACCTCAACATTTTTTATCCTTTACATGAATCGTGCAAAAGCCATCTGTGCTGAAGCTCTTATTTTATTCTCGTGCCGAAGAGATATTACAAGTGTTCGGTTATTTATGAATATTGAGAGCCAATACAAACAAACAAATACATTAGTATATATTATTTAAAATATTTTAATGAGGAAAAAATTAGAAGAAATTTAAATAGTTTCTCTGATTGAAATTTAAAATTCAAAAAAATAAAATTTATTGTGTGTAAAGTTTATTTTATACAATCAAATTGGCTTATTTTGATAAAGGGTGCCAATAATTCTGGACTTGACCATTTCGTTACACGCAGTCATTTTCTGACACATGATTATTCCAGTCCTCATTGTCTTTTATTAATAACACAATCAATACGACATATATGGAAGATTTAATCTGTATATTTCTTGATTTCAAACACTCCAAACATAACTCTTTACTAAATCCTCAACAACAGATAAAACTCTGATGTTTTCTTCTCATGATGTTTTGACTGAACACACGTCACCTGAATCAAGATCCTAAATTAATTCCAGTCCAATAATAAAGCAGCACAATGTGATGTGAAAACCAAAATGATTTAATGATTCGTTTCCTTCACAGAAACTCAGTTCTGAAAATATTACAATAATAATAATAATAATAATATTGTGATAAATTTGTGATATTGTAATAAATATCAAGTGTAAATATTGCACTGATTTGCGAGTCCTTTACACTGAAAGAACGCATCCTGACACGGCTCACGGCCCAGAAACATTTTCAGCATCTCCATCCCGTCCACCGAGCCACCGGCCTCCAGAAGCACTCTCCTGTACTCCTTACCTACCTGCACACTCACACACACACACACACACACACACACGCACAGAGGACGGCTTAAGGACCTACAGACTCTGTTATTAACATGCCTTTCCCACTGATTGCATCTAATCTAAATCTACAGTGCGTTCAGAAAGTATTCAGACCCCTTCATTTTTTTCACATTTTGTTATGTTGCAGCCTTATGCTAAAATGCTTTAAATTGTTTTTTCCCCTTACATCAATCTACACTCCATACCCCATAAAGACAAAGCAAAAACAGATTTGTGATAACTTTGCAAATTTATTAAAAAATGAAATATCACACAAATATAGACCCCTAACTCAGTACTTACTTGAAGCACCTTTGGCAGTGATTACAGCCTCGACTCTTTTTGGGTATGATGCGACAAGCTTTGCACATTTGGATTTGGGGATTTTCTGCCATTCTTCTCTGTAGACCCTCTTAAGCTCTGTCAGCTTGGATGGGAACCGTCGGTGCACAGCCATTTTCAGGTCTCTCCAGAGATGTTCGATTGGGTTCAAGTCTGGGCTCCGGCTGGGCCACTCAAGGACATTCACAGTGTTGTCCCTAAGCCACTCTTGCTTTGTCGTGGCTGTGTGCTTAGGGTCATTGGTCCTGTTGAAAGTCCTGCCACTGAAAAACACACCCCCACAGCATGACGCTACCACCACCATGATTCACCCATGGCCCATGGGATGGTATTGCGCAGGTGATGAGCTGTGCTTGGTTTCCTTCAGACATGATGCTTGGAATTGAAGCCAAACTGTTCAATCTTCATTTCATCAAACCAGAGAATCTTGTTTCTCACAGTGCTTTAGGTGCTTCTTTGCAAATTCCAAGCGGAGAGTCACTCTGCCATAAAGCCCAGATCGGTGGAGTGTTGCAGTGATAGTTGACCTTCTGCAAGTTTCTCCCATCTCCACACATGATCTTTGGAGCCCAACCAGAGTGACCATCAGGTTCTTGGTCACCTCTATTACCAAGAGCCTTCTCCCCCGATTGCTCAGTTTGACCGGGCGGCCAGCTCTAGGACGAGTCCTGGTTGTTCCAAAGTTCTTCCATTTAAGAATTATAGAGGCCACTGTGCTCTTGGGAACCTTCAATGCAGCACAAAAAAAGGCTGTTTTTGTAGCCTTCCTCAGATCTGTGCCACGACACAATCCTGTCTCTGAGCTCTGCAGGCAGTTCCTTTGACTTCATGGCTTGGTTTTTGCTCTGATATGCATTTTCAGCTGTTAGACCTTACATAGACAGGTGTGTGCCTCTTTCCAAATCATGTCCGATCAAATTAATTTGCCACAGGTGGACTCTTCTGAAAGTCTCAAAGACTCTAATCAAAGTGTAGAAACATCTCAAGATGATCCAGAGAAAACGGATGCACCTGAGCTAAATTTCAAGTGTCACGGCAAAGGGTCTGAATATTTATGTCAGTGTGATATTTAATTTTTTTCTTTTTAATAAATTTGCAAAGTTATCACAAATCTGTTTTTTAAGTATCTTTTTTTTTTTGTTAATATCACGGTAATCATACTAAAAAAAAAATCCCAAATTAAGCTCTGGTTTTTCCTACCAATTAATTTCGCCATTAGCGCTCCTATGGGTGTAGATTTGGTTTGAACACTGGGGGGGTTGAACTGAAGTGTGAATGGGTATGCTTCCTGATATTTATTTTTTTTAAATTAAATTATAAATAAATAAATAAATAAATAAAGTGAAAAAAGCAGCTTTGTTATATCTGTAGTGTCATTACATAATTTCCCTCTGCTTATCTACCTTTCTATCTATCTACCCATCATCTAACTATCTAATCTATCTACGTATCCATCATCCATAAGCATTTATGATCAAATGATTGTTTCATTAAAACAATAATAACAGTCCACATGAATGCACACTGTAACTGATTAAAACTTACACACATCGTTTAGTTTGAGATTTTAACATGCCGCTGTAGTGCACAGTGTGAACGCAACGTCCAGTGTGAACAACCTTATTGCTGATAATAATGGGAAGTATTAAAATAAAATGTAGCTAACACAACGCTAACTTGTTATATTGATAGTCATGGCTAAATTGCAATGAATTAGCTCTCTAGCTACAATATATGTGGAGTGTCGTTAGCTAGATTACACCTTATTATCCTGCCTCCTCCTCCTGAGGACATGTTTTAGATTTTTTTTTTTATTGTCCCTCTCCGACCAGTAATGCTCTGTTAGACCACCCAATATTTAAAATACGAAAACGAAAGTTTTATTCTCTGAAATTCTATTTAGTTTTCATTCGTATTGCAGGTGGACGTTATAGTCGCAGTTTAGTTTTCGTTCATTTGGAAGCTCGCATTTTTATTTTTATTTCAGTTAACAAAAATGTTTTTTCACTGATAGTTTTCGTTGACGATAATAACCTGGGTGCAGTGTGGTGTGAACACCGCACGGCCGTATGGTTTTCAGTCACCTTGGGGTTGATGATTCCCTCCTTTCTGAAGCGGCTGAAGAAGATGTCCATGGAATAAACTTCACTCCACAGGTAGCTGTAATACTGACCATCGTAACCTCCGGCCAGGTGACTGAAACTCGCAGTCATGTTCGTCCCTGCGGAAACAAAAACAGCAAAATGACACGTGCAGACAGTTTCTTACAGGTGACACCTACTCAAGAATTTTAACAATAAACACTTTTATAATTAATGGAGATACGATACGAATCGGATCTTTTTTGATGATCAGTTTATAAAACTCAAAGCAATATTTTCAAAGTTTCATTTGTATTTAGATTTTAAAAAAATTATAATAATAAAATATTTAATTATTTAATGTTGTTAATTTTTGCACTTATAATGTATGTTCACTTCATCTGTTACTCTATGCTTGTGAATTCTATTACATGAATTTTTATCCTTTAATTGTTACTACTTGATTGTGCAAATTGTTCCAGTTTGGTTTGTGTGACACAGACCCCCTGTGGACATGCTCATGTTATATGGGAGTATGGATATGTTCACAGAGCCGTACTGAAGCCTCAGCACTCGGGTGGTTGTTAGTTTATTACCTGGTGTAGCCGGGATTCCCAAAATCTCCCTACAGTGCTTGGAGAACTCAGCGCTGGTGTCAGCAGAAGACTTGGTGTGGAGCGCCTGGTCCACTTTACTGAGCACGATCTGTCTGAGGTTCATCAGACCTGCACGCGCACACACACACACACACACACACACACACACACACATATATATATATATATATATATATATATATATATATATCATGGATTGATTTTAAGTGTGGAGGAAACCTCACACATGATTAATATATTTGAAATATATTTGTATATATTTGTGTGTGTGTGTGTGTGTGTGTGTGTGTGTGTGTGTGTGTGTGTGAACTGATCAGAGACCAGTGTTAGCCACTCTGGAGGCGATAAGTTTATCCAGCAGGCTATCGGGGATGGAGGTGCCGTCGATGTAGTGGCGAGACATCCTCCTGAGCGACTCCTTCTCCCACACCCAGTTCTCCAGCATCTGAGAGGGAACCTCCACGAAGTCCGTCTCCACCAGCGTGCCGCTGAACTCTGCATAGCGAGTCTGAACAGACACATCATCAGAACGGCAGAACATGCTGAGGTCTCCATAAACACTGAGAGATGATTTAGCATCATAATGGGACTCACCCTGGAGCACAGCTCATGCATCACGTGACCAAACTCGTGGAAGAAGGTCTCCACTTCATGGTGCTGCAGTAGAGACGGCCAGTTACGTGAGGGTTTGGTGAAGTTGGCCACCATGGCTGCCACCGGGATCATACGCTTCCCGTCAGGACCGAGACACCCGGGCTGCAGGCCGAAACACGCCGCGTGGCCGTACTTCCCTTCTCTGAGGAACAAAGGATCAAAATCAAATTAGTCATCATTTTACCAAATTTACCAGTAAATCACAGGTTTATATTAATGCGCTCGTTCTAATACGTTATTGTTTCTATAGTAACAGCTGATTCACGGGGACGTGTACAGCGGACGCTCCACATAAACAGAACAAAAAATTCTTGATATGGTGACGTTTCTTGGTAAGAGAAACGTGTTTATATAACATTTATGGAAGGAGTCTCCAGTGTCAGCGCTTTGTAACAGTCAGAGGTAAAGCTGTAGCTTTAAGTTTTCCGGCGTTTTTTTTTCTTAAGTAAAGGAGCAGATCTAGAGGTCTCACAGGCATAGTGTGTTGTGGTGAACTGGGATGTTTGGATGCTGTCCCAAAGGGATTTATTTATTTATAATCGCACTATCCGGTGTCACCCAGATGAGGATGGGTTCACTTTTGAGTCTGGTTCCTCTCAAGGTTTCTTCCTCATATCGTCTCAGGGAGTTTTTCCTCACTACCATCACCTCTGGCTGGTCATTAGGGATAAATTCATTCATTTAAAATCTATATCCTGAATTTATATATTTCTATAAAGCTGCTTTGGGACAATGTCCATTGTTAAAAGCGCTATACAAATAAACTGAATTGAATTGAATTGAAATGCTGCCTAGTGATGTGAAGTGATTATCCAATACATTAAATACTATTAAATTAATTAATTAACATCCCACAATAATATTCTGACTGATTCCCGGAGTATCTCTGGGATTTTAGTCTGAATCCATCAGGTAAGTAGTTATTTACGGACTGAGTGTGCACACTTCTGGAAAGATTACTCTGTATTTTAGCTTCTATAAACTGAGCAGTAGAAGTAACTCCAGGTAAAATTTATCCCGTCTGAATGGACATGATGGTAAGGATTGTGTTATATCCTGTGGGAAAAGACGTTTAGCTTTTTGGGGGGATAAAGCGCTCGCTCTTTTATTTCTCTCTCAAACCAAAACTTTAAAACACAGAATAATAAAATAAATGACGTTTAAAAGGACGTCAGAGAAGCGATGCTTCGAGGGTTTTAGCTAAGTTTTTCATTTTCCAAACACAGATAAAGACTACAGATGTGTTATGGTCATGTGACCTACTAATGATCAAGCGTAATTAATAACTAATAAAGGTCATAGCAACCTGTAATAAAGATATGAGGAGCACATAATGTACATGGTACTCTTGGTGAGATGAATATGCGTACACTTTCACAGAAGATCCCTTCTCCTGTGTGAACGGGGAATAATCACTACAGACCCTCAGGAAATATTACTGACCAGACAGACACGTATCCAGGAAAAACACGTTTAAAAAAAAAAAGAATAAATTAAGGAGCAAAAAACAAAAAACACAGGCTTATTTACAGGACTAATATTTACAAATCTCATATAAGGAGGTGGGAAAAAGCACACGGAGAAAGAAGAAGAAGAAAATGAAAAACAACCCAACTGAAGGTCTATGAATTGTATTGTTCTAAATGAAATATTGTGAAAAGAAATCTGAAATAAAAAAATTCCCTCAGCACATGCCGGGTGTTGCTCAGTATCTCACACTTCAAGGCTTTATGGCTTGTACCTGGGATGTAGGTCCAGATAAAAGCGTCCAATCTCCTCACCCGTGGTGGAGTCGAGTACGGTGTAGAGCTTCACGCTCTCGTGCCACACATGAGGGTTTTGGATTTGGTGGAAGCGGAGCCCCAGGAGGTCCTGGTAGATCCCCAGCAGACCCTCAGTCACCACCTCCAGTGGGAAATACTCGATCAGCTTGTCCTTATCCACAGCAAACTTCACCTGCTCCACCTGGTTCATGTAATACGGCAGATCCCACGCGTGCAGCTGTCCGTCAAAGTCCAGGCCCCGCCTCTGGCACTCGGCCTGTTTGAGTGAGAGGAGGTACTGACGCTCCTTCTGACCCACCGGCTTCAACTTCTCATACAACTCATCTGGAAGACGTGAAGACATCGCTTATTCAGTGTGTAGTCTCATTTGTTTCTCTTTGTTTGTTGCATGTGATAATAAAAGAACATCTGTGAAATTCTGACTCCGATTAAATGTCGTGATGGTTTCATCTTTTCAGCGGCAACCTGATAATTCATCAAACAGCTAATTATGATGTTCTTCATCATCTCTAAACCTGTCTGAATCCTAGTCACTGAAAGGTTTAATCACTCACCGAGGAAGTGAGACACCGTGTCGGAGTTCCTGGCCATATTCATCTCCAGCACATAGTTAGCATGACTGCTAAAGCCCAGCAGTTTAGCCGCCTTCGCACGCAACTCAATCAGCTGTTCGAGGATTTCTGTATTCACCTGGCAATAAAAAAAAGGCTAACAGCTCATCTTACAACCTTCTGCTGTGTAATGAGGACTGAGTTTAAATCAGAAATCAGACTCAGTGGAGCTGCTCTTTGAATCGCTCTTATTTCACAGAGACGTGTGGTGTTTACTTTATTACAGCACACTTAGGGTTACAAGTGTTAAGTGTGTTAGATGATTGTATAAAAAGGCCAATAAAAATGTATAAAACAAAAACAAACAAATAAAAAGAAGAAATCTTGCTTTAAAATGCAAAATTTCTGTGTGGTGCTGGTTTATAATCTAAAAACAACTTCACTGATAAACTGCAAAAACAAGTGGATTTGGTAAATAACAGATCAGGTGAGTGTAATAGATCAGGTGAGTGAAACAGATCAGGTGAGTGAAACAGATCAGGTATGTGTAACAGATCAGGTTAGTGAAACAGATCAGGTGAGTGTAATAGATCAGGATAGTGAAACAGATCAGGTGAATGTAATAGATCAGGTTAGTGAAACAGATCAGGTGAGTGTAATAGATCAGGATAGTGAAACAGATCAGGTGAGTGTAATAGATCAGGTGAGTGAAACAGATCAGGTTAGTGAAACAGATCAGGTGAGTGTAATAGATCAGGTGAGTGAAACAGATCAGGTTAATGAAACAGATCAGGTGAGTGTAATAGATCAGGATAGTGAAACAGATCAGGTGATTAATAGATCAGGATAGTGAAACAGATCAGGTGAGTGTAATAGATCAGGGGAGTGTAATAGATCAGGTGAGTGAAACAGATCAGGTGAGTGAAACAGATCAGGTACGTGTAACAGATCAGGTTGGTGAAAAAGATCAGGTGAGTGTAATAGATCAGGATAGTGAAACAGATCAGGTTAGTGAGACAGATCATGTGAGTTCAAGTTCAAGTTAAAGTTCAGTTTATTTGTATAGCGCTTTTAACAATGGACATTGTCCCAAAGCAGCTTTACAGAAGTATATAAATTCAGGACATAGATTTTAAATTTATGAATTTATCCCCAATGAGCAAGCCAGCGGCGACGGTGGCAAGGAAAAACTCCCTGAGACGATATGAGGAAGAAACCTTGAGAGGAACCAGACTCAAAAGGGAACCCATCCTCATCTGGGTGACACTGGATAGTGTGATTATAAATAAATAAATCTCTTCTATAAATGTGAGTGTAATAGATCAGGATAGTGAAACAGATCAGGTTAGTGAAACAGATCAGGTGAGTGTAATAGATCAGGTAAGTGTAACAGATCAGGTTAGTGAAACAGATCAGGTGAGTGTAATAGATCAGGATAGTGAAACAGAGCAGGTTAGTGAAACAGATCAGGTGAGTGTAATGTTGTTGTTGTTGTTGTTGCCCATCCCGTCGTCTCGTCGTCGTCACTGAGTAGCGAGTCCCAGCTCCTGGGCTGCCAGGACCGGGTCGGTCCAAAGGTCGAGAAGGGTGGCAGCGACCGGGTGGCTTGGGCAGTCGAAGAGGTGTTGGGCGGTATGGTGAGCATTTCCACAGAGGGGGCATTCGTCCAGCATGTTCACATCAATCCTATTCCGATATGAATTTAGCAAGTGGCAGTAACCCGACCTTAGCTGCGCAAGGGTACTGTGCATGCCCCTTGACAGGGATTCTTCTGTTTTGTTGATGGGGGGAGGTGGAGCACCGAGGACCTTATTGCTACCGAGTGAGATTGTAGACCGTCGCACAATTTCAGTATGTAGCCATTTTTGTCGGGCTTTGGTGTTGTGTATTGGTCCTAGTGCAGCATCAACATCTTGAAGGATAGCATTGTGGCATTGTGCGGTTTCATGTTGCGAGGAGGGGGTTCATCCATGCTTATTGAGTGGCAAGGGTGGAGTGGCCACTGCAAATTGGCTAGCAAGGAGCTTGTTATGGTCAGCTATCGGTAGTATTTGACATTCTTGATGTAGGTGTTCGACAGCCAACGGCGATCCGGAGGGTTGCATTTTGTGAAGCTTGAAGCTTTTCCATGTTGGACTTCTTGGCATGGATGGACCAAACTGGCGCTGCATAGTTGATTATAGATCTGCCGATGGCTTTATAGGTGAGCAGCAAGGTTTCTTTGTCTTGCCCCCAAGACGATCCGGCAAGTGCTTTAAGCACTGCGTTGCGCTGCTTAACCCAGACTGCTACACTCCGGCAGTGTGGGCCGAAGTTGTTCATGGCGTCGAAGGTTACGCCAAGGATTTTCGGTGTGGGCATCTGTAGGCAGGATTTTCATTTTCACTTGGGGCTTGTCTTTAGCTTCTTTTGTGAAAGGAGTGAACAGTGTGACTGTGGACTTCGTAAGAAGGGAGAGGTTGAACAACCGTGTGAGGAAACTGATCCCAGCAGGGCCTAGATGTTTGAGATGAAGAAGGGACATGCGTCTGAGCTGAAAGCTTTTAGAAATAGATCAGGATAGTGAAACAGATTACATTTACAGCATTTGGCAGACACCTTTATCCAGAGCAACTTACATTTATTTCATTTATACATCTGAGCAGTTGAGGGTTAAGGGCCTTGCTCAAGGACCCAACAGTGGCAGCTTGGGGGTGCTGGGATTTGAACTCACGACCTTCCGATCAGTAGCCCAACGTCTTAACCACTGAGCTACCACTGCCAGATCAGGTGAGTGTAAGAGATTAGGATAGTGAAACAGATCAGGTTAGTGAAGTAAACGAGGTCACTGTAAACATGATCCTCGTACAGAAGTCCAGCAGAGACATGGGGAAGAGGACGCATCGTGGTGTAACGCCACCGCTCACCTCTTTACACCTGCTGTGAAAAGCCGCCTCCATTTTCCTCCTGGTCTCTGGAACGTGACATCTCTTCATCAGAGGGAAATAGTGCGGGTATGCCAGCGTCACCCTGCACCGCCCGTCCCCCGTCCTCTCCAAACCATTTAAATAACTCTCTGCCAGACCACCTACACAGGGAGACGCCACACAGGAGGCCCACTTTATGTTTAATCTACATATATATTAAATAGTATAATTGTATATGAATCTAAAAACAGAGACTGAAGTAAACTTAAATGAAATCACATCTATGGTTTCTTCAGACGACAAAAACGAGCCAAAGGAGCACAATTTTATTCATTTAAAGACTCAATATAGTCAACTGGGCACATATACAGCAGATACATTTTGTGCAAGTGTTATGATTTCCTGATTCTGATTTAGTATCCTGTAAACATATTACACTGTACGTCATTACATTATGCACAAGAAAAAAAAATGAAACGGTGAAAATATCCTCTCCAGGCTTCTGAATGATCACACAGAGTAATCACTGATTAATCACCGAATAATCACTGACTAATCACCGATCAGGTTTTGAATATTGATACAGATCTGCTCTTTCCAGGTAAAACAGCAGCACATAATCATCTCTCAACTCTCCGGCTAAAATAATCCTGTTCTCAAAGAACTGAATTAGCCAGAATGGAACGATTACGATGAATAAATCTGGTATACGACATTTAATCTGGGATTTGTTAAGTGATGTCTAAAGAACAGGATAAATAAGTTATTGTGATGTATAAAGAACAGGGCCTGGGACTGATGGTACCTGTGTGTTTTACACATTTTGTTTTATTTCCCAGGTTTTTTCACTGGGGAAAAAAAACTGTCTATTCATTATTAGGTTTTTTTTTATAGGACACACATGAACCATGATGCTGCTGCTCCTGTAGAATATTTGCTGATCATGTCCTGTGTAGATTGACTTACCCAGCTCTTCTGAAGAGAATATCAGAACTGTGTTTTCTTCATTCACATTCTGGTTGAAATCTATTGAAAGTTCACTTATTCTTTTAGAAAGTTTTTTGATCTCCTGTGAAATGATAGACGAATAAAAAAAAACGTAACAGACCAATACACACAACACTGTACTGCAACACACATTCAGTGTCAGTGTACAAAGATAAAAGATCTAAACTAGTATTACAGAAATACAGATTAATGTAATCTCACCTCCTGCACATCAGCAGACAGATGCAGTCCGTTTCTCCTCCCCAGTTTAATCAGCCGCTCCATAAACCTCTGCGACTCGGGGAATAGATCATTACATCGTCTTTCCTGAGAAAAAACACAGACAGTGCACACACATAAAGCTCTATTCAGGCCTCTTTAGTGAATGTTTAGGATGAGTTTCTCATTATTCCACGCTACGCTGTCGTGTGGAGGGAGTTGGAGGTCAGGCGGCTCTCCCAGACTCGAGACTGCAGAGCTTCCAAACCGCAGTCACAAAGACAGAATGTTTATAACAACTCAATTAACAATGCAGTATATACCCCGGGAATCTCATTACAGCGGCGTAACAGGATAACACACACACACACACACAAATCATAGTGCACAACAGAAATAAACACAGTTAAGTGACATTTATTTTTATAAACTACCCCACATGCTTGGTGTCTAAAGTTTACTACTTTATTTTAGCGCTGGAGCTTTTCTGAGAACATACTTCTGAAACCCACATCCAGGATTTCAGTGTGACGCAGCCATGCTGGTGTGATTTAGGACACAGTGGGACTTCCAGTTATCTGTAAACATGAACAAAACTCTAGAGCCGCTCCTCTAATCATAAAGACTGTCCTGTTGCTCATCCCAGGACACATAATCCTGCTCACACTGAACATCCTGTACACACACTCAGTACTGTCTTTACTCTTCTACATCTGTACACTGTAAGGAAGAAATACTTCATAGGAAAAATAATCCACGAGGTGCTGTAATGCAGCTCGACTCAAGGTTTCTTCCTCGTGTCGTCTCGGGGAGATTTTCCTCACCGCCGTGCCCTCTGGATTGTTCATTAGGGATCTAAATCTACATCCAGATTTAAAGCTGCTCTGTGACAATGTCTATTATTAAAATCGCTTTTCCTTTACGGAACCTCGGGGTGTGAGGATCTGTAATATTTCAGCACACTGTCTTACCTGCAGTGCTATGAGTCTATGGAACACGTCTGATCTCATACTCATCTCCACGTCAAACTCGGACAGGCGTTTATCTGCCTCGGTGCTCGCAGATCGCACGTCTTTACACGGGGAGACGTACTGAGGGAAGTCCAGCATGTGCCGGGACGCTGAGGAGACATCACACAGTGACGGGTCAGTAAAGAGGAAATGACTGATCGGCTGTAAGACATGAAGTAGTCTGTGTGTGTTTGCGTGTGTGTGTGTGTGTGTGTGTGTGTGTGTTCTGCTTACACACTCACCAGCGTAATCCAGCTTGGCCTCTGCTAGAACCTGCAGCGTGTTCTCATAACACACCTTCTCCACGTTCACCGCCGCCACAGAGTCATACGCATGTTCTATCCTCTGCATCAGCTTCTCCGTCCGCTGCCGGATCTGCTCCGGGCTCAGATCCCACCTCAGCTCGCTCCGGTTCTCACAGGAACTCGAACAGCTTTTAGCCGAAATGTCCAGAGCGTTCAGGAGAGTCATTCTGAGCCTCGAGTGGAACCCAAAAGCTCTGAAAGACACAGAAAAGTCGCTTTATAATACATTTCTGCTACATGATTAGTACAACAGAACCCTTTAATAGTATTTACCGTCTAATCGGAACTGTTTCTAATAATGAAACACTCAGTTTTCGGGTTCTGCATAGAACTTTTAAGGGTTCCACAACTACAACAATTAAAGAACCCTTAAGGGGGCTAGATGAAACATTTCTAGGAGTGTAGTTTTCAGTCTGTTTAAGAGTCCAGAGCCCTCACACTTCCTGACTGTATTTAATTTAATATAAATCTGTTTAATTCAGTGTGTTTTATGGGCACCATCATCACCAGGATATTTATATTATTAAATCATGTGCTAGAGAGTGTGTGAATAAAAAAAAAAGTAAAACGCAAAAGAATATAGATTTAAGTAAATGATAATCACGTAAGAATACAAATATATGTAAATTATATTAGCAGAAAAAGTCATACTACTAACTTAATAATAACAATAATACAAGTAATAAAATACAAATGTACAGTGGTGCTTGAAAGTTTGTGAATTTTCTACATTTCTGCATAAATATGATCTAAAACATCATCATATTTTCACACGAGTCCTAAAAGTAAAATCTCTATGAGGGCAAAAGTATGTGAACGTCTAGGATTAGCAGTTAATTTGAAGGTGAAATTGGAGTCAGGTGTTTTCAATCAATGGGACGACGATCAGGTGTGAGTGAGCGCCCTGTTTTATTTAAAGAACAGGGATCTATCAGAGTCTGATCTTCACAACACATGTTTGTGGAAGTGTATCATGGCACGAACAAAGGAGATTTCTGAGGAACTCAGAAAAAGAGTTGTTGAAGCTCATCAGGATGGAAAAGGTTACAAAACCATCTCTAAAAAGTTTGGACTCCACCAATCCACAGTCAGACAGATTGTGTAGAAATGGAGGAAATTTAAGACCATTGTTCCCCTCCCTAGGAGTGGAGACCAACAAAGATCTCTCCAAGAGCATGACATGTAATAGTCCACGAGGTCACAAAGGAACCCAGGGTAACTTCTAAGCAACTAAAGGCCTCTCTCACATTGGCTAATGTTAATATTCATGAGTCCACCATCAGGAGAACACTGAACAACAATGATGTGCATGGCAGGGCTGCAAGGAGAAAGCCACTGCTCTCCAAAAAGAACATTGCAGCCCTTCTGCAGTCTGCTAAAGATCATGTGGACAAGCCAGAAGGCTACTGGACAAATGTTTTGTGGACGGATGAGACCAAAATAGAACTTTATGGTTTAAATGAGAAGCGTTATGTATGCAATACACAGCACTGTGCAAAGGTTTTAGGCAGCTGTGAAAAAATGCTGTAAAGTAAGAATGCTTTCAAAAATAGACATGTCAATAGTTTATATTTATCAATGAACAAAATGCAAAGTGAGTGAACAGAAGAAAAATCTACATCAAATCAATATTTCAACACATCAGGCTTACTTCCCTTCGCTATCGGAAGATGTCCAGCAGTGCCATCAGCTCAGACCTGGCAGAAACCAGTGGGACCCTGCTACACCCATCTACTGTCCGGAAAAGTCTGGTCAGAAGTGGCCTTCATGGAAGACTTACAGCCAAAAAGCCACACCTCCGACGTGGAAACAAGGCCAAGCGACTCAACTATGCACGAAAACACAGGAACTGGGGCATAAAAATGGCAGCAGGTGCTCTGGACTGATGAGTCAAAATTTGACATATTTGGCTGTAGCAGAAGGCAGTTTGTTTGCCGAAGGGCTGGGGAGTGGTACACGAATGAGTGTCTGCAGGCAACAGTGAAGCATGGTGGAGGTTCCTTGCAAGTTTGGGGCTGCATTTCTGCTAATGGAGTTGGGGATTTGGTCAGAATTAATGGTCTCCTCAATGCTGAGAAGTACAGGCAGATACTTATCCATCATGCAATACCATCAGGGAGGCATCTGATTGGCCCCAAATTTATTCTGCAGCATGACAACGACCCCAAACATACAGCGAAAGTCATTAAGAACTATCTTCAGCGTAAAGAAGAACAAGGAGTCCTGGAAATGATGGTGTGGCCCCTACAGAGCCCTGATCTCAACATCATCGAGTCTGTCTGGGATTACATGAAGAGAGAGAAGCAACCGAGGCTCCATAAATCCACAGAAGAACTGTGGTTAGTTATCCAAGATGTTTGGGCCAACCTACCTGCCGAGTTCCTTCAAAAACCGTGTGCGAGTGTACCTAGAAGAATCGATGCTGTTTTGAAGGTAAAGGGAGGTCACACCAAATATTGATTTGATGTAGATTTTTCTTCTGTTCACTCACTTTGCATTTTGTTAATTGATGAATATAAACTATTAACACGTCTATTTTTGAAAGCGTTCTTACTTTACAGCATTTTTTCACAGCTGCCTAAAACCTTTGCACAGTTCTGTGTGTAATGGATTCTGAATTATACCAGCGAATTCTAAAGGAAAACGTCAGGACATCTGTCCATGATCTGAATCTGAAGAGAAAGTTGGTCATGCAGCGAGACAACGACACTAAGCACACAAGTCGATCTACCAAAGAACGGTTAAAGAAGAATAAAGTTAATGTTTTGGAATGACCAAGTCAAAGTCCTGACCTTAATCCAACAGAAATGTTGTGGAAGGACCTGAAGCGAGCAGTTCATGTGAGGAAACCCACCAACATCCCAGAGCTGAAGCTGTTCTGTACTGAGGAACGGGCTGAAACTCCTCCAAGCCGATGTGCAGCACTGATCAACAGTTACCGCTAACGTTTAGCTGCAGTTATTGCTGCACAAGGGGAGTCACACCAGATACTGAAAGCTAAGGTTCACATACTTTTGCCCTGACAGAGATGTAATATTGGATCATTTTCCTCAAAAAATAAAAGACCAAGTATAATATTTTTGTCTCATTTGTTTAACTGGGTTCTCTTTATCTACTTTTAGGACTCGTGTGAAAATCTGATGATGTTTTAGGTCACATTTATGCAGAAATATAGAAAATTCTAAAGGGTTCACAAACTTTCAAGCACCACTGTAAGTAAATTACAAAATATTATACTACATGTTATAATTATATACTTAATACTTAGTTTACCAATAATAATAATAATGGTGGTGGAAGCATTAACACTATGACAGGGAGAGAGAAAAACAGATCAGTGTTAAATTAACACCTCTAATAATCAATTAATCCTCTAAATCCAGTTATTAAACTGTAATAAATTGGATTCTGTATTTAATGCGATTAAAAATCTAACCTTGTCGACGTCAGACTCCAAACCTGCTGAATGAGTCCAATCAAATCAAATAAAGAAATAAAATAAGATGCTTACAGGTAATAATCACCTGCAGAAGGCAGTAACTGTGACAGAGTGTTAAAGTTCCTCCTCAGTGATAAAGAATTAAAGAGCAGAAGCTGACCTGAACCTGAGCTCCTCTTTAACACACTGCGGTATGTCTATAAATGACACGGGGGAAGATTTATATCCCGGGTTAAATTTAGTGCCTGTTTCAGTCAGGGTGAACCGGTCCATCTAACAAACAACCCGAACTGTACCGTACTGTACCGTACTGTACCTGTACCCGGTCCCGGTTCTGCTCACAGCCACCCTGAGGAAAATCATCTTTCACCAACAGCCTCGTGTTTAACACCAGAACTGAACATGTGTTAGAATGGGTGCGTCTCAAATCAACACTTCCTCCCTACAGAGTGCACAAACTCGACATCCGGCCATTTCCTCCTGTGTAACACTGTCCTCCTTGTGTTTATTTGAATGCCCCGTATTTCCACCATATCACTCACTGTTCACCTGGTTATCATCACAAGAACACATTAGGCTGCTAGGAAACGGAGCAAACTGGGGTTAGTTTCACCTTCTGACCAATCAGAATCCAGGATTAATCAGTGCCGTGGTGTAAAAAAATATATATATATTCATCTATACAGAGATCTTAAAATCACTCGCGTTCCGGTTGATAAGGAAGTCGATTTGAGACGCGCCCATCGGCTCGGCTTTGTTGTGGACGGAAGGGAATTCGGACGCGTCCTGAAAGGTCGCGCATGCGCACTGGGCAGACGCGCTGTTTGCAGAGTGGCTGTGACGCTGTGGGGTTGATTGCGGGGCTGCTGGTGGATTGTGCAGGTAGGTGGGCGTGGAGAGAGCATCACCAACACAACAACAACAAAACAACAGCCAGCACCACTACACTGTTACTGAGGTTTTATTTTAGTGTAAAATGTCAGCAGTAGTGTTGCGGAGTTTCCTCACCGGCTGTTTATTAGAAAGGTGACGGATGTTTTTCCAGCTATCACACACATCACACACATCACACACATCCTCTACTGATGCACAGGGTGCGTTATGGTGCACTTTGCGTTCATTTACGGTCTGGTGTTAATTGCGCATGACGAGATGCACATTGTAGAGTGAAAAATAACATCCTCAAAACCCTCAGTTGCATCACATGCATGCGGTCATGACGTGTGTATGAGACGCGTTTATACGAGTATGAGGGTTGTGTGTTATATTCTGTGTTGTATATAATGAGAGTGTTGCGTTTCTTATGCATTTGATTAGTCAGCTGTTATGTAATGCACTGTGGCTGCCTGCTGTGATGTATATGGAGTTATATCCAGTGCATGTGTACATACATTACACATCGGTCCTGCTCAGAAACCTTCATAACTACAGTGTGTCTGAAAAGACTGAATCATTAATAAGAGCTCTAAAATGAGACATGATCCGATACCAGGTGAGACTCGTGACATAAACCTGGTGTACATAGATGTGCTAATGAGCAGATGACAGGAAATGACGGCGATCTGGATGTATTTCGGGATTAATGATCAAAGAACAGACTGCAAACTGTGAAAATATCAAGAGGAGGAACTTCAGCATCTTCCTACAATACAACTCACCTGATAAAACATCTTTAAGGTGTTTAAACGGTGTGTTTAATAGAGCAGTATCTGCACAAGGTGACGTGAACTGCGCGCACGCACACACAAGTGTATAAGTGAAGTGAGCTTGCAGAGAAACTGTCGCATGTGAGAGAGCACTTCACTTCAGCGAGCACTGAGACACCGTCTACACTCTGCTCACGAGTCGAGGTGAAATTCACTACTTTAATGTCCACGCTCACTTATACTGCCTTGTGTGTGTTCAGGTCGGCCGTCATCACCGTCTATTAAACACACTGTTTAAACAACATAAACATCTTAAACACGAGGAGCTCATCGCTAACAGCACACCGACAACAACCAACATAAACGGAGAGAAATAAAATGTTCTGTGACGTCCCTGATTGATTAATATTCAGTAGTTACTCATTTCAGTATCAGTATTGTTCAGTACATACAGGATTTCGAGGAGTTTTTTTGTGCCAAAAATGTTTGATTTGCGATGCGATGCAAGTTTTTTGTGCCTTTTTTTTCGGAAAACTACTTGAATTGGCGAAATTGCGGTTGCATGAAATAGTTGTGCACGCTCTTTCACAGTGATGTTTGTTGGTAAATGAGATCTTTTAGCTGTACTCATGCTCAACGCACGTGAATGGAAGAGGGTTTTGGCTGAATGTGCGTTGTGTTCATTTCTGCGATCGCAAAATCGAGAAATCCTGAAGGGACTGAATGGGTATTAAAAGTACCAAACAACACGTACTCTTACTTAGTCTGGAAATGAAAAAAGGTATTGATGGATCACTACTAAAGACAAATTTCAGTCATTTTAATTTTTTTTTTTTTTTTAACCAAGCACTGTTTAACGCTGGATTGATTCTAGTTGCCTCTTCAAACCTCTTTTCCTCCTCAGAGTTCTCTGAGACAGCATGGCCGTGGAAAAGCGCTTGGCGTATTCCATCGTGCAGTTCCTCCGAGACCAGACGCATTCAAGGGCACTAAACTCTGACGAGCAGGAAAGCCTCGAAGGTAATGGCCCTGAGTCACGGTTAAAGCCTGAGAGTGACAGAGACATGTTTCCCGTTGTGTTTTCCGTTGTGTTTATGTACACACCGGTTCCTGACATTAAAATTCCACTCACAGTTCAGCCTATAGACTGTTTGGGATTAAGTGACCTTGGATGTGATGTGAGTGCTGTAAACTGAAGCTGGAAGGAGTTTGGGGATAAATAGTTTTAATCTTTAAAAGATTCATTGGCTTTAGATGATAAATGTATTGACGTGTTAATGATAATGTTAATCTCACATTAGTGTTTGTTCTCTTTCAGTCGCTATACAGTGTTTAGAGACGACGTTTAAGATCAGCTCCAGTGACGGTCAGCTCGCAGCTCCACAACCTCTCATAGAGATCTTCCTCAACGCACTGCTCAAGGTCAACCAACAGCACCTGTCCATCCATCCATCTATCCATCTATCCATCCATCCATCCATCCATCCATCCATCCACCTACCCATCCATCGATTTATCCATCTATCCATCTATTCATGTATCCATCTATCCATCCATCTATGCATCTACCAATCTATCTGTCTATCCATATATTCATCCATCCATCCATCCATCCATCTATCTACTGTAATGTTGAATCCCACACATACAGATGCACACTGTAAGAATCTTTTTTCTCCATTCTCCTCTCCTTTCTTCTCTGTGCCTTTATTTCTCTCCATATTGTCTAATATCTTTCTTTCTTTATTGCTTGCTTTATTGCTGCTAAAAAACTTTACAGCTTTTTAAAGCTTTTTGTAAATAAAAAAAAAAAAGTCCTTTCACAAAAATCTAAATCCACAGAACGACATTGTGGTCTCACAAGAGACGTCTCCATCTGCAGAGGACATTGAGAGAGCCGAGCAGCTGAAAAATGAAGGTGTGTGGCTTTCGCTGGTCTGAGTGACAGAAAACAGAATCAAATCTGAAAGAAAATTGTGATTGATTACATTAATGGTAACTGTGAGTTTGTGTAACATGGAAACATTGTGTGAGTGACATTGTATATGTGTATAACATTGTATGTGTGTGTCATACTGTGTGACTGCGTGTGTGTGTGTGTGTAACACTGTAACATTGTGTGTGTGTGTAACACTGTGTGTGTAATGCGTGTAATACTGTAATTTTATAAGTGTAACATTGTAACACTGTAATACTGTAGAGCTGTAAGTGTAACATTGTAGCGTTGTACATAGTTTGTATGTCTATTGTACTGCTAGTTTGTATCATGTTTCTTAGACATTAATTGTAAGTGTAATTGTAAGTGTAAGTGTAATTGCTCTGTACATTTCTGTGCTGAAGGTCTGAAGGTTTTTCTGCAGTAATCAAATGGTTTGTTTTTCAGGAAACAACCACATGAAGGAGGAGAACTACAGCTGTGCGCTGGACTCCTACACAAAAGCCATCCATCTGGATCAAAGAAACGCAGTTTACTTCTGTAACAGGTGAGAGAAAAAAACTCAAACACACACGTGTCTGAAACCCTCGTTATGGACGTCTACTAAACTTTTTTGGCCAAACTGAAACATGGTAATGCTGATCTGAGTGAAGGATTGGAGATACACCAGGGATTAGTGTGAGCATGAAATAAATGAAACAGGAAACGATCTCCTTAGTTCCACTAGCACTGGGCCAAAGTCAAGCCAGAATAAGAGTCAGATTAAGTTACTGCACTAAAATCTGAATCTAGAAAATAAAAAAGGTAGAAATGAAAACGTTGTGTATGTTTCAGGGCTGCAGCACACAGCAAACTGGGAAATTTCACGGAAGCGATTGGAGACTGTGAGCGCGCCATCGCTATCGATCCCACGTACAGTAAAGCGTACGGACGAATGGGGTGAGGAGCTCACCAGCTTTATTTACATTTCACTATAGTCTACACTCTGAGCTGCTTGTTATTAGCTACAGCTATCAAACGAATCACTTTCTAGGGTTTGAATTACTGACGCGTCCATCTGTTGCACTATACAAAGCATTGGCGCCATCAGTGGAAAGAGATCTCTAAAGGAGTGGCTATGATTTGGGGAGTGATTTATTCTCAGTAAAGTACTGACACTAACAAACTCCTCCAACAGCCAATCAGAAACAGGCTGGAGCACAATTAACACACTCTGAACATAGAAAAAGATTTAGTCTGTAAGGGCTGAATTCAAATTGACGGACCTATTTACTGTATTTACTGCACGTGGGGAAAGTTCCTGGTGTTCAGAGTCGGGTTACGCAGCTGCTTCAGTGGATTTTCTGAGCTTCACATTTAGATTACTAAAATCACCTGCATGTAGCTCACACCTCTGAGGCTGCCAGGTTTTTCTTGACTAGAAGCGTATGAGATGGAGTTTTTCAACAATGCCACAAGATACGAGGTCATGAAATAGTAACGTAGGTTATTTTATCATGCCTTTACTCCGCCCCCGCATGCGTAGCTCTCACATAACTCCATGAACAGCGCTGAAGTCTGAGGTCTGAACTCTGATGCTTGTCATTTCAGTAGTAAATCCTCACTGCATGATTAACTCTAAATACGGCTCTAACTGAAGACCAACATAGGAGTAGTGTGTAATAAAGTGACAAAATCCTTAGCAGTGATTATTAAACAGCTGGATTTTGGTTTGAAGGTTGGCGCTGGCTGCCATGAGCAAGTTTCCGGAGGCCATCACTTACTTTAAGAAGGCGCTGGTATTGGATCCGGAAAACGACACCTACAAATCCAACTTAAAGACCGCTGAGCAAAAAAATAGAGAATCCTCGAGTTCTGTGAGTAGAACAAACTGGAATGCTGGAAGTATCTGAAACATAACTAGAGATAGCATCTTAGATTTAGTGCCAGAATGTTCTGAGGTAACTAGTCCATGGATTGTTGCAGTTAAACATGTCAGGTGTTAGTCAGTGAGTGTGTGTGTGTGTGTGTGTTACCTAAGTTGCAGCAGTCAAAGTGTTTATTCATTCACTCTCATGGGGGAATGTGTGTCCTCAGACGGTGTCCAGACTGGGCTTCGACATGGCCAGCCTCATTAACAACCCGGCGTTCATTAGCATGGTAAGAATCGATGGTGTTCATAGCAGCTTTGTGGTTCTCATAACACCGTAAACTTCAGAATGTGTCACAAATTGACCTTTCGGTCCGGCCGTGCCACTGTTTTATACGGACGAGTTTTAGATGTTTGGAACGTGAGTGAACTCTGAGTCTTTGCAGCTCTGACTCGTGCGAGTTGAAAGTGGAGTCCGGTAACAGGATCGTGACCTCATACTGACCTTTGATGCTTTTCTGACGTTTAAAGAACGCTTTAATAAACTACGAGTGCATTAAAAGTCGTTATTATTATTATTATTATTATTATTATTATTAGTCTGAGGTGTCTCAGAGTTACTAGGGCCTATTATTCTTTAGTTTTCCATGATTCCCTGTGGGGTTTGTCTTTCTCTGATGTATGGATGATATAACATCATATCTTTTAATTTTTTGTTTAATATACACACAGCTACAGTGGTGCTTGAAAGTTTGTGAACCCTTTAGAATTTTCTATATTTCTGCATAAATGTGACCTAAAACATCATCAGATTTTCACACGAGTCCTAAAAGTAGATAAAGAGAACCCAGTTAAACAAATGAGACAAAAATATTATACTTGGTCATTTATTTCTTGAGGAAAATGATCCAATATTACATCTCTGTCAGGGCAAAAGTATGTGAACCTTAGCTTTCAGTATCTGGTGTGACTCCCCTTGTGCAGCAGTAACTGTTGATCAGTGCTGCACATCGGCTTGGAGGAGTTTCAGCCCGTTCCTCAGTACAGAACAGCTTCAGCTCTGGGATGTTGGTGGGTTTCCTCACATGAACTGCTCGCTTCAGGTCCTTCCACAACATTTCTGTTGGTTTAAGTTCAGGACTTTGACTTGGCCATTCCAAAACATTAACTTTATTCTTCTTTAACCGTTCTTTGGTAGAACGATTTGTGTGCTTAGGGTCGTTGTCTCCCTGCATGACCCACTTTCTCTTCAGATTCCGATCATAAATAGATGTCCTGAAATTTTACTTTAGAAATCACTGGTATAATTCAGAATTCATTGTTCCATCAATGACGGCAAGTCATCTTGGCCCAGATGCAGCAAAGCAGGCCCAAACCATGAGACTACCACCACCATGTTTCACTCATGGGATAAGGTTCTTATGTTGGAACGCAATGTTTTCCTTTCTCCAAACATAACACTTCTCATTTAAACCATAAAGTTTTTTGTTGGTCTCATCCGTCCAGTAGCCTTCTGGCTTGTCCACGTGATCTTTAGCAGACTGCAGAAGGGCAGCAATGTTCTTCTTGGAGAGCAGTGGCTTTCTCCTTGCAGCCCTGCCATGCACACCATTGTTGTTCAGTGTTCTCCTGATGGTGGACTCATGAACATTAACATTAGCCAATGTGAGAGAGGCCTTTAGTTGCTTAGAAGTTACCCTGGGTTCCTCTGTGACCTCGTGGACTATTACACGTCTTGCTCTTGGAGTGATCTTTGTTGGTCTCCACTCCTGGGGAGGGGAACAATGGTCTTAAATTTCCTCCATTTCTACACAATCTGTCTGACTGTGGATTGGTGGAGTCCAAACTCTTTAGAGATGGTTTTGTAACCTTTTCCATCCTGATGAGCTTCAACAACTCTTTTTCTGAGGTCCTCAGAAATCTCCTTTGTTTGTGCCGTGATACACTTCCACAGACATGTGTTGTGAAGATCAGACTCTGATAGATCCCTGTTCTTTAAATAAAACAGAGCGCTCACTCACACCTGATCGTCGTCCCACTGATTGAAAACACCTGACTTTAATTTCACCTTCAAATTAACTGCTAATCCTAGACGTTCACATACTTTTGCCCTGACAGAGATGTAATACTGGATCATTTTCCTCAATAAATAAATGACCAAGTATAATATTTTTGTCTCATGTGTTTAATTGGGTTCTCTTTATCTACTTTTAGGACTCGTGTGAAAATCTGATGAGTACCAGAGTTTATTTGTTTTTAAAGGTGTAAATGTCGAGCTGTATCTCCGTCACTCTCACTCCATCTTCCACTCTGAGAATCAGAATCAGGTTCCAGCGTGTTACTGGTAAATTACAAGTCTCTGTCGTACACGGTTATATTTTGTAAAGGGGAAAAAATGTGATGTAAATAGAATAATATTAGATAGAATAATATATTAGAATAATAAAAATAGAATAATATATTAGAATAATATTAGAAATATAACATTAAAAAAAGCATTTTGAAAGAAGTCATGGCTTTTCTGTTGTCAAAGTAATTCAGACTGAAGACACTGAGATGATAAATCTGTTCTCTGTAAACGTTTTTGTTCTCTCCATTAACACAGCCTCCGTATTTACGACAACCGTTACAGATTAGCAAGAACACAGAACCACATAAAAGATGGGAACGTATGTGAAAGCTCTATAAAGGTCCAAAAAATTATTTTCACACGGTACGAGCGTGAACTCTGATCTTTAAACAAGTGTAAAGTGTATTTATGCCCCGAGACATTCGAGGGATTTATTCAGTCTCATCACGTCACCTTGTTTGATTTAATCCCTCATTCTAATTTAATCTGTTCTGCATTATTTTACTGCACTGCACTTCTGGCTGATTCTCGTCCTTACATGTGATGTATAAAGGTATATGATGTGACGTACTCCTGAGGCTGTATCTCCATCAGGTTTGTCATTTATTTCCTCTCTGTTCATCTCCAGGCTGCCAGCGTGATGCAAAACCAGCAAGTTCAGCAGCTGTAAGTGCTTCAGTATTACATTATCTTCTTTATTCTTCCTGACAGATCCTCAGTGTTGATGGAGTGTTCAGGAGATTTAAGCTCTCAGACGCTTGGTAATGAATTCCTGAGCGTTAACCCCGGCAGCTCTCAGCGCGGTGACGTAACAGAGATGGAGTAGGTGTAATGTACGATGTGGAATGTGTAATAAAGTGTGTGAATGTGTGTCAGGATGTCAGGGATGATGTCTAACGCAGTGAGAGGTCCAGCAGCAGGAGTCGGGGGGATGTCTGATATCTCCAGCCTTATTGAAGCGTAAGTGTTTATTTCTCCATCATTAAATCTGAGGAACTCTCAGTGTACCCGAGTAACAGTCACCTGTACTGCGCTACATTACCTGTGCAGTCAGCTAAAACATCTGCTGACAAGAAGTTTACTTTTAACTCGTATTATTATTATTATTATTATTTTTTTTTAAAAAAGCTTTATTTAAAACTAAAGCAGATTCATTTAAAATTTAAATATATACAAATAATATAATACTGCACTTTCTGTTAATCTTTTATAAATCAAAGAGACGTTACTGTGGCTTTAAATCTCATTAAGTACCTGTCTCTCTCTCTGTCTGTGTGTGTATCTCTGTCTCATTCTGTCTGTCTCTCTCTGTCTCTCTCAGTGGTCAGCAGTTTGCTCAGCAGATTCAGCAGCAGAACCCGGAGTGGATAGAACAGTTGAGGAACCACATCCGCAGTCATCCGTTCAGCGGCAGTCCTGAGGAACGTTCCTGAACCACTCGCTCTCTAATCTGAGCTCTGGTGTGGGCGAGAGAGAGAGAGAGAGAGAGAGAGAGGGAGGGAGAGAGAGAAGGCGTGGCACTTTACCTTGAACTGAGAACACGGGTGTAAAAACTTTCACACTACACGGCTTTCCTCACTGATCCATCATCAGTGCGAGCTCCCAATGTTCTAGGGTTCTAAAGGTTCTTAGTAGACGTTCTATTTATTCCAGGCAGCGTGTAATCGCCTTTATTAATCATGTTTCATCTCCGCTTCCGTTACAACACGGTCTGATCACTGTCTGATCTATAATATAAAGCAAGATTTCCACCAATCACAGACAGTCTGGTTATAATCAACCAGTGGTGTCATGTGGATGTGGGGGCTGTAAATATTACACACTGCTGCTTTAATGATAAAACATTACTGCACAGGGGAAAGTTGAGTAGTGTGACGGTTTAGTGAGTAAAGAGCTTCAAACTTAGAAACTTGCACCATCCAACACTGTAGTGTGTGTGTGTGTGTGTGTGTGTGTCTCAGTCCTCCACTTTTCTCCTGATCCATCAGGACTCGAGTGTGTTTAGTCTGTTTCTGATTCAGCTCTTGCCTGTTGATGATCTATAGGTCGGTCTATAGCTGTCTGTAGGTTGTGTGTTAATCCTTTATATCTGAGGAGTTTTAACATTAACACAGTGATTCCCATAAACCTGCTCCTGGACTCCTGAACTCACTCTGAGCTCTGATCTCCTGCTCCAACACACACACACACACACACACAGAGCTCAGGAAGGACATGTTAATAAGTGGATTAGTCAGATCAGTGTGTTAGAGCAGGAAAAGAAGTGATTAATGACTAAAACGAGACGCTCACTGTGCACTAGTGTGCGATTGGATTCTGTCTGGGTTTAATAAACACTTACAAAGATTTCAAAACACCCACGAAGTGCTGTTTGATTAGTGATTCTCTTAATTAATTCTTTATTCCCCCCCATACAATTCAATCCAAGATTTACAAAAAAATGTAAAAAGATGACTATTGATGACTATCCTCCTGTATTTATTGATCATAAAGCGAATCAAACACAAACAGGAAGTTGAACACGATCATTTCTGGTCTTTACACTACTGATGCTGCTGTCACAGTGACGGCACTGAATTGCATACTTCTTATTATTCTTCCACACATTGCTGTGAAAATCATCCCGAACTGCATCACGTACGGGCTCGCGTACGGACTCACGTACACACTCACCTACACACTCACGTACACACTCACGTACACACTCACGTACACACTCCGGTCAAACCTGGTGATGCGTGTTGTATAGTTTTAATTTCGATATCATTTATAGTTTTTAAAATATTTCAGTTTAAAATTTGAGATTTTCCCATCAAAATCTTCTCTTTCCCTCTTTTCTCTCTCTCTCTCTCATTCTGTCCTTCTACCATTCCTTAATCCCCTTTTCTGCTTTTCCTCCTTATTCTCATTGTCTTTCCCTTTTTTCCTTTTTCTTTCCCTGAATTTTACTCTTTCCTTTTTTTCAGCTTCCTACACTTTAATTCCTTTCTTTCTGTCGTTTCCCGCTGTATTTATCCCTCGTTCTATTTCACTCACACTCTCTCGTTTGTTTTTCTTGCTCGTTCGTCCTCACCTTTACTCTCTCCTCGACTTTTCCCCTCTCTCCCCCTCATTCTTTTGCTTTTTCTTCTCTTTCTCTCTATACATCTCTCATGTTATTTTCCTTTTTTCCCTCCCTTTTTCTGCTTTTCTAACATTATTTCTCTCATGCTCTCATCCCTCTGCCTTTACTTTCTTTCCCACTGTCTGCTTTTTTCCATCTTTCCTTTTTCTTCACTTTATTTTCCCCTCTTAATCTTTGTTTCTCAAACTTTCCTTCATTTTTAATTAGTGTCACTTTCTCCCCCTCTTTTCATTCACTCTCCACCCCCCCCCTCCTGTCCTTTCTCTGTGTAAACACTGAGTATTTCCTGTACAAAGCGTGTGTCCTGCTCATGGACTTTTCCCCCTCGCGCTCGTGCCCTCAGCGTTCAGTTCAGCAGGAGCGGTGTTAATGTCTCTGTGTTAATGAATGTGTTTTTCTGCACTTTATGTTAATTTAAGAACACTAACACACCGTGTGGATGTTTAGAGGACTCTGTGTACATGACGTTAGATGTACTCTCATTTCAGCAGCGACGACATGAGGTCTGATCTCAGTCCGATTTATTCTGCATGCTCTATAACCACCGAGTGTGTGATTTCCTCTTTAAACACAACATGCGTGTAAACACAGAGGTGAATAAATGTGACGTGAAATCACTGTTGAATTTATTGTGCGTGTTTCTTCAGCAAGAACCAAAGGACTGAAACAGTGATCAAATATTAATTATGAATTATTATGAAATTTAAATGAATAATCATCTTGTAATTTTGCAAAAAAATATACTGTATTAAATGTGCGGTGTGTAATGTTTAAAATTATTTCTAGACCTGGAACAATAACAGAAGTTCAAGATACTTTACAAAAACTCTGATTTACACCGTCACCGTGCTGTGCATTTCAGACTTCTGTTTGTACTTTTCTCCAGCCCTGAAATAGATGAAGCCACTCCCACTTGTTATTGTGGCATACAGAATTTCAACACAGGGGGCGGGGCTAGTGGGAACGGTTCTCATCAGTGTTTTGTATAACACCTGCAGTTCACCTTACAGGCAGAAGAGGGCTGTAAATAATACAAACAGCTGCTTTAAAGGCTAGCAAGGTTTATTTTGAGGAAAACAATATCATGTCAATCTTTCTCTCTCTCTCTCTCTCTCTCTCTCTCTCTCTCTCTCTCTCTCGGAGAACATGACGTGCCAGAGGTTTGTAGACAGAACATTTGAGGCGACTCGACTGGGCGAGATCGTGTTTCCGTGTTGTGTTTTCAGTCACTAGAAATCAGTTATTTCTCCATACAGAAGTCTGGTGTTTGCTCTTAGTTCACTCTTTTATTAACGTTCACACGCACTTAAAATCAGAATAAGGCTTTAAAAGCACACACTTTAAAAGAAGAAGGTCAGCTGATAAGTGTAAAAAGTGGTGATGCGGTTGGTCCATGGAAGTGCAGGTTACCGATACAGGAAGTGGGAGGAGCCTCAGGTCTCAGGGCTCGAGTAAGGACACACCACACACACCTGTGCAATGTCGTCATACTCGTACGTCCGTTTCAGGAAGGTGTCCGTGAGCCTCAGGCCTGATATACTCTGAAACAGGAAATAAATTTTAAAAAACATACACAAATGCATAAAATTATTTAAACATGACGCAACGAATAGATCAGAAGCCTGAGCAGTCACATGACCGCTCTTATTAAACATAAAACATGCGTACTGCAGTACGTTTAATATCTTGCACGGTGTAAAACACTGTGTTGGGTGTAAGAGGCGGATCGCGTTTCGCAAAATTAATATTAGACACATAAAAAAAAGTAGTGTTGAGAAACTAACATCTGAACACTGATTTTAATTTATTCAAATTGATGCAAATTTATTCAACCATTGTAACAACTGCGCAGCTTTTACAAAACATCATAATTTATTCTTATTAACCAACTTTTACTTTATGTAAATGTTCACATACACTTTCATACCAGCTACTTTAGCTAACCTTAACTGTTAAACTTAATTATCTAACAGCTTAGTGAGGTATTAAGTAAGTAATATGTGTGTGTGTGTGTGTGTGTGTGTGTTACAGTAAAATAGTGAGTGACAAAATTATCACCCTGAATTTGACTATTTTCCTATAACAGCATGTTCCCATGTGTTTTATTCCTCTTACACCACAGCAGTTTACCAAAATTTAAAAAACAAAAATATTAGAGAATGACACATCACTATTTATCCGTTTATAGTTACATTATAAGACAAAAAAAAAAAAACAACGCGGCTTGTCATGTTACTCAGAAACCGCAAAGAAGTGTAAACTCCTCTGTTCTGAAGATGTGGGAAAACAGTTATGTGAAAGTCCCTGTGAATGAGCCGTTACTATAGAAACCATAACGTATCAGAACGAGCGCATTAATAGAAACCTGCGCTGCTGTCAGAGCTGCTGTTATAGAAAACTAATCAACACCTCCTGACCAATCAGAGTGTTACTTCGTTACCTGTAGTCCCTGTACAGAGGTGAGGAGCTGCAGTGGGATGGACAGCGATGCACTCGGACCCAGTTTTCCCAGCTGCCTGCCTGAAACTCCACACCAGTGCACTGACCGAGTGTTACACATCTCCAGGAGCAGGTCCATGGTGCGCTCACTGAGACCACACACACACACACACACACACACACACACAATACTTTTATTTGGATTTAATGAATAAGCAATTGCATTTAAAATCCAAATATTTTTAGAAGGAATTTATATAATGGCATGTATTTATACACACACACGGTTTTACAGAGAGAACTCCAGTGTGTGTACCTGCAGTTTGTGATTTTACAGGTGATGTCAAATGGCTCCTCGATGTTCACCGTGTCTGGAACGAGCTCAAGCGAGAGCCGAACATCTCCGTAACCTGGAGCCTGGGGTAAGGACCGAGTAAAAACTGTAAAAACATTTCTGTATTTGTTTACACCACTGGAAAACTTTAAACAGGAAGTAACCTGTGAAGTTGAAGCGATCGTGTTTAATGCCACACGCTGTGAGTGAATCACTTTCACACATGATTTCGCACCAGATTTCAGCTGTACCGAACCCGAGTGGCCCACAGTGGACCAGATTCCTGGACCATACCTGGGTCCTAAAACCAGCTTTCACACATGACCAAGCACACTGAACTCTCAGGCCTTTAAGGCCACATGTACAGTAGCGTTGTGTTTGGACTGTACCATTCTCTGCAGCTGGCTGGTCTGTAATCGTCCTTTCTCCCCCAGGTTGGTCTTCCACACGATGTCCAGTTTGCCGATGACAGTGACCCCTTTAATGACCCCTGCCTTCTCTGCAAACTCCGGCTTGGGTTTCAGACAGTACAGGTACTGCCGCGTGTCCATGGGCTGCAGGTACGACATCTTCCCAAACGTCGACTCGCTACAGAGAAGAAGAAAAACACTCGTTATTAGGGATGTGCTAAATTCTGTATTTAAATAAATCTTTTTTTTTGGCAAAAATTTTGTTTTAATTTAAAATTCAATTTAAAAAGTTAAAATGGCTGACATTTTTGAGTGAAAATGACCCTCTTTCAGTGTTTGCATGTAAAATTTTGTTAAAAGGTGACACTTTGTGTTAAAAGGTGACACTTTGTGTTAAAAGGTGACACTGTATCAACATGTATCGCTCTGTATAAACTAAAGCCTCAGTGTTTTGGTTAAAGGAGGTGGATTTACGTTAATTCCTTTACAGCTACACCCAGAACACTGTGTCTGTTCTATACGAAACACTGTGTGTTATGTTAAGTGTTGTGTGTGCTGTAATGAGTTTACCGCTCCTCTCCTGAGCACACTGTGTTCAGTTCGGTGACGTTGTACATCATGGAAGGCTCCAGAGACACTTTTTCCATGAACATGGGCGAGGTAGTGATGTTCTGGATCTGAGCCTCCAGGAAAACCTCATCAGTCTGCAGGGTTCAGAACTGGTCTTAGGAGAGTTTACACAGTGACAGTAATCGCAGCTGGTTTATTCGGGTCGTGTCGGAGTCTGAGAATCGGGTTCGAGCCTCGAGAGCGCCGTGTTCTCATGCGTGATATCAAACACAGTGCGAGACTAACAGACTGCGGAATGTTATTATACGAAGGGCAAAGGGCACACACGGTATCTGTGTGAAACGAAAGGCATGGATGAAAATGAACGAAGAATTTACTCGAAGTGTTTTTTGAGTTTTAAAGATATTAAAATGAAGCTCCAGCCCGAATAAATCAGCTGTTCACATCGCAGCATCAGAGCATCAGAGCATTAGGATAAACCGCTCTGAACACACGTCAGCAGCTCAGGTTAGTTCATGCCTGTGATTTAGAGTCTGGAGGTGAACTGGGGAAAGAATCAGACATTTAAAAGGCTCGTTATTATTTCAGAATAAAGCACAATGTCCATGCCAAGCTTAAAGCTTTAATCAACTAATAAATCCATGAAATTCCCACATTCCCCCAGAAACATACAATTTCATCTGAAACCTGAAGCTTATAACATCTGTGTGTGTAGAAATGTAATAACACAGATCTGTATTCAGAGTTGTGGTGAGGATTTAACACTGAAATCACACACATCAGTAATTAGAGCTCAGACGTAACTACTGACTTAAGTCCAGCGCCAACGTCTGACACGTCATGCTGAAATTTATTACGTTTTGGCTGTAAATTCACTCAACACTGGCTTTATTTTACTGAATTTGAATTAAAAGTGTGATATAATCAACTACAATACCACACACCCCCCCCACACACACGCCCCCCCCCCCACTCGTTATGATTTCAGGACCTTGTTTAGTATCTCGTGACTTCATTCATTGTTTTTGGGATTAAAGGGGAGTGTTTGTGTTTAATGCCGTGGTCTAGACACTACTGAAAATCTCTGACGCTTCTACTCGACCTCGGAGGTGTGGGCTACACGCGGGTGATTTCAATAAGCTCAATGTGAAGCTCAGAAAATCCACTGAAGCAGCTGCGTAACCCGACTCTGAACACCAGGAACTTTCCCAGCGTTAACGCCGACGTAACTCAGTCGGACTCTGAATACGGCTCTGTGTGCAGATATTCTGTTTAAAATGAGAAATAACAGGAAGCAGTGTGAGAGGTGGTCAATATTCCCTGGGTCACAGTCAGAGCTGATTTGCACTCAAACATTTGTAAGAGATTCAGCAGAAGGGCAAAAGCAGTCAGAGGAATAAAAAAAAAAAAGGGAAAACAACAAAAATGGCATTTCAACTGTTTTTTTGTTTTCAGTCTCTTTGACTTTCCTGTTGCTCTCTTTATTATCGTTTATTCTGAAATGTGCTTTTTATTGTTTTCCCTTTGTTTGGCTTTGTTTGTTTTATTGGCTCCACCGAAGAAAATAAAGGACAGGGGGGGGAAAAAAAAGCAGAAATAAAGTTTACAATGAGAAGGGAAAGGAATTACCACAGAACTGAGGTCACTCTAATGGAGAAAATAAAAACACAAAAAAATGATTAGAAATGTGAAGATTACGTGCGTTAAAGAAAATGTAAATGTTCTATAAGCAGGGTACAAAAAGACTGCTTTTGATGAACAGCGCTAACATGCTAATAATAATAATAATAATAATAATAATAATAATAATAATAATCCACTACAAAGCAAAAAGAGAAAAATGGATATTTTATAAACTGTGGATTAAGTGCTATAAAGAAGAGAAAATGTATGGAATGTGTAGCCTGAGAAGCGCTAATAAGCTCGTTAATAAATATGGCTGGGTGTAGACCTGTCACAATTATTACATTTATCACCGTATTCCTATTACTTCAGCTGACGGACAGTAGGCGAATTGGGACGCGGCGATGGTCTCAGTATGATTTCGTCTCCTCCTGTTATATCCGCGCTCTCATTAAATGTATTTAGAGACGTTAGGAAATAAAGCTGGGAAGTTAGTAGCGGAGATCGCTGGTGCGTGTTTGGCCACGCCCAAAACAGATAAACTCCACACAACACGTGAAGCTCGTCACTCGCGAGTGTAAACGTAGGATTACTAAACACAATCCGAACAATCCTTCAGGGTCCGAGATTAGATTTGACCTTGTTATCGTTAATGGCTTTTAATGTCCTGTTATTTTGGTTTCTTTTTACGTTTAAAACGTTCTCCGAGTCTCAACCTCAGACAGGAATGTAAGGCATCTCTGCACCCAGTGTCCGTTAGTGCGTAGCTGTTAATATGTGCATTATTACACTGTTATTACACTACACGCCTTTACACTGTTAATCCCGCTCACTGCGCACGACAGTTCGATGTAATAAAGGTGACAGGATGAGGTCGTGACGTGAAAATAAAACGGATCAACAGGTGAATAAACAGAACCTCACCTCTGCATTGTAGAACTTGGTTTTAACATCCAGAGGCTTGAGAACCTGATTTAAAATAGAGTTCAGACTGAAGTATGAGTAAACGTCGGGTTCTGCTGCTGCGTTATCCATAGAACTCTCACAACAACAACAACAACAACAACAACAACACTCTACACACACACACACACACACACATGCACACTCTAGTATCACAGAGATTTAACAATAATAATCATCAGAGTCAGGAGCGTTGTGTCAGATCTGACCCGGTTCTGATCCGGTTCTGCGTTAGTGTTACACAGTGACTCGGTGAGAAGGTTCTCCAGCTCTGATGTGGAACTCTGGTGTTAACTGCGTCGCTCTGATAACACCGACGTGCCACATTGTTTAAAGGTCACACCTCTTAACCCTTTCATGCACAAATTATTTAAAAACAAAACATGATTGTGTTTTTTATTCCAGATCCCACTAATCCAATCTATACTTATTTATTTATATTTATTTATTTGTAAGTGATTTTTATGTGAAAGGGTTGTGTGTTATGTTTTAGCTGTGTGTGATTTCCATTTTATTTTTTAACTCAAGTGCTTCAGTTACTATATTATTCTAAAGCTCATCAGTTTTTAAAGAAAAAATATTTGATGAGTGTCGGCCGACAATTCTTATTACTTGCGTCGTGATTTTTTTAGATTACAGTTACATTACAAACGTAAACTGATGTAAGAATAACGAGTAAAAAAAAAAAAAATATGTTTTTAAATTATACCTGAAATTTACCTGACAGAAATGTTTATATTTCTAAAATAACCAAAAAAATAGCAATGTTCTTGATGTGTGCAACATGTACAGCTGATTTTAGAAATTAAAAAATTCTATTAAAAACAAACAAACAAACAAAAAAAACTTATAAAAGATAAAGTTGTTCAGTGGAGTCTGGGACTAAAATATTGGGTTTTTTTTATTATTTAATTTAGGATTTTATGCAGAATGCTGATGTACGTTTACAACAAAAATATCACCTCACCATAACTGAAGGCTTTTCTGCAATACATCATATATAACGATACAGTAGTTTTATTAAGAAGCCTGTTTGATGATGTTTAAGGTCGACAAAAATACATTTATTTTATTATTATGTTTTAAAAAGTATGTTTTTATTTATAATAAATAATTAAATAACTACTGAAAAGGAGCATTAAAAAAAAAAAAAATCCATTTCATATTTTACAATTTTAAAGATTAAGCACAAAAATCTTATCAACTGCTTCCTGTCTGTTTGTAAATAAATGTTTTTTTTTTTTTTTTTTTTTTTTAAATTGTAAAAAGATATCGTGATCTCTGAGTAAAACAGACTGTGACTTAATTTACCGTCATATCTCCCAATGCTATTTACACCTGGTATTTTCCTTTAAAAAGCTTTTATTTGACATTTGATCTGCCTGAAAGGGTTAATAACACACTTTTACTCCTAACACTAAAATAACACAACTTCTAAATATTAATAAAGAGAAACACATTCACCTGAAATTTGAAAAACTTCCTGAAGTACAGTTTGTCTCCGGGCTGAGTGGTGTAGCTGACGGCACACACCAGGCTGCAAACACACACACACACACACACACACACACACACACACACACACACACACACACACACATAACATTTCTGTTATATTATTCTGTACATCTTGTATATGTATTAACATTTATTATCATGACTGTTTATAGCTGCTATAATGTAAGTGACCACAGGAACTCACTTCTTGTAACTCAGTGTAACTATAAACAAATAAAAAATATGATGTGTTGTTCTTTGATAAATAAAAGATCGTTAGTAAATTGCTGTGGTGTAAGCGAAATAAAACACTCAGGGGCGTGCTGCTATGGGAAAATAATCAACTCCGGACTCTTCGAGGGTCTATACTGATTCTGTTTTTAATCCGGTCTGAGGAATAGAGAAGCTGTATTTAGAGACTAATGAAATAAATTCAGTACTCAGGTGTTTGAACCCGGTGTAGAGCGTTTGAACCTATGCAGCTTTATTAACACTTATGACCCCCCCGAGGTCTTACATGTGTGTCCCGATCTCTTTGACCTCGTGGTGGATGACGTCGTCGATGCAGCACTCGGGTTTGAGCTCGGCCACAGCGGAGTTCGAGGCAGAAAGGTTTAACCTCTGAGAGCTGGTCTGCAGGTCGGCCTACACAGAGAGAGAGAGAGAGACAGAGAGAGAGAGACAGAGAGAGAGTAAAACACACAAACTGTCTCACCTACCCACAGTGTGTTACTCAGCAGCACACCTTTACCTTCACTAGAATATCCTTCACCACTTGAGTGCTGTCGTTGTGCACGCTGATGTAACTGGAGAACGTCTCGCCCAGGAAGATATTTCTGTACAGGACACACAAACAGCGTGTTCTCTTATTATTATTATTATTATTATTATTATTATTATGTTTCTTTGAAGATCAGAAATAGAACAGTTACTCTGCTGAGATGTGGGATTTCACACACACACACACACACACACACACACACACTATTCATTACTAATTATTACACCACAGCACTGCTGAAATCTGGACTCTGATTGGTCAGAAGTTGTTGCTGATGTAAGGAATAAAACGCTTCATGATGCGCTGGAAAAATAATCAACAGCAGCATAAAGTGGAGTTACTGTTACATCACTGAAACCAGTTAGTTCCTGTTGTCATTTACGTTATAGCAGCTATAAACACTCGCTCTCTCACCAGCCTCTCTTTATTCTCTCTCCTTATTCTCTCTCCTTATTCTCTCTCCTTATTCTAATCTAGCCACAGGAGGTCACAAGCCAGTGTACTTTTTGTGCCGGTCCCAAGCCCGGATAAATAGAGAGGGTTGTGTCAGGAAGGGCATCCGACGTAAAACTTTTGCCAAATTCAATATGCGGATCACGAACATGACTTCCATACCGGATCGGTCGGGGCCCGGGTTAACAACGACCGCCATCGGTGCCGTTGACCTACAGGGCACTGGTGGAAATTGGGCTACTGTTGGTCGAAGAAGGAGAGGAGGAAGGTGTGCTAGAGGAGGAAGGCGTGTCCGTAGGCAGAGAGAGAGGAGGAAAGGCAGGAGTTTAGGACTGAAAGTAGGGACTTTGAATGTTGGCACGATGACAGGTAAAGGCAGAGAGCTGGTAGATATGATGCAGAGGAGGAAAGTCGACATTCTGTGTGTCCAGGAGACCAGGTGGAAAGGGAGCAAGGCTAGAAGCATTGGAGCAGGGTTTAAACTGTTTTATCATGGGGTGGACAGGAAGAGAAATGGAGTAGGAGTGATCCTGAAGGAGGAGTTTGTGAAGAATGTCCTGGAGGTAAAGAGAGTGTCAGATGAGTCTGAAGCTGGTAATTGAAGGTGTGATGTTGAATGTTGTTAGTGCTTACGCTCCACAAGTAGGTTGTGAGCAAGAGGAGAAAGACAGATTCTGGAGCGAGCTTAAGGAAGTGATGCAGAGTGTTCCCAGAGGTGAGAGAGTGGTGATAGGGGCAGACTTTAATGGACATGTTGGTGAAGGGAATAGTGGGGATGAGGAAGTGATGGGCAGGTTTGGTCTTCAGGTAAGGAACCCAGAAGGACAGAGGTTGGTAGACTTTGCTAAAAGTATGGAGATGGCTGTGGTGAACACATACTTTCAGAAGAGGCAGGAACACAGGGTGACATATAAGAGTGGTGGCAGGAGCACACAGGTGGACTATATCTTATGTAGACACTGTAATCTGGTGGAGATTAGCGATTGCAAAGTAGTGGTAGGAGAGAATGTAGCTAGACAGCATAGGATGGTGGTGTGTAAGATGACCCTGGTGGTGAGGAAGATGAAGAGAGCAAAGGCAGAGCAGAAGACAAAGTGGTGGAAGTTGGAAAAGGAAGAGTGCTGTGCGGTTTTCAGGGAGGAGTTGAGACAGGCTTTAGGTGGTCAGGAGGTGCTTCCAGATGACTGGACTACTACAGCCAAAGTGATCAGGGAGACAGGTAGGAAGGTGCTAGGTGTGTCATCTGGAAGGAGGAAAGAAGACAAGGAGACTTGGTGGTGGAATGAGGAAGTTCAGGAGAGTATCCAGAAGAAGAGGTTAGCTAGGAAGAAGTGGGACAGTGAGAGGACAGAGGAAAGTAGACAGGAATATAGGGAGATGCAGCGTGAGGTTAAGATAGAGGTGGCAAAGGCCAAACAGAAAGCTTATGAGGACATGTGTGCAAGGTTAGATAGTAAGGAAGGTGAGAGGGATTTGTATCGGTTCTCGAGGCAGAGGGATAGAGATGGTAAGGATGTGCAGCAGGTTAGAGTGATTAAAGATAGAGATAGAAATGTGTTGACAGGTGACAGGAGGGTGAGGGAAAGATGGAAGGAGTACTTTGAGGAACTGATGAATGAGGAAAATGACAGGGAGAGAAGAGTAGTAGAGGCAAATATTGTTGAGCAGGAAGTAGAAAGGATTAGCAAGGGTGAAGTTAGGAGAGCTTTGAAGAGGATGAGGAGAGGAAAGGCGGTTGGTCCGGATGACATACCAGTGGAGGTATGGAAGTGTCTAGGAGAGATGACAGTAGAGTTTTTAACTAGGTTGTTCAACGAGGTCTTAGAGAGTGAGAGGATGCCTGAGGAATGGAGGAGAAGTGTTTTGGTGCCGATTTTTAAGAACAAGGGAGATGTACAGAGTTGTGGAAACTACAGAGGTATTAAGCTGATGAGCCATACAATGAAGTTGTGGGAAAGAGTAGTGGAAGCAAGGCTAAGGGGAGAAGTGAGCATTTGTGAGCAGCAGTATGGTTTCATGCCAAGAAAGAGCACTACAGATGCAATATTTGCTTTGAGAATGTTGATGGAGAAGTACAGAGAGGGTCAGAAAGAGCTGCATTGTGTCTTTGTAGATTTAGAGAAAGCGTATGACAGGGTGCCAAGAGAGGAGCTGTGGTATTGTATGAGGAGGTCTGGAGTGGCAGAGAAGTATGTTAGAGTGGTGCAGGATATGTATGAGAGCAGTAGGACAATGGTAAGGTGTGCGGTAGGTGTGACAGAGGAGCTCACGGTGAAGGTGGGACTGCATCAAGGATCGGCTCTGAGCCCCTTCTTGTTTGCGGTGGTGATGGACAGGCTGACAGATGAGGTCAGACAGGAATCTCCATGGACTATGATGTTTGCGGATGACATTGTGATCTGTACTGAGAGCAGGGAGCAGGTGGAGGAAACTCTAGAGAGGTGGAGGTTTGCTCTGGAGAGAAGAGGAATGAAGGTTAGTCGCAGCAAGACAGAATACATGTGTGTGAATGAGAGGGATCCAAGTGGAACAGTGAGGTTACAGGGAGAAGAGGTGAAGAAGGTGCAGGATTTTAAGTACTTAGGGTCTGGAGTGTGGAAAAGAGGTGAAGAAGCGTGTGCAGGCAGGTTGGAATGGGTGGAGAAAAGTGTCAGGTCTGTTGTGTGATAAAAGAGTACCAGCAAGAATGAAAGGAAAGGTGTACAGGACAGTAGTGAGACCAGCGATATTGTATGGTTTGGAGACAGTTGCACTGAGGAAAAGACAGGAGGAAGAGTTAGAGGTAGCAGAGCTGAAGATGTTGAGGTTCTCTTCGGGAGTGACGAGGACGGATAGGATCAGGAACGAGTACATCAGAGGGACAGCACATGTGAGATGTTTTGGAGACAAAGTTAGAGAGGCCAGGTTGAGATGGTTTGGACATGTTCAGAGGAGGGAGAGTGAATATATCGGTAAAAGGATGCTGAGGTTAGAGCTGCCAGGCAGGAGACCGAGAGGAAGACCAAAGAGGAGGTTTATGGATGTAGTTTAGGAGGACATGAAGGTAGTCGGTCTGAGAGAAGAGGATGCAGGGGATAGGGCTAGATGGAGGCAGATGATTCGCTGTGGCGACCCCTGAAGGGAACAGCCGAAAGGAAAAGAAGATTCTCTCTCCTTATTCTCTCTTTAATCTCTCTCTTTAATCTCTCTCCTTATTCTCTCTCTCTTTATTCCCTCTTCAAGTTAATAAGACGGGAAAAAAAAACACAGCTTGTTACGCACGTTACCGAAAAACCGCAAAGAAGCGTAAACTCCTCTGTCCTGAAGATGTGGGAAAACTTAAAGTTACAGCTTCACGTCTGACTGTGTGTCACATAAACACATTCCTCTTTACAGAAAACTTCACTGTTACCATAGAAACGATAACGCATTAGAACGAGCGCATTAATATAAACCTGCGCTACTGTCAGAGCTGCTGTTACAGAAAACTAATCAACACCTTCTGACCAATCAGGATCCAGAACTCAGCAGCTCTGTGGTGTAACAGGGTGTAATGTTTTATATCAGTGGCTCTGATAGCGCTTTGATATGAGAGCAGTGTTAGAACTGTTCAGTGTAAAATCGATTTGATTTTTTAAAGATTTTATAAATTAGGTGAAATCTGATTTTCTTCAGGATTCCAGACCATAACATTAAACTTATACGATAAAAAAAATCATCTTTATACAGTCTAATATACAGTCTAATATACAGTCTGATATACAGTCTAATATACAGTCTAATATACAGTCTAATATACAGTCTAATATACAGTCTAATATACAGTCTAATATACAGTCTAACTCCAGCTCCTGAACAACATGTAAAACAATGAAAACCGTTTTTACCCAAAATTCTGTGGCAGTGTGAGCATCTCCCCGAGCATCAGAGGCTCCGCCCCCTTTATAGTAGACGGGTCCTCCCTCATGAGCCGCCCAAACAGATCACCTGCGCGCACACGCACACACACACACACACACACACACATATTTCACGTGCTAAGATGAGAGAATCAGAGCCTGCAGTATTATATATATGTCAATTATACTAAACTGTAATCTTTTTAATAATAAGGTTTAATATATATTTAGTATATAATATATAATTGCATTTTCTTTTAACTTTTAGAAACGTAAAGAATAATGATGTCAGTTGATCTGAAACTGGATGGAATCCTTCTGCAGGGAGAAAAGGAGTTCAATTATTTCTTAATTTATTTCATTTTCATTTCATTTCTTCAGACATTTTTACAGCAACTGTCCACTTTAAAGAAAGAGAAATCCCTGTCTTACTATAAATCTCTTTAAATGAACAGATATTCCCTTTTCTTCTTCTTATTTATTAAGTTTTTAAAGGATTTTCAATAACGAAACATTTAAAGCAAGGACAGTGTGAAGGAAGAATGTTGTACATATATTTTTAATAATGAAGTGAGTAAGGAAATAAATATTATGAAAGGTCTGGCTGTGACCCGTGTGATGTTTACTTCTCGTCGTCCGGTTGGTGTTGGTTTATGGAGGGGAATCTGCTCCACTTCTCCACTCGTATAAACAGCGAGTGATGAATAGTGACGTGTCAGAATGGGGTACGGCTCTGAGGCGGCGTCTCTAACGGAGATCAGAGCCCCGGGACGCAGGAACACAAACAGGATTAACCCTCGCTGGATCTGCTGGGGTTTATTTTGGACTGAAGTCATAGCAGAGATTTTACTGCAGCTCCACCAGCACGTTTCTAAACCTTAAAACCAGTTTATCAGCTGCGTATAGAGCCGAGAGAGAAACACCTCACTGCTGACATTTACATTACACTCACGTCTACACAAACTGTGTGTGGGGCTCGGTACAGGCTAATCATCTCATTACAGCTGAACCTCATTACTGTGTGTGTGTGTGTGTGTGTGTGTGTGTGTGTGTGTGTAACAGAAGATACACACAGGTGTGATGATGGAGGTGTGTGTTACGGTGTAGATGCAGGTTTTTACCTGGAAGGTCTCGGTCTTCACACGTCACAGGCATGTTAGTGAACAGTGTGGGTTTGGTCAGACGCATCACTAACGAAAATAATAAAAGTACAAACTGATTAACATATCGGCATTTATAATCTGTAGTCTAATCTCTAGTCTAATCCGTAGTCTAATCCGCAGTCCAATCTCCTCTCACAACTCCTCACTCTCATTATTCATTTCACTGCAGTTACACAACAATCTGCTGCAACATCAACAACTAAATAATAATAATAATAATAATAATAATAATAATAACATTCTTATATTCATTTCACTTCAACAAGATTTACAGGAAAGATACTAAAACATCTAAATAAAAACAGTAATCAAATACAAAATAAAAACGGACACTAGTTAATAAATACAAATGAAATATTTTTTTTTAAATAAATAGAAACAAATAACTGCCTAAAAGAAATAAACAAACAAACGCAGTAAATAAATAGCTAAAAATAAAAATAAGTAGGTACATAAAAACAAATATAGACAGACAGACAGACAGATTTCTGGACTTTTACCCCCTCATTAATCCAGTTTGAGATTACACTCTTGCAGAATTAAAGGTCTTTTTAAAAATATTTATTTATTTACATTTTTAATGACGTACAGATGATTAGACGATTAGACGATGAGTTGATTAGAGCCCCGGTTCTCAGACTGGAGTCCGGGGACGGCTCGAGGTCGGATAAGCGCGGCCCGGGGGTCTGAGATTTTATTTAATCTTGTTAAAGTGGTGTAAATTCCGACCCACCTTTAACGAGGTTATTATAATTATTATTAAACTCTTATAGACGTTAATATGTTTTATTAGTGAAGTGAATTTAATCCAAACCTCAAAAACTCAAAACCAAGTCGGCCTTTAAATAACAACAACTTCATTCTAATGACAATATTAATTAAAAAAAATTACACATTTAAATAATGTACCTAATTTTTTTTTTTTAAATATTCTGAGTTTGATGATGATGGTGATGATAATAATAATAATAATAATAATAATAATAAATTGTATTCTTTATTTTATTGTTCTTATTTCTTCTCTTTTTAACAACAAATAATTCCTCATATCCATGTGTAGTTTTTATATTCAGCACGTGGAGATCCAATGATTATTGATAATTATTTATTAGATATTATGAGAGTAATTAAATAGTTTTTGTGGTAAGTTTTACATGAGAGAAGCCAACACTTTAATAAACAATAAATAAGCTCCAGTTTACACTTTCAGATGGAATATAACAGGAAGAAAAAATGCTAATAAAACAAACAAACAAACAAACAAACTCGCTGTAATGAAAATATGAACGCTGTTTAATTTATGACAAAGATATCCACATATAAACAAACCTCTGTATGTTTCTGTATTTTTCTCAGGCTCAATCCCAAATAACTCCTACATCCCTATACTATTGCACTACACACACTAGTAAGTAATAGCGTTTAAACCCTACCTAGTGCACTTAAAGTACAATTTGAAATTCGGCCCCTCAGCGATTAGCAAGCCGACATCTAGCCCGTTAGCATTAGCCTAATTAGTTAGTCTTTTTATAACACATAACTTTATAACACGGGTTCGTTTGACGTTTTGGCGCAATAAAAATATGTTAAAAATACAGTTTACACAGAAAATGTTTTAAACACGAACCCTTTAGTGCAAGGAGATGCTCCTGTTTAGCCTGATTGACGTCCATTTTGTCTAACAGTTGACCGTTCATCTGCACGATCAGCTGACTACGGCAAGCACACAGGAACAACCCGCGTTTTCGATAAAGAGGGAGCCGTAGAGGCTCTCACAGCAACCAAGCGCTGTTTACGAGGATTTGTTTATATATTATACACATCTCATATAAATATTAGGATGTCTTATTCATGTTAAATCATTTTGTAAGAAGTCTGCAACGGGCGAGCTTTCCAATGGCAAACTTATTTTTAGATTAAAGCGTTAGAGAAAAAAAAATTATGACAATTACAGTATGTATATTAAATATATTAAATGATTGATCATACTTATTATATTTTTTGTAATTCTATACAATTATTATTTGAACCAAATGATTCAAAATAGCTGTTTAAAATGAAAGTCTTGTTTGTTGACCACAGTTTATGAAACACATGACAGCTGGAATCCACTTTCTGTGACTGTTGCTTTGCTCGGGTTCTGTGTAGAAACTCGGTTACAGAAGGTCAAAAGGTTCTGAGACTTCACTTTCTGAGAAATGTGTTCCTTGAAACCTCTTTTGTTTGTGTGTTGTTTTTGTGTTGTTTGTGTGTTGTTTTTGTGTTGTTTGTGTATTGTTTGTGTGTTGTTTTTGTGTTGTTTTTGTATTGTTTTTGTGTTGTTTGTGTATTGTTTGTGTGTTGTTTTTGTGTTGTTTGTGTGTTGTTTGTGTGTTGTTTGTGTGTTGTTTGTGTATTGTTTGTGTATTGTTTTTTTATTGTTTTGGTATTGTTTGTGTGTTGTTTGTGTATTGTTTTTGTGTTGTTTGTGTATTGTTTGTGTGTTGTTTGTGTATTGTTTTTTTATTGTTTTGGTATTGTTTGTGTGTTGTTTTTGTGTTGTTTGTGTATTGTTTTTGTACTGTTTGTGTGTTGTTTGTGTGTTGTTTGTGTGTTGTTTGTGTATTGTTTGTGTGTTGTTTGTGTATTGTTTGTGTATTGTTTGTGTATTGTTTTTTTATTGTTTTGGTATTGTTTGTGTGTTGTTTGTGTATTGTTTGTGTATTGTTTTTTTTATTGTTTTGGTATTGTTTTTGTGTTGTTTTTGTATTGTTTTTGTGTTGTTTTTGTGTTGCTTGTGTATTGTTTTTGTGTTGTTTGTATATTGTTTTTGTGTTGTTTGTGTATTGTTTGTGTATTGTTTGTGTATTGTTTGTGTATTGTTTTTGTGTTGTTTGTGTATTGTTTTTGTATTGTTTTTGTGTTGTTTTTTGTGTTGTTGTTGTTGTTGTTGTTGTTGTTGTTGTTGCAGGGTTCCATAAGAGGAACAAATCAAAGAACTCTTTTGTGTGATTGATAGTAGTGTGTTTATTTTTAAGTATATCTGAAGACGTTTCTTAAAAAGTCTTAAAAAGAAGGAGAATCCAAAATGAACAGAATGAGTTTAATCCAGTAACTTTAAAAAAATAAATAATAAATCCGCCTACAGATAACGACTCTTTAATCGACTCTTTAATCGACTCTTTAATCTAATGACAATTTTGATTTAAATATATTCTGAGTGGATTTTTTTTTTTTTTTTACGATTTAGAGAAAAGCTCTGTGTGCTAATAAATAAGCAAAATATTAATACACACCTTTAAATAATGAGCATAATATTTGTATATACCGATTATTTTATGTATGTATTTTTATATTTATTTTTATTATTTCATTCTTTACATGTTTTCATTTCATATATAATTTTCCTCTATTTTAATCAATACACTTAACCAGAGTGTAAATAATGATCAGAAGACCTGTAAATAATCGCATTTTATCCTGTTATATAGACTGTGTAGTCCTCACAGCGGCCGAGTCCTAAACGCCTCAGTGTTAGGGAGAAAGTGCACTCAGTAGGGTGTAAACGCTACACTGTGTCCTGCCCCATGTGTAGGGCGCTACTACAGTGCGCGTGAGGTGATTTGTAATTGGGCCGCTGGGTGATGATGGTGCTGCCTCAGGATGGCTGCTGCTGTCAGTGTAAATAAGCAAACAAACGCAGCATCGATGGAGCTGTGTGTCCGCCATGGCAGAGGAACCACGGGCAACACGGTGAAGGTACGAGCTTTAAATAAAGAACTTTAACCTCTAATCGAGGATTTCCGAACCATTTTGTGCTCACTGGACTTTCCCAGTGTGCCGTCGTGGCTTCTGTCGGGCTTGACAACGTCGCAATGTTTTGTATCAACCGTGTTTTTGATCCTACCTGTATTCCAATTCTCATCTCCTGTCTCGCGATTGGTTAAGAATCCTGAGTGTGAACGCGTGACCAATCATAGCGTAGGACTCAGGTAGCACTAACCAATCCGAGAGCAGGAGGCGGGATACGACGGAATGTGGGTAGGAAGGAAAACAAACTCGTATCGGTACTAGCCGGGTTTTGCTAGCTGATATAAAGTCTGACAAAAATCACAATAATTACTGTCAGATTCAAAACATCAGCAGTATTAATTTTTAATCCGCTATTCATTCTGTCTGTTTACCGCTTATTTACACCCTGCAAATTTGACGAAGTGCTAGCTAACTAGCGAGCTAATCTAGTTAGCACGATATGTAGCTGAGTTTAGCTAAGTAGAGGAAATAAAACAGATTTTAACCTTGAATAAAGTTTTTATTAGAATTAATGAGTTTATTTCTACACAGATGTCTGACCTGGTGATAAGTTACACGTCTGCATAAACATTTTCACCAGCTAAAGGAAAAACCAGACATGAATGAATCACTCTGTAGCGAACATTAATCCTTTATACTTTTTTAATTTCACAGGAATTAGCTATGGTTAATTATGTCATTTAAACTCTTAACAATAATAAACGTGTGATTTATTATTTGTGTGTGTGTGTGTGTTAGGGGCGAGTAAAAATGACTGAGGAACATTTCTACATGTTTACCCTCATTAAAAATGCTAAGCGCTATATGAATATGTACATATACACGAATATGTAAATTAAGACACGCCCCCCCGACAGTCTGCCATTGCCTCATATCAGTATATCAGAAAACCTCCGAATAGGTTTTTATACAAAAAGTGCTGACAAATTTTGATTTAAACACAAAAATGTGTTCATAAATTTGTCATTTCCTGAACTATGGAATGAGAAACAGCATCTGAGAGGATTTTTAAACGTATAAGAAATAAGATATTTAGTAATTTGAGACAAAAAAAATAGTTCCTAAAGTGATGAGTTTTGGTCGGACAGTGATACAGATTTAATATGAAGAATGAAATGAACTCATCGTTAACTCAGCGTGGATTGTGATTGGTCAGAAGGTGTTGATTAATTGTCTATAACAGCAGGTTTATATGAATGTGCTTGGTCTGATACTTCTCGTTACTATAGTAACAGCTCATTCACAGGGACGTGTACAGGGCGAGGGCGGGGGCGAGGGCGAGAGCGGGGGCGGGGTGGGGGGGAGGACACTCCACTGATGATAAACGAGTTAAAAAATCTGATGTTGTGACATTTTCTTTAAGGAGACATTTTTTTAACATTCATGGAAGGAGTCTCCAGTGTCGGTGCTTTGTAACAGAGGTAAAGCTGTATATGTATAGAGGATAGATTCTGACAAATGTTGCATTAATCTTGCCCCCCCCCCCCCGTGTTTTGTGTGTGTTGTGTGTGTCTCAGGTGTTGGAGTGTGGAGTGTGTGAGGACGTGTTCTCTCTGCAGGGTGATAAAGTTCCTCGGCTCCTGCTGTGTGGCCACACCGTGTGTCACGACTGTTTAACCCGTCTCCCTCTTCATGGCAGGGCCGTACGCTGTCCTTTCGACAGACAGGCCACTGAGCTCGGTGAGGGGAAACACCGCACCCTGTACCTCTGTATAGAAATAAAACGTGATAATAAACATAATCAGGGATGATTAAAGATGAATTAATTTGTCTAATAAGTAGCAGATTGAAAAATCACAGCAGGAACAGTCTGAGACTGGAATGATCATGTGACCTATTTAAAGGGGTGGAGTCAGGAGTCACTGTGTTGATGTCTTCAGTTTACTCTTTACATAATTGTGCAGAAGCTCCGCCCCCATTTATCATAAAGGCAAACAAACAAACATTTAAATGCAGGGTTTTTTAAAATTCTGTTGCATTATATCACTTCAGTATATTTTTAACAAATATGAATAGGAATATAATGCTCCGCCCACTGTCTTTAAAGACAGGCCATGCCACACCCACAAGACACAAACTGGCAGTGACATCATCTGTCTCGTTCTTTCTTTCTTTCTTTCTCTCTCTCTCTCTCTCTCTCTCTCTCTCTCTCTCTCTCTCTCTCTCTCAGGAGACTCAGGTGTGTGGGGTTTGAAGAAGAACTTTGCTCTGCTGGAGCTGCTGGAACGGCTGCAGAACGGTGCGTCCAATCAGTCCGGCATGTCAGAAGAAGCCCTGAGAGAGATGGGAGAGGTCAGGACACGAGAGCTTCCTCCATATTTCATGTTTAAATAAATGATAAAAAAAAATAAAAAATCATTAAATCATTTCAGTACAACTGCTTATAGTTTTTGCAGGATATTGAGAGCTAATCTGTCTTTGCACACATTTTAAAAATATAACAAGTGCAAAAATATATACATAACGTGTTAATTATCCACCATTTTAGTAATGTTTTAATTGTCATTTTCCCTTCTATTTTTTTCCCCACAGGGTTAAAGTACAAAACCTCACCATGAGCTATAAAGAGAGCTTTGTGGTCAAAGGATATTGGCCCTGGTTTATTAAAAAACAAATAAATAAATAAAATAAATAAATACCAGCAAAATGATCAGAACTGCAGTACCAGAAACATAATGTATATATTTAATAATAATAATAATAATCATCATCATCATAATAGTCTATATCGTCATAGATAAAATGCTCAAAGAACTTAACAGCAATAATAATAATAATAATCATCATCATCATCATCATCATAATAGTCTATATCGTCATAGATAAAATGCTCAAAGAACTTAACAACAGCAATAATAATAATAATAATAATAATAATAAAATCATTAAGAAATAACATGAGAAAAACAAAAATGCCATAATTAAAAAACTGAATCAAAAAATGTTCAAAATACTATATAAGAATATGTATATAAATAAAAAATATATATAACTTCTCATAATATACCTTTTTAAAAGTCTGTTTATGTGGAGCGTCCACTGTACACGTCCCTGTGAATGAGCTGTTGCTATAGAAACGATAACGTATTAGTGCAAGTGCATTAATTAATATAAACCTGCGCTACTGTCAGAGCTGCTGTTACAGAAAATTAATCAACACCTTCTGGTTGGTGTTTGCATGTAAATGAGCTGATTTGCATATAAACGTAGAGCAGTGAAGTCAGATTTCACACTCGCTAACAGGAGATGGGTTTTTTCTTCACGTGTTAAAAACATATCATGAGATCTGCCCTGATTCCTATGGAGGAACCATGCGTAAAGGTTCCCGAATACTGATGATGAACGTTCTCTCTCTCCTGCAGTGCATCATACGGTGTGACGAGGATGAGAGCCACACTGCGTCGGTGTACTGCACCGTGTGCGCCACACATTTATGTGCCGAGTGCTCTCAGCTCACACACTCCACCCGCACGCTGGCCAAACACCGCCGCGTCCCGCTGGCCGACAAACCGCACGAGAAGACGCTGTGCCCTCAACACCAGGTCCACGCTATCGAGTTCGTGTGTCTGGAGGAGGACTGCCAGCCCGGGCTCCTCATGTGCTGCGTCTGCAAAGAGTACGGCAAGCACCAAGGACACAAGGTACCCAGAACTATCCAGTCCCACTTCAGTGTCTCACTGGTCCAGAATAATTATAAACCCTTAATGCTCATTGTATATTAATGAGAAAATCTAAAACACACACGGATCTGTTCCACCTGGAAAACACAGGGATGAATAATGACCTAATGAGCCTTCGTTACAGATAAAAGGCGCGTTATAACAGTGTTTCTGATGTAAAATCTTGAATAAAATCACGAGTCTGGCCTGTTTAAGTGATGTTAATGAACTCCTGAGAAACCGGAGAAACCGGTGCAGATTTTTAAATGTCCGTAATGAAAAAGTACAAAGGAAACGGATTCATTAACGAGTCTTCAAACTGCCGCACATGTGGCTGTGGTTTCTGAACTGCTGTTTTTATTCGTTTTTCATTTTCCTTTTACGTTTAAAAAAAATCCTTCAGACACATTTAACATCAGCTGAAGTTCAGCACCAAATAATGAAAACGAATCCAGAAACGGAGCCGTGATTTTTATTTATTGTGTCGTCCTTGCTTTTTAATCCAGTTCACACTGCGCAGCACTAACAAATGTCGTTTATGTATGTATTTGTTTGTTTGTTTGTTTATTTATTTATTTATTGGCCCTCAGAGCTTCATGTTTTGTATCACTATGAGTGAGTAACTCTATTAAGCAATTCATCTGTATTGGATCATCAGATTATTATAAACACACGCTACCTGTGTATGAGCTGGAGGAAATAAGGTCCGTATTCACACAGCTGCTTTCCTCGCATGAGCGTTTATTAAAGGCGTGCCGGTTATAATGCGTTAATGACCAGGACGAGTTCATACGTTTTGACCCCCAGTGATTATGTACAGGTGATGCAGATGGAGTTGACAATAAAAACCTTTCTTTCCCAGCATGCAGTTCTGGAATCTGAAGCCAACCAGATCCGGGCGTCCATCTTGGACATGGCGCACTGCATCCGCACCTTCACTGAGGAAGTGTCCGAGTATTCCAGGAAGCTGGTGGGCATCGTGCAGCAGATAGAGGGAGGGGAACAGATCGTAGAGGACGGAGTGGGCATGGCTCATACAGAACATGTAAGTGTATACACACACACACACACACACACACACACACACACACACACACACGAGTAGAGCTTTATCCATTTGTGTGGGTGGAGCATTAATATAAACTGATATAAAAATGAAGCCAAAGAGAGGTGTTTATTTAGTTGTAGCCATTTTTCTGTCCAAAAAGACTTTAAATTTAAACTTTAAATATTTTTTAAAAATTAAATGGGTTAAATTATTTGTTTAATTAAATAGCTATATAATCAAATAGCTCTTACTCAGTCACCCTAAAATATTCACAAATAGTTTTTAAGATAAAAGCATATTAGTTAGTTACTATTAGTTACGACTAGTTACTATTGGACAAGAAGTGTTATTGTGTCATAAAATATGAGTCAGTCAGTTTCTAATATGAAAATTAGAAGACTTTAGACCAGTTTACATTGAGAAAGGGGCGGGGCTTGTTTTCAGGAGTAGTTTTAATTTGCATAGTCATAGTATGCTGAAGGTAAAAGTATATGTGTCCCATGTTTTTATTTTTTCTGTTTCATCTCCAGTGACTTTTTTTTATTTTTATTTGTAGAACCACCACATTAAGCAATTTTAAAAACAAAACAAATTGTTTTTTTATTATTTAAAAAGTGTTTTGGAAGTGTTATTGTGTCATAAAATATAAGAGCCAATGAGTTTCTAACATGCAAATGAAGGACATGCAACTTACAATAACGTATATGAAACTTCCCAATTTGCATATTCATAGAACGATGACAGTAAATCAGAACAACAGATTTTTATCAGGCGTTTTTGTTTTTTAATAAATCACTTACCCGGTTTAAAGGAGTGCGTTCTGCACCAGAAATGAGCATGATGAGAACTCACTGTAAGTCGTTCTCCTGGTGTTCCTCTGAGGTTCCTGGCACGGCGGAGAACGCTCGGTCCTGTGTGCGGGCGTACTTCGCCGACCTCCACGAGACGCTGTGCCGTCAGGAGGAGATGGCGCTCAGCGTGGTGGACGCTCACGTGAGGGAGAGGCTCATCTGGCTCCGACAGCAGCAGGAGGACATGACCATCCTTCTGTCTCAGGTGTCCACAGCCTGCCTCCACTGTGAGAAGACCCTGCAGCAGGTACGACCGTAACCACCATAATGACCGTAATGACCACTTCATCCCCTCAACACTGTGTGCAAAGTGTTTAAAGCAGGACAGAGCAGCTAAAGACCTGATGCCCCGCAGTGTTCTCACTACTAACACTTCATTCCGATCTTCAGCTGTTTATATGTTTATAAATCTGCCTTAGTAAATAATAAACACTATAATAGTATTAGTGCAGTATTACACACACTGCACTGATATAAACTCCCACACTGTGAGCTGGAATTCAGCAGTGTTTCTTTTGTTGTTATTAAATACAATCGTATTTATTTATATTTCTCTTTGTATTTATATTGGTATTTATATTTACCCCAGGATGACTGCAGGGTGGTTCTGGCGAAGCAGGAGATTAACAGGTTGCTGGAGACTCTGCAGAAGCAGCAGCAGCAGTTTACAGAAATGGCTGATCACGTTCAGCTGGATGCAGGCATCCCTGTAACATTCACCAAGGTAAATACTACAAATACCGAGTAAATACTGAAATGCTGAGTAAATATGGAAATACTGAAATGCTGAATAAATACTGAAATGCTGAGTAAATACTGAAATGCTGAGTAAATATGGAAATACTGAAATGCTGAATAAATACTGAAATGCTGAGTAAATACTGAGTAAATACTGAAATGCTGAGTAAATACTGAGTAAATACTGAAATGCTGAGTAAATACTGAGTAAATACTGAGTAAATACTGAGTAAATACTGAAATGCTGAGTAAATATGGAAATACTGAAATGCTGAGTAAATACTGAAATGCTGAGTAAATACTGAAATGCTGAGTAAATATGGAAATACTGAAATGCTGAGTAAATACTGAGTAAATACTGAAATGCTGAGTAAATACTGAGTAAATACTGAAATGCTGAGTAAATACTGAAATGCTGAGTAAATACCGAGTAAATACTGACATACTGAGTAAATACTGAGTAAATACTGAAATGCTGAGTAAATATGGAAATACTGAAATGCTGAGTAAATACTGAGTAAACACTGAAATGCTGAGTAAATACTGAAATGCTGAGTAAATACTGAGTAAATACTGAAATGCTGAGTAAATACTGAAATACTGAGTAAATATTGAAATGCTGAGTAAATACTGAAATGCTGAGTAAATACTGAAATGCTGAGTAAATACTGAGTAAATACTGAGTAAATACTGAAATGCTGAGTAAATTCTTAATAATGAATACAAGATAAAGGCTAAATACTGAATGAAAGGTAATGAATCCAGGGTAAATACTTAAAACATCAAATTCTGAATACTGGATAAATACTGAATACTGTACACAAGGGAAATACTAAATATTGAATATAAGACAAAATACTAAATACAAGGTAAATGCTGAACAAAAGGCCAGTACTAAATACAGGATAAATACTGATTACAGAATACAAGGTAAATACTGAATACAAGAAAAATACTGAGCACATAAATGCTGAATACAGATTAAACACCGAGTACTGAATAAAAGGTAAATACTGAATAGTAGATAAATACTGAAGCACATAAACGAAGAATGCAGATTAAATACTGAATACTAAATAAAAGGTAAATACTGAATACTGACCTTATCGTTCTGCATTCAAGCTAGTGACACATTGGTTGAGTTTTCTCCCAGATTACTCTCTGGTCTTGTTTTAAGAGCAGAACCTTTCTGCAGAACCATACTGAACCGTACCGAACCGTGTTGCAGGATAACCGCGTACACATCGGACCCAAGATGGAGATCCGGGTGGTGACACTGGGGCTGGACGGTGCAGGAAAAACCACCATCCTGTTCAAACTGAAGCAGGACGAGTTCATGCAGCCCATCCCCACTATAGGTAGCACCACGCCCAGGAACCCCACGACATGCTAGAACCCTAACCCGGAGTTAGAGTTAACCCTTTAACCCACTCACATGGAGCGTGTTTACATTTCAGGCTTTAACGTGGAAACCGTGGAGTATAAAAATCTGAAGTTCACCATCTGGGACGTTGGAGGGAAACACAAACTGAGACCGCTGTGGAAGCACTACTACCTGAACACACAAGGTAACCTGCTGCGCACACACACACACACACACACACACACACACACACAGTATTACTCAGTATTTCACGGCGCTTCGTTTTCTGCTCCACAGCGGTGGTGTTTGTGATTGACAGCTGTCACAGGGACAGACTGATGGAGGCTCACAGTGAACTGGCCAAGCTGCTGACGGAGAAAGAGCTGAGAGACGCTCTACTGCTCATCTTCGCCAACAAACAGGTGAGTCAGGAGAACCGCTCCAGGTTCCTCAAAATGCTGTACACCTTGGAGCAGAGTTTCTGAATCCCAAATCTTTTATTTTACAATAAACTACACTTTATATCCAGCACACGTTAGTCTTTTGCTTCATATTTGTTATTTATTTCTTAAGTCTAACTTTCACACCTTCTTTTAACTTCAGTTATAGAAGTTTATTTACATTTACATTATTTAGCAGATGCCCTTATCCAGAGCGACTTACATTTATATCATATTATACAACTGAGTAGTTGAGGGTTAAGGGCCTTGCTCAGGGGCCCAGCAGTGGCAGCGCTGGGATTTGAACTCATGACCTTCTGATCAGCGGTCCAACAGCTTAACCATTGTTTGCTCTGTTGTTGTGGCAACAAAATAACAAAATAATACCATACCGTAGTTCCACACCAGCAGGATTTTGGGTAGAGATCGTCCGAAATTAATTTTTCATACCCGATTATTTTCATGTTTATGTGCCAATAACCGATATTTATTTATTTATTTATTTATTTTTTTGTTATTATTGTTATACAATATTGTTTATTGTTTTTGACACAATGATAACACCACCACTGAACCGAACAAACCTTTTTATTCATAACAACTCAGTCAGTTTCACTTCCTCCTTCCATAAAAAAAAACAATAAATAGAGGGATCTGAAAGAGTGCAAAAAATAAAGTGCACTGTTACTAAAGTGTTTTTTTTTTTTTTAAACAAAGGTAAAACAAATAAAGCACATAAAAATAATTAACAAACAAACAAAAAAAAAAAAGATGCAGTGCTGCAAAATGGCGGTCCTGCGCCCACAAGACGGCGCCATTTATACGATACGATATTACAAAACCGATATCCGATTATGGAAAAATGCTTAAATATCGGGGAAAATATCGGTAAAAACGATTATCGGTCGATCTCTAGTTTTGGGTCTGGTTCTGATTTTACTGACCAAGAAGCAGATTTTTTTTTAAACCAACACACTAATGATACAGTCCTTATAAATAAGTCTTATGATGTGTGGATTAAAAACACAGAAAGGAGAAGAATGTAGGATTTTAGGAAGTGATTTCAGGAATTCCACACCTTCCCAATGTAAATGGTTCAGGATTACATACTGGTACAGAGGACTTTGTTAGTGTGTGTGTGTGTGTGTGTGTGTGTATATACAGGACGTCCCCGGTGCCGTGTCGGTGGAGGAAATGACGGAGCTCCTGAGCCTCCATAAGCTGTGCTGTGGGCGGAGCTGGCACATTCAGGGCTGCGACGCCCGCAGTGGTACGGGTCTGCACGAGGGTCTGGACTGGCTCTCACGCCAGCTGGTGGCTGCAGGGGTTCTGGACGTGGCCTAACGGACCCGAGTACGGTACCACGAGGAGCAGTTAGCACGCGAGGAGACTCCGTGTCACGCTAAATCACGTTTAACCATCAGTTACAGTCATCAACTAGTCTCACGGCAACTAACTAACCGAACAGCGACGCAACGTTACACTGATTTTTAGCTTTTTAGGTTGAAAGCGATTGTCCTGTGTATTTACTACCAAACAACTTTAAAATAAAAATATTAAAGGTGAAGTCACTTCAGAGCGTTTGAAAGAGTTAAGACATTGTGGTGAGGTACCAGCTCTCTTCATTTCTTGAATTTTAATTTTTTTTTCTTTATACTAAAGCACACTAATGATAGCCCTAAGTTGTAAAATCCACTGAATTTAACGTTTACTGAAGAAACATGAAGATCAGCCGTAATAATGCGATGAGGTTACAGCGCCGATATTCTGTTCCAGTTCAGTTATAAACATATAAACATGCTTTCTGAATGGATTTGTGATGTTTTTTCATTATTTATTTCGGTTCGTGGTGCGTTAGTATGGAGGTATGGAGTAGAATATGACGGTGTGTTAAACTCTCGTTACCGTTTATTTACATTTTTAAAGAAAAACACGAAGGAACACTGTTAGGATTTTCTGAAATGTTTTAGTCGGGATGGCCTGTGGTACCGCGGTGTTTAAACAAGTGCATCCGCTTATAAAGCATTTATAAAAGATTTTAATCAGTACTTGTCCTTCATGCACAGCTGTAAGAGCTTTTAGTACAGTAAAGTTCACTTTCCGCTGCTTTAACCAGTTACAGCGTTTGTATTACTATACAACTATTACTCCTTCATCTTTAGCGGTGTTCAGATAAACCTCTTCCTGTTACATGTACAGATTTTATTTCGCTCTGGTGACCGAAACATTTATTGGAGCCTGTTTTTGTTTGAACGTGAACTTCCCTCTCATTGCTGTGTGACGTGTAAAGATTAAAGCGCATGTGTAAGTCTTATTCTTCGCTCTTACAACACTCGAGTTTGTAAATAATTTCCTTCCTAATACCAGTTTTATTGAACAAGCACAGAGCACACCTGAACATTTATTTGTTGTGAACTTGACTGGCTTTTTTTTTTTGGTTGTTTTTTTTTTTTTAAAAATATCCCTAATTGTTATCCAATTAAAATAGAACAGTGGAAATGTCTCGAGTGAGTTAATGATACACATTTATACACCCAGATTGATAAAAAAAAGACCTTTATTATTATTATTATTATTATTATACAAAATCGGGTTCAGGACATTCACTCAGAGTGTGTGTGTGTGTGTTCTACTTGATGGTAATGTTGATAATGCTGATGTCCTCGTACGGTTTGTCCGTCTTTGGGTTGACCTTGACGTTGGAGATCCTCTGCACCACCTCCATCCCTTTCGTGGTTCGTCCAAACACTGTGTGCTTGTTGTCCAGCCACGGCTGTGAGGAAAAAAATTGAATCAGGTGTGCGATTTGCGCGTTACGCGCTCGACTTCGTTCTCAGATCAGATTAGCAAAGCGAGCTAACTGTGCGAAGCTACGTACTCTCCCCAGAGACACCAGCGACCTCCGCTTCTTCCCTTCCAAGCTGTAATTTTCTTCCTAACATCTCTGTACGCATTTAATGAGAGCGTGTATATAACAGGAGGAGATGAATGAATCCACAGCCATTTTTTGAGCGAACTTATTGCAGGTAGGAGTTAAGTTAGGAACTAAGTCGTGAACTGAAGAAACATCAGACCACACGTGCTGTAGGATCAGACCGAGGAATCGGGCTCTTACCGTGGGCACCACCGTGAGGAAGAACTGAGAGCCGTTGGTTCCTGGTCCAGCGTTGGCCATGCTGAGTGTGTACGGCCGGTCGTGCCTCAGACTGAAGTGAAACTCGTCCTCGAACTCTCCGCCCCAGATGCTCTCTCCTCCCATCCCCGTGCCTGTGGGGTCTCCCGTCTGGATCATGAAACCCTACAGAGGAGAAACAGGAAGATCCGTCTCACACACGCTGAGATCTCTGTACTGTATTCAGAGTGGAGTTAAACACTCGCAGTGAGGATTTAATACTGAAAATCACACACACATCAGAACTCGGACATCACTGCAGACTTCAGTGTTATTCAGGAGTTAGGTGAGAGTTACACACTCTCTATTCATATACTAACCTTGATGACACGATGAAATAAGTGTCCGTTGTAGTAACCGTTCCTGCTGTGGACGCAGAAGTTCTCCACGGTTTTGGGGCACCTGAGGAACAGAGGAACGGCGCGTCAGTGTAAAAGCACAGCAGTGTAAAGCTTCGGTGTTGAAGCGAACAAGACGAGCTGCACGTACTCCACAGGATAGAGCTTTAGGTGGATGTCTCCCATAGTAGTGTGGATGATGGCGCTGTCCGAGACCCTCTTCGGACCTTCTGCCTGCGTGGCGGCCATCACCTCCTCTTTGGACGGCTTCTCGTTGAAGACGTCTCTGTCCGAGTCGGCGCTCTTGGTGTCCTCTGGCTCTCGTGTTGTGAACTGTACACGGGGCAGTGATAATATTACACCATACTGTTACATATCTCCTACTGCAGGGAGCCCCACAGCACCATCCTCATCACCTTCATCACCTTCATCATCCTCACCAGCTTCACCAACCTCATCACCTTCATCATCCTCACCAGCTTCACCAACCTCATCATCTTCATCCTCACCAGCTTCACCAACCTCATCATCTTCATCCTCACCAGCTTCACCAACCTCATCATCTTCATCCTCACCAGCTTCACCAACCTCATCATCTTCATCCTCACCAGCTTCACCAACCTCATCATCTTCATCCTCACCAGCTTCACCAACCTCATCCTCATCATCCTCACCAGCTTCACCAACCTCATCACCTTCACCAACCTCATCACCTTCATCCTCACCAGCTTCACCAACCTCATCACCTTCACCAACCTCATCACCTTCATCCTCACCAGCTTCACCAACCTCATCACCTTCACCAACCTCATCACCTTCATCCTCACCAGCTTCACCAACCTCATCACCTTCATCCTCACCAGCTTCACCAACCTCATCACCTTCATCCTCACCAGCTTCTCCAACCTCATCACCTTCATCCTCACCAGCTTCTCCAACCTCATCACCTTCATCCTCACCACCTTCTCCAACCTCATCACCTTCATCATCCTCATCAGCTTAATCATCCTCATCAGCTTAATCATCCTCATCAGCTTAATCATCCTCATCAGCTTAATCATCCTCATCAGCTTAATCATCCTCATCAGCTTAATCATCCTCATCAGCTTAATCATCCTCATCAGCTTAATCATCCTCATCACCTTCATCATCATCCTCATCACCTTCATCATCATCCTCATCACCAGCTTCACCAACCTCATCCTCACCAGCTTCACCAACCTCATCATCCCCACCAGCTTCACCAACCTCATCACCTTCACCTGTCTGACTTCACTACGCTTTATATCTACAGTGCAGACTCCAAGGGTCCATGAAGCCCCAACAAACTACTGGCCACCCCACTGGCCCAACATGCTTCAGTGCACTCTCTCTCTTTCAGGCAAGCAAGTAAAAAAAAAAAAAAAAAAAAAAACAGGGGTGAAAAGAAAGAAAGAAAGGAGGAAAAAAAAAAGAACAAAAAGGATGAACAAGAAAGAAAGTGAGATGAGGGGTGAAAAGAAAGAAAGAAAGAAAGAAAGAAAGAAAGAAAGAAAAAGGGTTAAAAAAGAACAAAAAGGATCAGAAAGGAAGAAAGCAAGATATAAGAAAAAGGGGCAAAAAAGAAATAAATTAAAAAAAAAGAAATGTCAAAGAATGAAAGAGAGAAAACTGAAAAAGAACAAAAACAAAACAAAAACAAAAACCAGGCTCCAGCCTGGTTCCTGACAGTGAAGGTTCTCACCATGTAGAAGCGGTTCTTCTTGAAGGCGGTGCAGAAGATGGTGGGGTCGGGGTCGATGCTCTGGAGGGCGGGGTTATCACTCGCCTTCATCTCGATGGTGGGAGCCGCCTTCATGGTCTTAGCCACGCCCTGGAACAGACTGAGCTGCACCACACGGATGTTCTCCTGTTTCCCCAAAATCCTCACACACCTGCGTGCGTGCGTACACACACACACACACACACACACACACACACACAGTGTGTTTTTTAAACAAATGACCACATTTTCAGAATTTCAGGAGCTGCACCGTGCTGTTTGGTGTAATAGCGGTGTTACCAGAGCGATGTAGCACTGTACCCATGCCATCAGTGGTCACATGACTCACCGGTTGGTCTCCACGTTGATGACCTTGATGCCCAGCATGGTTCCGTACAGAACAAAGTGTCCCGTCTCGTCGAAGATGATGTTGGTCAGTCGAATGCCGTCCACTTTCTCCAGCTCTCTCTCCACCGCCATCCTACGGCCAAACTCCATGTCCGGGAGCTGCTGTCTCATCTGCTGCAGCTCTGTGAACATCTGTATGCACACGCACACACACACACACACACACACACACACACACACACACACACACACACACACAAATGTTACAGGGAGTCACATGATGGAGCTGATGATCTTCAGTAAAAGTCAGAGAACTGATGTTTAATGCATCAGCAATAATACATCGTTAAAAACTATCATGAGAAAGTTATCAGGTTATAATAGTGTCAGCGCACGCACACACACACACACACACACACACACACACACACTGCATCCTGTATGTTTAACCCTGCAGCAGGTAGACGTACGGTTAGCGATTCGTCAAACACCCTCATGAGTTTCGCCGTCAGGAAGCGGAAGATGCGGACTTTGCGGTCGGCGGCGATGGTGGCCATCTTCTTCCCGTCGTGTGAGAAGGCCAGGCTGGTGGGAAAGGTTTTACACTTGGCGAATTCGTACAGGTCCGTGTCGGTTTTATACTCCCACTCCACCTGCCTGGGGAACTTAAACTCGCTCGGGAGGCCGGTCCAGTACTCCAGCATTCCGGCTCTGTCGGCCGACACGACGACGCGGTAGCGCGGGTTCAGCCGGATCTGACACAGAGGAGACGAGTGCAGCTTATCGAAGGTGTGCAGCGGCCGGTTGCTGCCTCGTCCGTCGTACACGTGAATCTTCCCTGTGGATTTCTCCGAGCAGGCCACCGTGTTGATGGCGTCACCGGGGTTATAGATCCACTCACACTGACCCGGGTGGAACCTGAGACACCACAACCACACCCAGGGTTAGAACCTTTACAGAACAGCAGCTGTTAGTAAATATATTTCCATCTTTTTATTTATTCATGAGGTTTTCTCCTCTCAGCCGCTGTCCCTCTCGTTTTCGAACTAAATAAACCCGTACATTTCAAATCTATATTCTGAATTAATATATTTCTGTAAAGATGCTGTTAAAAGCGCTATACAAATAAAACTGAGTTGAGTTGAATAACGATAAAGTGATAAAAAGAAATTCTGACAATATATGAGATTTTATCTAAACATCATTCTGAAATTTAAAAAAAAAAAAAAAAAAAAAAAATCTTCAACCCCTATTCAGACGGGATTAGTTTTCCATGTAGTTATGATCAATGTAATCACTATCTCAGGGATTTCACTTCAATCGGTCGAGCTAGAATTCTTTTACAGACCGAGTGTGTACGCTCCTGAAAAGATTGTTTTCCCTTCTAATAAACTGAGCAGAAGAAATACAGTCGTGCTCATAAATATACACACCCCTTGCAGAATCTGCAAAATGTAAATTTTTTATTTTTTTTTAAAATAAGAGGGATCATTAAAATTTAGCCCACGAGACACGATAATAACTGAATTTACACAACTGAACCAGTTCAAAAGTTTACATTACGCTCGATTCTTAATACCGTGTGCTGTTCAACCTGGATGATCGACGAGTGTGTTTATGTCTTGTGATGTTGTTCACGAGTCCCTTGTTTGTCCTGAGCAGTCAAACTGCCCACTGTTCTTCAGAAAAATCCTCCAGGTCCTGCACATTCTTTGCTTTTCCAGCATCTTCTACATATCTGACCTCCTTTTCCAGCAGCGACTATGTGATGTTGAGATCCATCTTTTCACACTGAGGACGACTGAGGGACTCGAACAAGACTATTACAAAAGGTGCAAACATTCACTGATGCTCAAGAAGGGGACAGACACATTAAGAGTCAGGGGGGGTGTAAACACAGTCATCGATCATCCAGGTAACACCACACGGTATTAAGAATCGAGCGTAATGTAAACTTTTGAACC
>CM042550.1:18674605-18777105 GCA_023630585.1 Cranoglanis bouderius | reverse complement strand
ACACACACACACACACACACACACCCTCACACACACACACACACACCCTCACACACACACACACACACACACACACACACACCCTCACACACACACACACACACCCTCACACACACACACACACACCCTCACACACACACACCCTCACACACACCACCTCAAGTTGAAGTCATGAAACCGTCAGAGTGAGGCTTTAGAACCATCCAGCACTGAGTGAAACAGTGGAACCCAAATCCTGGTCCAGATCCCAGAACAGTGCAGTGAGGTTCTGGGTTCTGGTTCTGTTCTAGCTGGAGGAGGAACGTACTTGGTGCAGGCGATGTAGGTGATGACGTCACGGTGCATGTAGCTCCGCTCATACATGGCAGCAGAAGGCAGATTATCCAGATAAACTCTCTCATACTCCAGTACTGTGGATCAGAGAGAGAACACACACACACACACACACACACACACACACACACACAGGAAGACAGAAAGAGAAACAGACAGAGAGAGAGAGAGAGAGAGAGAGAGAGAGAGAGAGAGAGAGAGAGATTTATACTCTGGGTTAATATTAGCTCATCACATTGACTTCACTTCACAGTGTAATGTGAGCGCAGCTGATAGCCGAGCCGCTAACATGGCTAATAAAACTTTACAGTTCAAATAACGGACCTTTTCTCTTCTTAGTTGGAACAGCTTCAGTAGGCAGCGGTCCGACCCACGCATCCTCCTCCTCCTCCTCGCCTTCATCTGCCTTTAATTTGCGTTTATTTTCCAAACTTTCACTCTCAGCGCCCGACGCCATTTTCAAACACCCAACTTCCTCTACGGTGTGTGTGTGTGTGTGTGCGGCTCACAGCGCCACCTGCCGGCACGGAGGAGCACTACACCGCCACTTCTTCTTTTCCTTTCGGCTGTTCCCTTCAGGGGTCGCCACAGCGAATCATCTGCCTCCATCTAGCCCTATCCCCTGCATCCTCTTCTCTCAGACCGACTACCTTCACGTCCTCCTTCACTACATCCATAAACCTCCTCTTTGGTCTTCCTCTCGGCCTCCTGCCTGGCAGCTCTAACCTCAGCATCCTTTTACCGATATATTCACTCTCCCTCCTCTGAACATGTCCAAACCATCTCAACCTGGCCTCTCTAACTTTGTCTCCAAAACATCTCACATGTGCTGTCCCTCTGATGTACTCATTCCTGATCCTATCCATCCTCGTCACTCCCGAAGTGAACCTCAACATCTTCAGCTCTGCTACCTCTAACTCTTCCTCCTGTCTTTTCCTCAGTGCAACTGTCTCCAAACCATACAACATCGCTGGTCTCACTACTGTCCTGTACACCTTTCCTTTCATTCTTGCTGGTACTCTTTTATCACACAACAGACCTGACACTTTTCTCCACCCATTCCGACCTGCCTGCACACGCTTCTTCACCTCTTTTCCACACTCCAGACCCTAAGTACTTAAAATCCTGCACCTTCTTTATCTCTTCTCCCTGTAACCTCACTGTTCCACTTGGATCCCTCTCATTCACACACATGTGTTCTGTCTTGCTGCGACTAACCTTCATTCCTCTTCTCTCCAGAGCAAACCTCCACCTCTCTAGAGTTTCCTCCACCTGCTCCCTGCTCTCACTACAGATCACAATGTCATCCGCAAACATCATAGTCCATGGAGATTCCTGTCTGACCTCATCTGTCAGCCTGTCCATCACCACCGCAAACAAGAAGGGGCTCAGAGCCGATCCTTGATGCAGTCCCACCTTCACCGTGAGCTCCTCTGTCACACCTACCGCACACCTTACCACTGTCCTACTGCTCTCATACATATCCTGCACCACTCTAACATACTTCTCTGCCACTCCAGACCTCCTCATACAATACCACAGCTCCTCTCTTGGCACCCTGTCATACGCTTTCTCTAAATCTACAAAGACACAATGCAGCTCTTTCTGACCCTCTCTGTACTTCTCCATCAACATTCTCAAAGCAAATATTGCATCTGTAGTGCTCTTTCTTGGCATGAAACCATACTGCTGCTCACAAATGCTCACTTCTCCCCTTAGCCTTGCTTCCACTACTCTTTCCCACAACTTCATTGTATGGCTCATCAGCTTAATACCTCTGTAGTTTCCACAACTCTGCACATCTCCCTTGTTCTTAAAAATCGGCACCAAAACACTTCTCCTCCATTCCTCAGGCATCCTCTCACTCTCTAAGACCTCGTTGAACAACCTAGTTAAAAACTCTACTGCCATCTCTCCTAGACACTTCCATACCTCCACTGGTATGTCATCAGGACCAACCGCCTTTCCTCTCTGCATCCTCTTCAAAGCTCTCCTAACTTCACCCTTGCTAATCCTTTCTACTTCCTGCTCAACAATATTTGCCTCTACTACTCTTCTCTCCCTGTCATTTTCCTCATTCATCAGTTCCTCAAAGTACTCCTTCCATCTTTCCCTCACCCTCCTGTCACCTGTCAACACATTTCCATCTCTATCTTTAATCACTCTAACCTGCTGCACATCCTTACCATCTCTATCCCTCTGCCTCACCAACCGATACAAATCCCTCTCACCTTCCTTACTATCTAACCTTGCACACATGTCCTCATAAGCTTTCTGTTTGGCCTTTTCCACCTCTATCTTAACCTCACGCTGCATCTCCCTATATTCCTGTCTACTTTCCTCCGTCCTCTCACTGTCCCACTTCTTCCTAGCTAACCTCTTCTTCTGGATACTCTCCTGAACTTCCTCATTCCACCACCAAGTCTCCTTGTCTTCTTTCCTCCTTCCAGATGACACACCTAGCACCTTCCTATCTGTCTCCCTGATCACTTTGGCTGCAGTAGTCCAGTCATCTGGAAGCACCTCCTGACCACCTAAAGCCTGTCTCAACTCCTCCCTGAAAACCGCACAGCACTCTTCCTTTTCCAACTTCCACCACTTTGTCTTCTGCTCTGCCTTTGCTCTCTTCATCTTCCTCACCACCAGAGTCATCTTACACACCACCATCCTATGCTGTCTATCTACATTCTCTCCTACCACTACTTTGCAATCGCTAATCTCCACCAGATTACAGTGTCTACATAAGATATAGTCCACCTGTGTGCTCCTGCCACCACTCTTATATGTCACCCTGTGTTCCTGCCTCTTCTGAAAGTACGTGTTCACCACAGCCATCTCCACACCGCCACTGTTCCACAGTATTAGTAGTATTAATAATAATAATAATAATAATAATAATAATAATAATAATAATAATAATAATATAAAACCTCTGTGTGCTTTGCATTCTTAACAGAACACCTTGTGATTTTCAGCTACTGAACAAATGCAGTAGGAAAAAAAAAACATCATGGAAAAATCACATCCACGTGATCGTGTTTATTTATTTATTTATTTGTTTGTTTTATTACATGTGATTATTAGAATATGTGATCACGTGAAAAAAATATTCATGTGAGATAATCACATGTGAATAATGATTCCACTTGTCCTAGGCGTGAAAAATTCAAACACGAAAAATGAAATAAAATGTGAAGTGTCTAAAAAACACGATTAGTGACTTTTCTGTAAAGGAACAGCTGAATGTGAGTGCGTTTCAATTTATATTCATGTAAACTACTCTAAAAGTACAATTTATTTCAATAGTAAATCCAGTAAATATCACGGAGTGAATGGAGAGCGTTAGTGTGTTCCAGTTCTCCACTAGGAGGCGCTGGTGAGTCGCGCTGCATTGTAGGATATTAAACACTAGGTGTCGCCACTGAACCAAAAATGATTATGTGCAATTAGAATCTGTAAGATGGACCAGTCAGGTTTTTGTTAAGAATTAAACAATAAGAGTTTATTTATTTACTTACGTCATATATATTAAAGTCTGAAAACAACAGACATGGCATTTATTTACATGAACACATTTATTAATGTCACCAAACCGAGACTGAGCAGTGAATTATAAAACATTCTTTACATTTTTTTAGAATAAATGTTGTATAAATTTCTCCATATTCAGGTGAAATGATGTGGTGTGTGTGTGTGTGTGTGTGTGTGTGTGTGTGTGTGTGTGTGTGTGTGTGTGTGTGTGTGTGTGTGTGTGTGTGTGTGACTCACACAGTGTTTACCGGAGAGCTCTGAGAAATATAAATTTATTTATAATAACAATATTATTCTTTTTATTATTCTTTATTATTTGGTTATTTTTAAAAAGAAAATTCCAGCTCAAAAGTCTCTCAGTGTTAATTACTGTTCAGTTCAATTCTAAATGATTAATGATGGTAAATCAGAAAGTCATTAAATGGTCCGTGCATTAATTAAATGAGCATATTCATCATTAATCATTAGCATATATACAACCCCAATTCCAAAAAAGTTGGGACACTGTGTAAAATGTAAATAAAAACAGAATGCAATGATTTGCAAATCTCATAAACCCCTATGTTATTCACAATAGAACACAGAAAACATATCAAATGTTTAAACTGAGGAAATGGACCATTTTAAGGGGAAAATTAGGTCATTTTGAATTTGATGGCAACAACGCGTCTCAAAAAAGTTGATACCATCAGAGATGCAGGCTTTTGAACTGAGCGCTGATAAAAAGCCGGATGGTCCCTCTCCTCTTTAGTCCTCTTTAGTTTAGAGGGCGCGGCGTCCATGGTTTCCAAAAAGAATTTCAAATTTCGATTCGTCTGACCACAGAACAGTTTTCCACTTTGCCTCAGTCCATTTTAAATGAGCTTTGGCCCAGAGAAGATGGCGACGTTTCTGGATCATGTTCACATATGGCTTCTTCTGTGCATGATAGAGCTTTAACCAGCATTTGTGGATGGCACGGCGAACTGTGTTCACAGACAATGAGTTCTGGAGGTGTTTCTGAGCCCATGCAGTGATTTCCATTAGAGAATCAGGCCTGTTTTTAATGCAGTGCCGCCTGAAGGCCCGAAGATCACGGGCATGCAATATTGATTTTCACCCTTGTCCCTTGCACACAGAGATTTCTCCAGATTCTCTGAATCTTTTGATGATATTATGTACTGTAGATGATGAGATATCCAAAGTCTTCACAATTTTACGTTGAGGAACGTTATTCGGAAATTGTTCCACAAATTGTAGACGCAGTTTTTCGCAGATTGGTGAACCTCTGCCCATCTTTACTTCTGAGAGACTCTGCCTCTCTAAGAGACTCTTTTTATACCCAATCATGTTACTGACCTGTTGCTAATTAACATCCAGCTGTTTTTTTTTAGTAACACTTAGTTAACCTCCAGCCCGTTCTTGCCCTGTCCCAACTTTTTTGAGACGTGTTGCAGCCACCAGATTCAAAATGACCTAATTTTTTCCTTAAAATGGTACATTTCCTCAGTTTAAACATTTGATATGTTTTCTATGTTCTATTGTGAATAACATAGGGGTTTATGAGATTTACAAATCATTGCATTCTGTTTTTATTTACATTTTACACAGCGTCCCAACTTTTTTGGAATTGTGGTTGTAAATAAATACACATATACATATCTAAGCACCGTGGCGCGCGCACCTGACTGAAACGGGACGAGACGGGAGCGCGATTTATATATATAAAAAAAACAAACAAAAAAAACAAGCAAAAACAAAAAACCGAAGAAGAATAATAAGAAGAAGGAGACAAAAAGGCGCGCGCTCCGGGACTCGGGCACTCGAGCACATCTGCAATGACGTCATCTCGAACCTCCCAGTCTGCGTCGTGCTTCGTGTGCTGCCGATGTCGCGCGCGCACGACGGGCTCGGAAACTCTGGCCTTGCTCTCTATTAAGGAGGTGGAACTCGCGCTCGCGCTCCTCCGCCGACGCCGCTGCTGCTGCTGCACGCGCCGCTCTGTACCGGTGTGTGCGCGTGACTCGAGGGGTTAGATTCTGTTTAGTGTCGGAACTCCGAGACACACACACACACAAACAAACAAACAAACAAAGGCGCAAAAGTAAGAAGAAGAAAACCTGGAGGAAACTGAAAGAGGAGAGAGGCACGTGAGAGCGAAACGAAGATCTCACGGAGGGGTGTGTTTTTTTTTTTTTTTTTTTTTGAGGTTCTCATTCATTAATGGAGCTGGAGTTTAGTGGGTGCAGAGCGAAGAGAAAAGCCTCCTCAGCTCTTTGTTCCTGCATCGGAACATCTACAAGTTTTTTTCTGTGTGTCGGAACCGGAGAGAGAAGTGCGGAGTAAAGCGCGTGGAGGAGGAGGAGAGCGCGCGCGGAACCTGGGCACTTCAGGAGAGGCAGTGTGAGAGAACATGAAGACGGTAATGAGAGTGAAGATGATGTTCTAGCTGTAGTTCCGGTGCAGAGTGTGGAGTGTGTGGAGTATGAGTGTGAGTGTGTGTGTGCAGTGTGGTGTGTGTGTTTATAGTGCATGTGGTGTGTGTGTGGAGTGTGTGTGTATGGAGTGTGTGTGGAGTGTGTGTGTGTGGAGTGTGTGTGTGGAGTGTGTGGAGTGTGTGTGTGTGTGTGTGGAGTGTGTGTGTGGAGTGTGTGTGTGTGTGTGTGTGGAGTGTGTGTGTGTGGAGTGTGTGTGTGTGGAGCGTGTGTGTGTGGAGTGTGTGTGGAGTGTGTGTGTGTGGAGTGTGTGTGTGGAGTGTGTGTGGAGTGTGTGTGTGTGTGTGTGTGTGTGGAGTGTGTGTGTGTGTGTGTGTGTGGAGTGTGTGTGTGGAGTGTGTGTGTGTGTGTTACTCTGATCATGAAGTGTTTCATCTCTCACTTTTACACTAACATCAGCTTTATGTCCCTTTACTACAGTTAATGAAGTGTCTCATTACTGTACACACAGCTGGAGGAGTAGTAGAGAGAGAGAGAGAGAGTGTGTGTGTGAGTGTGTGTGTGTGTGTGAGTGTGTGTGAGTGTGTCAGTGCGCACAGAGTTGTCTTGACTGTTGTGTGTTGATGTCAGAGGTCATAGGTCAGAGGTCAGGCTGATTGACTCGCTGCCTGCCAGCTGTCTGACTCGGACTCAGTTTAGACTCAGACACTTAAATCTGCTGTCTGGAGTTTTTTTCTCCCTCGTCTCCCACAGCGCAGGGTTCTGGGGTTCTGAGGTTCTGGGGTTCTGAGGTTCTGGGGTTCTGAGGTTCTGGGTTTCTGAGGTTCTGGGGTTCTGAGGTTCTTGCCTCGCCGTGCTGCAGCTTCTCCACTCTCCCGTACACACGGACACGCCGTGATAGATGATTAGTTTTTGTAAGCTCGCTCTAGTTGGAGGCTTTTGGTTTTTCCAGCTGTTCCTGAGAGCTTGGCCGGAATCTGACCACATCGGCGGCGGTGAGTTAGGAGATAATAATTCTGGGTTGCCAGATTGGACTAAACACTTCAGTCGTGGTGTTATAACACTCATTATAACACTCGGTCCAGCCTGGCGGCTCGTGACCGTAGATGTTAGTGTTGCAGGACGACATTAATAATAACGACATCGGACAAAATGAAGTGGAGAGACTATCACCCTCGACTAAAGCTACAGGCTGATAACTGAGTGAATGTTTAGAGTAATCGTCAGCTGAGAGTCGACAGCATGCAGTTGTCCAGCGTCCATCCTCTCGCCCTGAACCGTTCTACATGTCCCTCTGTTCCTCTGAGTTCTGTACAGCAGGTCTGTTTCCTGGAGAGCTGATATCATTATCATTATCAGTGTCGACACGTCCATACGGTCCTTGATGCAGAGCCCCACCATTTATATCAACCTTCACGTAATCCTCTTTCACATCTCCATATTTTTGAGTGACCTACGAGTAAAAAAAGTCGCTATGTGACAGATATAAGCTCTGTTGATTTTCTCGCCTTTCCAGATGTTGTGTAATGGTGGTGTGGCGAGCTCACTGCACTGTTTAGCTCCACAGAGTTATTATTGCACCTAGTGGTCAAAATAGGAACTGCAACAAACAAGACCCCCTGGGACAGGAATCACGCTGCCCCACGCTCGGTGGAGGAGCAGTGGACAGGACGGTTAATGACCGGGTTGCCATGTTGGGCTAGTTTAAAATGACTCCACACCCGCCAAGATCTTGTTTTATAGCAAATAATCGGAATTAAATTGAATGCGTTTTCCAATGCTGAAGTTTTTGGGATAGTTTCAGGTCTTTCGTGTGGATTAGGAGATGTAGTTGTGCCGGAAATTTTGCTGAAACAGACCTGCTGTACGGAACACAGTTAATGTACAAATAGAAAGGTTCAGAGCGAGATGCTGGACGCTGGATGACTGTGTGCTGTCGACTCTCAGCTGCCGATTGCAGGGTTACTCTAAAAATTCACTAGATCAGCCTGTGCATTCGAACACAAAGAATTCTAAAACTTAGCTCAGTCTGGTGATTTCTTTGCTTTAACACTTGACTCCAGGTTTAATGAGGGTCGTTATAGCAGGGACGTTTGGACTTTAAGAACGTAAGTAACCCTGAGCTCCAGACGGTGTTTCCAGAACAGTGTGTTTTTCATTGTTTACTATCCAAATCACTGTAATCAGTGACCTTGGTCATGCTGTATTAAGGGTTATTTTTGCTAACTACATGGTGAAGACGGGTTGTTTTGCTTTCCTCTGTCCAAAATCTGTCGTGGAGTCATCGGTTCCAGTGTAGGAGGCTCAGGATTCAGCTCAGTGTGGTGATTTTCCTGTTTAAAGACTCATGAGTCAACTCAGCAGATAATCAGCAGGTCTGGACTGAAACTGATGACACCACATGTAGACTGGAGCTGACTGACTGGACCAACTGAGCTGTCCTTACGTAAACAACGCTGCAATTTCTCAACTCGGTCAGCCGGTTTATGACGTCATGCGGCATCACTGTACTGCCCTCTGAACCTGTGGTCCGGTTAGAGTTTTAGATCTGTCATCAGAGATGAGTCTTCAGTGAGGATTTAATACTGAAATTACACGCGTCGGTATTCAGATTTAGTTGTTCAGCGCTGTTCAGAAGTTACGCCAGAGTTACAGACACGGGGGCGGGGTTTGTCTAAGACGGAGGCGTGTCTCAGTTACATGCCATCCATTCCAATTCATTTTGAAATTGTCTTTTGGTTTTATTTTACATCGTATCACATTTGATGGCATGGAAATAAAACACTGGCCCTGATTTATTTATTTATTTATTTATTTATTTATTTATTTTTCTAGACTGTATTGAAAAACTCCATCTCAGACGCTTCTACTTATGAAAAATCTGGCAACCTCGGAGGCATGGACTATACACAGTTGATTTTAATAATGGTGCAGCCAGAAAATCCACTTTAGCAGCTGCGTAACCCGACTCTGAACACGAGGAACTTTCCTCACGTAGACGCTGGCGTAACTTCTGGACTTAAGTCGGTGACTCTGAATACAGGCGTTAGTGTTTTAATGTAACAAGGACTCGTTCTGTGTAGAAAGGCCGAGAGTTGAAAATAGATGATCAGGAGACTATAAGCTTCCTCGGTTGCCAGATTGGCGTGATGGTTCCCAGTGCTGTTCATGATGAAACGACCCTGTCACTGTAACCCCGGGGTTATTTTACTCGAAGGCTCAGTGCAGGAAACGGTCCAATCTGGCAGCGTGGAAGAGTGAAGCTCCATTTGGCCTTGGACTCATCACGTATGAGCTCAGAGTTAGCGAGAGCATGAAGCGGAGTGCAGGAACGTCCCCGTGGCAGATGCACTGACAGATATCGCTGTCCAGTTCGAATGAGCTTAAGCATGTCCCCTGTTCTGATTCACTTCCAGGCAGACAAATGGACAGACTCAAACGAGAACCTCCCGCTGTAGATCTGCTGCTCTGGACTTACTTGAAGTAATTTGGCCTCACTCATGGCTGGCACACGTTCGGAGGCACATGCGAGTCAGACCTGGAGGCTTCGACTTTCCAAAGACTTTTAAGCTTCCTGGACTGGACCTCTTTGTGGACCGAAGTTTGAGAGCGTCAGAGATGATCATCAGATCGGATCTGTTATGGTGCTGGACTGACTGAACTGTTTTAATCCTCGTGTAGCTCCCCCCCCCAAAACCCCTCCCCCATGTCAGACCTTCTCTAAATTATGGAAATTTTGTGGAAGACGCTGACTTGGATATTGAGCCTGCTTTTGGCCGCTGCTGATCCTCAGAGCCTTTCTTACAGTTCTCAAGGTAAGACCCGGGTTCTAATGTTCTACACATCAGACATGATTTGAGTGACTGTGTATGGTATCGTTAACTCTCACTCTCATTGTGCTTTCTCTTCTCGAAATGAAAAGAGGAGTTTCTGTCCCACCTGGAGGACTACCAGCTCACGGTGCCTGTTCGGCTGAACGATAAGGGCGAGTTTATGAGTTACACTGTGAAGCAGCACCGGCCCGGACGCAGGAGACGGGCACTGGATCAAACTGGGCCGGACGCCGCAGAGACCAGACTCTTTTACCGCCTGTCAGCTTACGGCAAACACTTTCACCTGAACCTCACGCTCAACCCCAACCTGGTGTCCAAACATTTCACTGTAGAGTACTGGGGCAGGGACGGGCAGGAGTGGCGCCACGCCGTGGTGGACGATTGCCATTACGTTGGATACCTACTGGATCAGTACGACACTACAGGAGTGGCCCTGAGTAACTGCAACGGCCTGGTGAGTACAGAACCTCAGACGGTGATGATTCATTTTCTACAACAGTAGCTCTGACAGTAGCGCAGCTGCAAATCACAGGTTTATATTAATGCGCTTGTTTTAATACGTTATCGTTTCTATAGTAACAGCTCATTCATAGGGATGGTTTCTAGGTTTCTGTGTTTTTTTGTTTTATTAACATCAAGAGAGAGAATAAAGAGAGAGAATAAAGAGAGGGAATAAAGAGAGGGAATAAAGAGAGGCTGGTGAGGGAACGACTGTTTATAGCTGCTATAACGTCAGTGACAACAGGAACTAACCGGTTTCACCAGCATTAAATGTAACTATAAACATGTTGTTCTTTAATCATTGCCTAAGTGCTGTGGTGTAAGAGGCATACAACACTTATAGGAAATCACATCACACCATCCCGTGATTGATTATTTTCCTATCACAGCACGTCCTGAAGTGTTTTATTCCTTAGGTGAAGATGAAATGAACGAATGAAGAATGCTCTATACTCTGAGCGCGTAACAGATCCGACGAGTATCTGAGGAGTTAAAAACGAGGAGAAACATTAAAATAACATGGAAGTCTTTTACCCCTTCTGGTCCACATCTGGCTGGCTGTAGTGTTTATTATAAAGCATCTTTCTCAGCTCTGTGTCCTCAGTGCACGCTGCAGGAATTATTGCAATGTTAAACGGTTTTAGCTTGTTTTTAAATGTTTTATTTACTGTGTTCGCTGTGATTGCTTTCTGGTTTATCTAACATCTCTCTGGACTGCTCAGTGTTTGGACTCCAGACCAGCGCAAGGCTAGGATCCAGAGTCAGAGCCAGGGCCATCAAGATTAATGATGAAAATGCTTTAAACGGGTTTGAGAGAGAGAGAGAAAAAGAGAAAGAGAGAGAGAGAAAGAGAGAGAGAGAGAGAGAGAGAGGGGAACGAGTGCCAGGCAGGATACCATTGAAATGCGTAATGGCAGTAAAACACAGAGGGGCCCAAATGCACCTGATTTGAGGCCTAAGCGCCCCTTCTGCAGATCTCTTATCAGAGCTGCGGTGTGTTTTGCGCTCCGCTGCATCTGCTTTGTGTTAAAGCGACTGGTGAGTGACAGCAAAATATTAGCATAGCTGCGTGTCTGTGCGTCAGGCTCGGATCCTTTCTGCACCTGCAGGTCTGTTTGCAGCTGCCAGCTGGTTTGTGTCTCCTGCTGCGTTTCGTCAGGAGAACGCTGGCTTCAGAGAGGCGGCTTCGGGCGCTACGCCACTGACGAGTCAGATCTGTGTTCGATAACATAACAGCAGCTTTAACACAGAGTTTATGCTTCTTTGCGGTTTCTCGGTAACATCACAAGCTGTGTTTTTTTGTCTTATTAACTTCAAGAGAGAGAAAAAAGAGAGTCTGGTGAGGGAACGAGTGTTTATAGCTGCTATAACATTCCACAACATTAAATGTAACTATAAACCGATATACAAATGAATTGTAATTATTGGTAAATAGCTGTGGTATAACAACTCATCGCTGATTATTTTCCTGTAACATCGCTCCTGATCGTGTTTTACTCCTTACATGAGCATGCTAAAGATTAATCCAAGCTCTTGTATATTCAAAATATTGAACATAAACGATCTCGACATTAGCATCAGTGATAATAAATTCTGTTGGTTTCCTGCGTCAGGTTGTAGCAGGTTATCCGTCATGTCAGCAGTGAGGAGTGCGTTGAGGTATTTGGGATCTGCATGTCCCGGGATGCAGTGTGAGATTATGAATAGCCGCTTGTCATGATGCATGATGTAATATAATATATAATATAATATAATGTAATATAATATGATGTGATTGTGACTGTACACAGAGCAGAATGAGACCTGAGATTTGTGATTCAAGACCTGGGACATGAGATGTGAGCTCTGTCTTTCTATTTCAGAGAGAGAGAGAGAGAGAGAGAGAGAGAGAGAGAGAGAGAGAGAGAGAAAGAGAGCAGGAGAGGATGGAAAATTCCAGAGGAAAGTCCTGAGTCCTGCCCACTTACCTCTCTGACAGGGAGGACACGTGTGAGACGGGACACCATATTGAATTCCTGCTTGGTATCTCGTGTGGCATTCACATAAATCTGTGGGAATGTGGAGAGGCAGCGAGGCCGTTTCTTTCTGGAGGATTTTTTTCCTACAGTCACCGTGTCCGCTGAGGAAACACGAAAACTCGGAGCTACGCAATCCGATAAACGTTTTCTTCATACTCGGATTTTTCTCTGGTGTCGTTCTGTCGTTAGCTGAATTCTGGGAAAAAATCTGAAAAGTTTTGACCAAAATAGAGGTTTTTTTGACCACACTTTTAACATCTGTACTATAAGAAAACATTAATATATTCGACCAAAACGATGTTAAAATGTTTTTATTTAGACATCAGGAAAGTCTGAAGTTCTCAAGTATACTGTGTGGTAGAAACTGTGGATGATATGATGATGATGTAACGTCCATATCATGATAAATGACATCACAATACGCTTTTTTGAGATATCGTCGATCTTTTTAAAATTATTATTAATTGGTACATTTCTTAAAATATTTACAAACTGACTACAAGCAGCGGATTCGATGTTTTGTACTTAATCTTTAAAGTCCCAATGAAATCAAAATTGAAGTTTTGTGGCTTTTAGTATGAAAACGTCAGCTTTAAAGTTATCTATAAGCTAGTGTACTCCAAAACAATGACAAACTTCACATTTAGAAGATATACGCATTAAAATGTACAGTCTCTCTCTCTCTCTCTCTCTCTCTCTCTCTCTCTACCACCGATTCGGATCAACAGTTTTGATGACATCATTCTGCACTTCAGCATCTCATCAGATTTTCTGACCAATCAAACGCTCTCTAGAATCTGAAGTGTCCCGCCCCCGACATTAAAAAAATCGCCTTGCTTAGCCCGGGGTGTGAGGTAAGCTAAACGCTATTGGTTATTTAAAGAGGAGGAGGAGCCACTCGATATGTCCCGCCCTGATTTTCTGATTCAGTGGAAATTACGTCAACACATCAAATAACTCTGCGTGTCTCAAGGCACTTCACGCGGACTTCAAAATTGTAAAAACCTTTTTTTTTTTTTTTAAATGAATTTTTTATAAATAAAGAGCTTTTTTGTAGGAATTAAATAAAATGTCATCATTTAAAAAAAAAAAAGAAAAAAGAAACACTACAGTTTTTCTTGCAGTGTGTTTGCAAACCTTTATTGTGCTTCATATCGACTCGTGCTATGATCGTGATACGATATTTTTTTGTCGTATCGCCCAAAATGTCACGAAAATGTCACAATGTGATGACGTAGAGGGTTTTCTTGCTTTCAAAAATGCATATTTCCAAATAGAGAGTGTTTTTTCTTTTAAATATGTTGCTTATATTTCATACCGTGACCACAGAGTGTAAAAATCCCACAGAGAGAGAAAGAGAGAGAGAGAGAGAGAGAGAGAGAGAGCTGTATAACAGTGGATTAAACTTTTACTTAATTTCCTGCATCAGAACCTTTAAATATTTAACAGCGTTCACCTGCACTGATGGACTCCAAAACAAAACCCGATGAATGATTTACAATATTTCCTGGTGCTCATCCATGTGAGAGACACGTTTCAGATGTGGACATACAACAATGTCTAGCATCTCTCTCTCTCTCTCTCTCTCTCTCTCTCTCTCTCTCTCTCTCTCTCTCTCTCTCTCTCTCTCTCTCTCTCTCTCTCTCTCTCTCTCTCTCTCTCTCTCTCTCTCTCTCTCTCTCTCTCTCCGTCACTCGAGGATCACCAGCTGCAGTGATGTTACAGAAACGTGATTAATGTTGAAATTGAAGCCAAATGCAATGTTTCAGCTGCATGCTTTATAAACAGCGATCAGTCTCGTGATGTGAATAACGTCTCCTCTCCTTTGTGCTTTTGTGCTTCAGGCGTATAAAGAGTGCATTTGGTTTGCATGTGCACCAGTTTATTATTTAGTTGGAAAGAGCTTTAATTGGTTTCATTGTGGCTTTTACAGACTCGGAGAACGTGCCAATGTTTTTTTATAAACACGTCTTTGGAGTACTTGTAGGATTTATGCTGCGGTGAGGGTTGTCAAGGGCACAGGATTGTGTACTTTGGTTTGCGTCCCAGTAATTATGGTGTTGTTCTTCATGTAATTGGTGGTTTCAGTGTGATTTATCTCATTATTATGGATTGCAGGGGGTTTTATTTTTATTTAATTTGCATTTGCATACAAATCACATACAAATGTGCATGCTTCTCCTGAACTCTAACCTCAAAACCTGGACAGTCTGGTATTTTTATCTGCTCTGACACACACACACACACACACACACACACACACACACACACACACACACACACACACACACACAACTTTTCTGTTTGAGATCGCTGTCTAGACGAATTTTATACACAGAAAATGGAAATTAACCTTCTGCATTGTTTCATTTTTCTTCTCTTTGTTCCTCCACAAGCACGGCGTCATCACCACAGAAGAAGAGCAGTATTTAATCGAGCCTTTAAACGCCGTGTCCTCCAGAAACTCCAGCGAGTTCCGGCTCCCCGGTGAAGGCCAGCCGCACGTTATTTATAAAAAATCCTCCGTCCCTTTGCGGCAGGAGCACAGCGAGGAGCTCAGCTGCGGCGTTTCAGGTTGGTGGAGCTCGGAGTCGGGTGTGATCAGGGACAGGTAGTTACAGTTTGGTAAAGAGAGAGACCGAGGAGGAAGCTGTGTGTGAGGCTCAGGTAAAAAAAAACTGGCGCTTAGTTTTCCAACTGATCTCCAACTCTGAAGATCTCCTCAGTCTTTAGAACCCATTAGAGCTGCTTCTGTAGGACATACAGCAGCAACATGTGAGGAGTGTGTGTGTGTGTGTGTAAGGTATGTGTGCTGCAGTGCTGTAGGTCAGTGTGAAGGTTGTCATCATGAGGAAGTCAGCGAGTCTCAACACGACGTATCTAATGACTTTTCCTCCAGCATCTGGGTCATAAACACTCCGGCTGCAGGAATGTAGTCTCACACACACACACACACACACACACACACACACACACACACATACATAATTAATTACATTTCACACTTCTGGATTGTGATTGGTTAGAAGTTGTTGATTAATGTTCTGTAACAGCAGCTCTGACAGTAGCGCAGGTTTATATTCATATTCTAATACATTATCGTTTCTATAGTAACAGCTCATTCACAGAAGAACCCTTTTAAAAGGTTGAGAACTCTTAGTTATATAAGTAGAACCTTTTTAGGAGGCTTAGGACCCCTTTAGGTTCTAGATAACTAAGGGTTCTTAGCCTCCTAAGTAGAACCCTTTTAAGTTTTTAAATGTTACTGCATGTGTGTGATGTTTTACAGCATCAAAATATAGCTTAAATGTATAAAAGAAATAAATTGGCTTTGATATTAGTGAGGTTTAAACTTTATGAATTCAGGTATAAACTCATTAAATATTTAATAAACGCTGTAATAAATCCTCACTGAGGTTAAATATTAAACAGAAGAATTGTGACAGTGTCAGATGTTAAGTAATTAACGCTAAATGCTTTCACTCCACCTCACAGACCTCACGATAAAGCGGACGCCATTTTGGAAAAGCAGCCAAGCCCCCGTGGCTCCGCCCCCTTCGCAGAATAACCACACCTCTGGCAGTCCTCAGCGTCAGCGGCGCTCCATCAGCTCCGAACGCTTCGTCGAGACTCTGGTGGTGGCCGACAAGATGATGGTGAGCTACCACGGCCGCAAGGACATCGAGCACTACATCCTGTCCGTCATGAATATTGTAAGTTTGATCCTGCTTCTTGTTTACGTCACATGACCACGCAGCGTCCAATCGGAGCTCCGTTCTCCAGCCTGGGACGGAACGCCTCGACACGTCAACATCATTTTGTCTGACTTTGTGTCTTTTCTTCTTTTCTGGAGGTCAGGTTGCCAAACTTTACCGTGATGCCAGTCTAGGAAACGTTGTGAACATTATCGTGACCAGGCTGATTGTTCTGACGGAGGACCAGGTGAGGGTTCTCACGCCATAACCACAATTTATTACAATTTATCATCTAAACATCTGAAAAATAAAAATAATATGTTTAAATAAGGATAAGGACGCACTCTTACATCCTTTAAGGGGTCTTGGGTTGTTCCTTTGGAGGAATTTCTTAAAGGTTTCTCATGTAGAACCCTACAACAGTAGCGTTGGCCTATCAGATAGGGTTCCAAGTAGATCCTTTTTGGAGGCTAAGAACTCCTAAAGAACACTTGAAGAACTGCTAAGAAGTAAATTCTGATAGGAAAACACTTTGGTGTAGAGTTCTACACAGAACACTTCCCCATTAGGGGGTTCTTTAAGGGTTTGTTGGATAATTAAGGGTTCTTAGCATACAAAAAGGGTTCTACTTTGAACCTTTACGGATTCCCCACTAGGGACAAATGAAGAACCCTTAGTTATCCAATGAATGCTCGAAGAACCCTTTTTCTAAAACTGTACAAATTCAAATTATGGAATATAAATCTAATTTATTTTAATTCAACTTCAAGACTTCGATGTCCAAACAAAAAACCTTAAAGAACCTTTGAAGAACCCTTTTTTCCTAACAGTGCAGAGAAGTACAGAGTAGGTAAATGTGAAACTCCTGACAGGTTCTAGGTACTCTGTACACTCTTATTTAAAAGGGTCCTTCAAGGGTTCGAAGGTTTCATTGGATAATTGAGGGCTCTAGGCTTTCAAAAAAAAACCCATAAGGCTTATTTGGTTCTCCGTCTGTGGAAAGGTTCTGTGTGGATCCCTACACCAAATTGTTTCCCTATCAGAAAGAAGACCAAGTAGAAATGTTTAGATTATCCATTGGGTAATTAAGGGTTCTCAGCTTCTAAAAATGCTTCTGCTTGAAGGATTCTACAAAGAACCTTTATGGGTTCTGCCAGAGGGTTCAAGTGAAGAACCCTTTAGAGTGTACGTGTCAGGTGCACTTGGTGTGAGCTTGGCTGGTTGTGAGAGGACAAAATTTCTGCTTCCTTTTTAGAAAGGATTTCATGTAGAACTTCTTTAGGAAGCTAAGAGCCATTGAAGAACCCTTTTTTCCCGCGAGTGTACATTTCCGTGTGGTGAAGTTCTGCACTATGTATTAGAACATTTCCTCGGAGCAGTGAGTGGTGTGTATGAGTTTACAGCAGTAATAACACAGTGACATATGGAGCCTTTAACTCTAATTACAGGCTGTGTGGTCATTTTCACTGAGCCTTCATTCTTTATTTAGTCTCCTATACATAGAACTTGAAGGTTCTGTCTAGGCAGAACCTATTTTCAGTAACACAGGGACTCTAGAGGGCTGTTTTTTATATGATGGGTCAGACAGACAGACAGACAGACAGACAGACAGAAGCGTCTTACCATCTGGGCCACCACGGCGGAAGATGAAAGCTGTTCAAACAGATAGAAGTTCGCTCGAGTCCCTCAGGAGCACTTTAAAACTGTTCTACATGTAGATATGTATAATGAGAGAACCAGACGTTCTACAGGGTAGAACTGGGAGAACGTCAGACTCCAGTCTCCTTATATTATCACTCATACCACCCTGAAGTTGATTATTTTCCTGAAACAGCATGGCCCTAAGTGTTTTATTCCTCTTATAGCACAACAATTTACCACTGATTAGATTATTTACTTTTTTTCCGTTTATAGTTACATTTGAAACAAGTTCTCACTTACGTTATAGCAGCTATAAACAGTCGTTCCCTCACCAGCCTCTCTTTATTCTCTCTTGAAATTAATAGAAACGTTAACGTATTAGAGCGAGCCCATTACTATAAACCTGCGCTACTGTCAGAGCTGCTGTTATAGAGAACTAATCAACACCTTCTGACCAATCGTCACAAAGTTTTTCCTCTGTGTTGCAGCCGAATCTGGAGATTAACCACCACGCAGATAAATCGCTGGACAGTTTCTGTAAGTGGCAGAAATCGCTGTTGTCTCATCAGGGGGACGGAAACAGCATCCCGGAGAACGGCATCGCTCACCACGACAACGCTGTTCTCATCACCAGGTCAGTGAGTTCTCATATCTGTGGAACGCTGTGTTCTAGCTGATGAAATAAACACTCACACGGTGTTTAGTGAGTGTGAACAGAACCCTGGTGTGTTTTCCTCCTCGGTGCGGTTCTTTAGGCAGGTGAGAACACAGCGATCTCGCTCGGGTCCGAGTGCGTCTGAGCGAGGTGGTTTCGATCCGCTTCAGAGTGAGGTCTAACAGTGAGAAAGTGAGTCGACTCTGAATCGACTCGTCTGCAGGAAGTGAATCAAACACGCCGTGTGTTTTGGGGATTTTTCTGTAGATTTTCTGTTATCTGCTAAACTGAGCCAAAGGACAGAGCTGCAGAAACGCCGTGTTCCGGAGATTCGGACAAACGAAAAAGAAAAAAAACAAACGAGACTCTGAATGAGATACGCAAAATGTTTTAAACTTGTTATTTATATTATCATCTAATCTTTTATTTAGTGCAGACTCTTCGTGCTCGGGTGAATTTTGTGATTTCCACACACACTTGGTAAAGCTTTACTGAACTTTTTCCATCACCATATTTCTGATCAAAAGAGTTTTGCGAGGACGTTTTAAGATTTTATAGTTTGATTGAAAATCAACAGATGCTTAAAAGTCTTAAAAACAATCTGTGCTGAAAAAAAAAAAAAAAGATATAAAACATCACGTTTCTACTTGATATGAGGAGGTTTTATTGACGATTAAACCGAGGCATCAGAAAGTAGGCACAGATGTCTGATGGTTAAATGATGAATGTTATCATGTTTGTTTATGTGCTTCAATATTAACGCTGGAAAAATCGATTATTTCTTCTGAAAGTGCTGGAAAATACCTCCGTAGTTTAATTTGTATTTTTATCCGTGTACTTACGAACCCTGTTGATCCGGATGAACTTTTCTAGAGAAAGAGGAATTAATAATAAAGAAAATTAAATTAGTGCGCAGTAATTGATCTGTTCTGTTTTTACATTTTTAATCAGATTAATCACGATACACTCCTCCAGGCTAAATCTTTAACCCGGTTATTCTGTAGGATTAAACAGATCGATTACTGTGCACTAATTTAATTTTCTTTATTATTAATTTAATTCATTAAACAGATTAAACAGATTAAACAGATTCGTGCACGAAGATCCCCCGTGTCTCCCTGTCATCCCTGATCGGTCATTTAGCCGTGACCTCATCCAGCCTCATTGCGCCGTGTCACGCAGGACGCACGATTTACTTTAAGGTTGTGTAAAAGTGCTGAGTCGGCATCGTGACGAGCTCCAGGCTGCCAGTCACTGTACGATTTACTGCCGGTCACCGTGTTGCTGCCAAACACTGCATGCTGTCATCACCTGGAAACCAGCGCTGCACTTCTCGTCTAGCTATTTTGTCCACGTTACCATAGCAACCAAATCACACCCTTCAGTTCACCTGTAGCGTCTTCTGAGTTTTTCTGACTTGTGCTAACAGTTTTTACGACAGTTTTTACAACTTTATGTTCTGATAAGAAACAGTAATAACTATATTAAGCTTCTAACACTAGTCAAAAGTATGTGCACCCCTGACCATCACACCAATATGTTCTTCTTCCCCAAACTGTTTCCACAAAGGTTTGTGGTATTGTATAGAACGTCTCTGTACGCTGTAGCTTTACAATTTCCCTAAGAACTAATAGGCCCCAAACCTGTTCCAGCACGACACAAAGTGCACAAAGCGAACTCCATGAAGACATGGTGTGTGAAGGTTGGAAGAAGGTAGAAGAACTGGAGCTTCCTGCACAGAGCCCTGACCTCAACCCCACTGAACACCTTTGGGATGAACTGGAACTGGAGCCTCCTCACATCAACATCAGCGCCTGACCTCAACCTCACTGACGCTCTTGTAGCTGAATGAACACAAATCCCCACAGCCACGCCCCAAAATCTAGTGGAAAGCCTTCCCAGAAGAGTGGAGCTCATTATAACAGCAAACACAGGGGAATAAATCTGGAATGAGATGAGATGTTCAGCAAGCACATATGGATGTGATAGTATGGAGCGCATGTAAAAATTGAATCAGGTGTGTGATTTGCATGTTACACACGTGGCTTCATCCTCAGATTAGATTTGCAGAGCGAGCTAACTGTACTAGCTACGTACACTCACCAGAGACACCAGCGACCTCTGCTACTTCCTTCCAAGCTGTATTTTTCTTCCTAACGTCTTTATACACATCTAATGACGGCGCGTATATGACAGGAGGAGATGAATCCACACTTATTAGATTTTCTTTCATTTTGGCGGGAACTAATTGCAGGAACTATTCGCAAGAAACGTCCGATCACACACGCCGTCGGATCGGTCTGAGGAACCATTCGAGACAATCGGGTTTTATTTGTTGCTTCACTTCATCACACCAAATTTACATGACTGAAAAATCTCCACTGAAACGTCAGTAGATGTCTACACGTGTGCAGAAAATGCGCAACCGTCTGTCAGTTTGTCACTCGTTAGTAAAAATTCTGAACCAGCAGGACTTCAGACAAGCACAAATCACATCATTTAATCTGAATCGATTGATAAATAAAGAATGATTAACTCGGTGAAGGATTATTCTCCAGGCGCTTGTTATGTCTCGCTGCAGAGACTCGACATACACTGTTGTTCCTGTCCTTTCTGCCATCTCTGTATTCTTTGGACCGAGCGACTGTTGCCTCGGATGAGAAACGTTCTGCTTTCCTGAGAGCAGGCTCAAACAAATGAGCTGAGGTTCAGGTAAGATGGTGCAGCAGATCCAGCCAAGAAAAAGCTCATGAATTAGAGGACAGTTCAGTGTTCAGTCTGGAGATGCCATATGGGTGTCTTTTTTTTTTTTAAAGACATTGACGCAGGGTCCAGGAAGCGCTGATTATCCATCGCGTCTGGTAAGACCATTGTGGAATCCTTCAGGAAGGAAGATACCCCGGCTGCGTCTGTCGTTTATTTTAGCCGCGCGGGGTTTTCTTTTATGACTAATGATACCTGGAAAGAGAGAGAAAGCTTCACCAAGGCCAGACTTCTGATCATACGCCGTATTTATCGCTACACGTCTCTTACAAACAGCTGGCGGAAAGAATTCGAATCGTTTGTGCATCTTAACGTGTACAAATTCATGAATCTTTGAGATGCGTTAAAGCGAGACGCTACAGGAAGAACCAACAAAGACTCATTTTGTAGATTCGTGTATAAACTGCTTACATAACATACTGTACGACATCGTCTTCTCTTAAACTTTGGAGAAGACCTTAAGCTCTGCACACTTCACGCTCACGTCATGTCACGCAGCATAACCCTGAAAAGCTGATTTCCTGATTTATATTTCTAATTTTCCTTCATAAACCACACCAATGTGCGAACACATTAATCCACAGTGTATTTTTTCTTTGTTTAGAACCTTTGTGCATTCCTGAAATTTTAGATGTTCATTCCTATCCCAAATTAGACGTGTATTACAGAAGAATGTTTAATAACGGTTGGATTTACATTACATTGTAAAAGTTTTCATTCTAACGTCATCAAACGATTCGATTTTTTGGTTTTATTAAGTATGAAAACATTATGCATATTTATTCAGATTAACTGATGTACCGGTTTAAAATTTTTTATTTGAATTTCTTCGGTATTAAGTTCTTTGATTTGGTATTTCATAACGATGTTGGCTTTAAGTTCCTTGACAGCAGATTGAAATGATTTAATGATTTAAAATCATGACGACATGATTCAGAACAGAGATTCAGTCCGGTGCAGTCCGTTAGCACAGTCTCTTATTATTCAGCAGTGTTTCTACATACTATTCTCAACATGTTCATCCATCTTCAGTAAGCACTTTATTCCGGTCAGGGTAGCGAAGATTCCGGAGTCTGTCCCGGGAACGCTGGGCGCGATCCGGGAATACACCCGGGATGGATTGCCAGTCCATCACACACACATTAACACACTCATTCACAGCTAGGGTTAATTAAGCACAGACAGTCAGCCTACTGGCATGCCTTCGGGAGGTGGGAGGAAACCGGAGAAAGCGGAGAACAAACACAGGGAGAACATGGGAGAACATGTGAAACTCCACACAGACAGAAACCTGAGCTCATGATGGAACCAGGGACCCTGGAGATGTGACGAGACAACACTGGTTGAGGAACTGATTAGTGATAAAAATTTTTTACGTTAAAGTTTCCAATAACATCCGCAGTTTAATCGTCTCTGGTGAGCTTCTGAAGATACGCTGTGGTGATGTGGGCTGTGTTTTTATACCCATTAGATGTTACAGTAAGAACTTCAGCACGGTGAACGGTTCCACGTCTGAGTCTGGTCACCGTGTCATGATTGATAGTTTGGTCCCGCCCCCTGCGGTCACGCTGTGATTTATTATCCTACACAATACAGAATGGCAGGAGGGACGCGACGGGAAATTAAAGTAACCGAATCAAAATAAATCGTTTATGCGGCGATCGTCCCTGAGAGTGCTCCATGGATGTCTTCCATAAAGATCAGAAAGAAGCAGAAGGACAATGAGGGACTGAAATTTAATTTTCAATTCAGTGTCCTTGTGTGTGTGTGTGTGTGTGTGTGTGTGTGTGTGTGTGTGTGTGTGTGTGTGTGTGTGTGTGTTTTAATACATTAAGAGCCCACATATGATTGGATTGCACATTGCCATTAAAAATAAATGAGTGTATTTTCAAGGCCTCATCTTTCCCGTCTCGGTGCATGCATGCCTGCTGCTTCGTTTTCTTTTATTGGATTATCAGCGCAGTGTGTACATTATTTAGACAGCTTGGCAGGAGGCGAGACGACATGCGTGGTTTGGCTTTGCCTTCTTGGCCGTGTTGTTTCAGATTCAAACAAAAGCACTTTTTTGTGTGTGTGCTGAGGACGGGACGAGGATTATATATATATATATATATATATATATATATATATATATATATATATATATATATATATATATATATATATATATAAATTTTCCTGAGATATTTATGTTGTAGCGGTTTCTGTGTTTTGACAGAGATGATAAATTAGAGCTTTTATAGCGTCTGATCGTGTATAAACTCACTTTAGTTAACGTGCAGTATCATTCATAGAACATCTCCTGAGAAGCTTTAGTTAGACGATTAAATATAAAACCACTTTAGATTTTACTTTTACACTAATTTCCTCTGATCTGAAAACAGGTCACATATAGAGATTAAGTCTGTCCATAGAACGTACTCCACGCATCTGTCGGCCCGATATGAAACCCAGAACATCTTGGATTCTTTAATTTGTTCCAGATCAGGCACCGTGTCTTCTCTCTTGTGCTGCAGACGACGTCAAACAAAAAAGTCTGGCTTCCTGCCTTTGGCTCGACTCGACGACTGCATCAGACTCGGCTGCTTCTTAGGAGGTGTTAAATGCCCCGTTTGGGGAATGAGAAAATATTTGGCATACTTTAGTAACGGCCGTGTCGTCAAAAGTGTCTGCCAAACCGTTGACAAGTCCAAGAAAAAAAAAGGAGAGCGGTTTGTATAAGAAAATATAAAGTGGCCCCCGAGCGTGCGGTCCAAACCACCAGTGGAGTGGCGTGGAGTTGAGTGGTGTTCAGTGGATTGGAGTGGTGTGGAGGGGATCGGTGTAGCATGGTGTGCCATGGCGTGGAGTGGAGTGGTGTGGTGTGGATGGAGTGGAGCAGAGTGGTGTGGAGTGGCATGCAGTGGGTGGAGTGGAGTGTTGTGGAGTGGATGGAGGGGAGTGGAGTGGATGGACACTCCATATATATATGAAGTGGTATGGATGGAGTGGATGGAGTTGAGTGGGTAGAGTGGAGTGGAGTGGATGGAGTGGAGTGGAGTGGATGGAGTGGAGTGGGGTGGATGGAGTGGATGGAGTGGAGTGAGTAGAGTGGAGTGGAGTGGGTAAAGTGGATGGAGTGGAGTGAGTAGAGTGGAGTGGAGTGGGTGAAGTGGATGGAGTGGAGTGGAGTGGATGGAGTGGAGTGGGTAGAGTGGAGTGGATGGAGTGGAGTGGGTGGAGTTGATGGAGTGGATGGAGTGGAGTGGGTAGAGTGGAGTGGATAGAGTGGAGTGGGTGGAGTGGATGGAGTGGATGGAGTGGAGTGAATGGAGTAGGTGGAGTGGTGTGGATGGAGTGGATGGAGTGGGCGGTGTGGATGGAGTGGTGTGGATGGTCCATTATCAGAATTTAAATGTGAGAGTAGAATTACTGTGTCAGATACCTGTGTTATTGTGTGTCCATGAAGTGCCATTTTTTCATAAAAATACTCTCAGTGTTCTCAATGAAAAAAACAGCACCAAGGGATCTACTGTACTGATGTAAGTCCAGCGCAGAGACAAATATAATAAATGGGATTTTTAGAAACACACAGTGACGGAGTGATGAACTCGGTTCTGTTAGATGGAGCTGATTTGTGCTTTTGTATCGATACTGACGTGTACAATAACAAAGAAAGAAAGAGAAAAAACATCACTGCCATCATTATGTTGTAATCCGATTAAATCCTAATCTAACGGAGAGATTTGTGTTTTCCACAGATACGACATCTGCACCTACAAGAACAAGCCCTGTGGTACTCTCGGTGAGTCTAGAGCCGTTCCTCACTTTATTCCCCCGTGCTTTCGTAGTCCTTAATCCGTATTTATGACACCGGTGCCAGACAGAGTATGAAGGAATTTTATGTTTGCACACTTTACATATGGAGCAGTGCTGCAAGGTGATTCAGGAAAAAAAGAATCTGCATGTGTGTGTGTGTGTGTGTGTGTGTGTGTGTGTGTGTGTGTGTGTGTGTGTGTGTGTGTGTGTGTGTGTGTGTGTGTGCGCGCATGTTTTTATATCTTGTTGAGGACCAAATGTCCTGATTAAGATGGGAATCTCTGACCGTTTTGACCTTGTGGGGACGTAAGGAAAACGTTTGAATGATTTTCTTTTGGTTACTGAGGTGAAGGTGAAGGTTAGATTGAGGTCACATTAAATAGCATCACATTAAAGTCCTCAGAAGGATAGTAAGACAAAGGTGTGGGGCAGCTCACTAGCTTTGCAGAACCTCGGCCCAAACATCCAAAAATGGCACTTGGCTTCTCTCGCTCTCTCTCTCTCTCTCTCTCTCTCTCTCTCCCCACTCTTGTCTCCTGTTTCTCCTCCAGACCTCCCCCCTCTTGTCTGTCTTCCCCGAGCCGGAGGTGTTTAGCCCTCCCCTGAGTGCACGAGGAGAAAAGAAAAAAGAGAACAGAATGAAGTAGATACAAAACGTCAAAGAGAAAGTATATGAATTAAACTGAGATTTGTTTTTTTGTGTAAATTCGCATGGAGGAAGATGGAGGGTCCTGAGCCTCACCGTGTCTCCGCTCGGTCCCTCCAGGCAGAGACGTATATCTCTGGAGAAACATCGGGACTGCAGGGCGCTTTGACAGATTGACCGCATTCGTCACATTCCCCCGATCCCTTTAATTGCTCCGGCATCTGCTCGGCTTCCTCACTGCAGCCCTCCTCCTCCTCCTCCTCCTCCTCTACACCACACCTCCCCTCCTGCTCCTGCTCCTCACCTCTCCACCCTCAGGAACCGCAGGGATCACAGGCCGGGGTCAGAATCTCACCCGCGGGGGTCAGGGGGAAATAGCAGAGAGCAGATCGCACCACTGAGACCCTGAGCTGAGAAAAAAAAAATGAAATGTGCTTTAAAGTCAGAAATCCATCGTGCTGGTCCCACAATCTAGATCACCACTTTAAATCCAGCTTCTCTTGGAAATTTGTCAGTTGTTCCTTTGGGGAAGCCTACAACAAAATGTTTCCCTACTGTTTCCTGAGTAGAACCCATTTCTCAAGCTACACCATGGATGTAAAGCGATGTATGTGACAAAGAACCAGTCAGTACAGAGATGTACACCTCGGAAGGTTTAGAACCCTTAACGGTTCTTCAGTTGTTCCTCTGTTGGAACCCTGTGATGCAACTATGCAGAATGTGACACCAGATTTCAAGGTTTCAAGTAGAACCTTTTTAGAAAGCTAAGAATCCATCTTTAATTATCCAACGAATCCTTAAAGAACCCTTGAAGAACCCTTTTTACCGTGTACCAAGTACAGTTTTCAAAAAGGGGTTCTACTTGAAACTCTTTCTGATAGCCAGACACTTTATTGTAGTGTTCTGCATAGAGAGTTTATCACACAATAGAGTGTATAGAAGAAGAACCCAGTAGAAACCATTCTTGATTCTGAAACCTGCTCTCGGGATATTTAAATAGTATTTTAAAGCCTGGCTTATTTTTAGTAGTGTCTCATGAGGGTCTCATGGTACAATCTGCCCTCTGCTAATCCCCCCCCCAACCCCCCCCCCGACCCCCGGCTTGGGGTAAGAGGCGGTTCTATACAGTTCTATACGGCACCTTGAAGGGTTCTGAAGATTTAAATTTTTTGAAGAGTGTACACTTCTGTGAGTCCGGCTGAGTGTAAGAAGAAAATAATGAGGCAAGACGTTCCCTGTTTCGACACACACACACACACACACACACACACACACACACACACACACACACACACACACACACAGCTGGTCACTCTGACCTTTTCAGATCCCGGTGTTGAGTGAAAAGGACTCACATACACGCAGGATAAAAAGAACTCTCACACAGGGATTAAGGGGCCTCGAGTTTGCAAAATAAAGCAGTGAGCTGCAGATTTGATCTCGCCGCAGGCTCTCGGCTCCTTGTTCAGAAGAACCTCTCAGTTAGCTTAAGAGCTTTTCCTCTCCACACACACACACACACACACCTGTAGATGTAATCTGGCGAGAAACGTTGTCTGAGAATGACACGTGAAGGAGCCGAGGGGAGGAGACGCCAGACACCTGGATTTCAGAAAAGCCTCTTTTTTTTTCTCTTTCTCACTGTGAGACGACAGAGTCAGCTGGATCAGAACCGGATCAGAACCGTATCAGAGCTTCGGTCTATACGTGCAGGACTATTCAGAACCCCGGCACTCTGTATCATACTCCGTGTCAGTTCTGTAAAACTCTGCACAATTGCACAACTGAGTTAATAAATTGCAATAAAAACGAACACAAAGTGTTAAATCCTTTTCTTTTCTCTCTGAAATTCTGAAATAGCGAACATGTCGGGGATTAGTGAATATATTGAGGGTTGAAAAATGGGAATGTTTTGTTAAATTCCCACCTCTGGCTTGCATTACTAGGTGGTCCCTTATTACCAGAAGTAGAATGTATAAATCTAACTCCTTGTCTAGACATTTTCCAGCTCCGACTTCTGTTAAAGAGGGGGGGAAAAAAGAAGTGAAAAGTGAAAGGTGAACGTCTAGCCGTTAAAGCTGTTCTTTGTCCGGGTCCGTCATCTGAACTGAGGTCTGAGGTTACTGAGAAAAAAATCCCATGTTTATCATTCTGAAGTACAACACCTTGACCTGAGCCCTGTGTGTGTGTGTGTGTGTGTGTGTGTGTGTGTGTGTGTGTGTAGGTTTGGCGTCAGTAGCTGGAATGTGTGAACCAGAACGGAGCTGCAGTATTAATGAAGACATCGGCCTCGGCTCCGCTTTCACCATCGCACATGAGATCGGACACAAGTGAGTGAAAGTATTTAACATTACACCATGATGCTGCTGAGTTCTGGATTGTGGTTAATTCTCTATAACAGCAGCTCTGACAGTAGCGCAGGTTTATATTAACGCTCTGCAGCTCGTTCACAGGGACGTGTACGGCGGACGCTCCACTGATAATAAACAGATTACAAAATGTGTGTAATTCATTTTCTGTCAAAAGATCATTGATATGGTGAAGTTTTCTGTAAGGAGACATTTATTATGTAACATTTATGGAAGGAGTCTCCAGTGTCAGCGCTTTGTAACAGTCAGAGATAAAGCTGTAGACAAGTTTTCCCACATCTTCAGGACAGAGGAGTTTACGCTTCTTTGCGGTTTCTCGGTAACAAAAAGATGACAAGTTGCGTTTGGTTTTTTTTGTTTTATTAACTTCATGAGAGAGAATAAAGAGAGGGAGAATAAAGAGAGGGAGAATAAAGAGAGGGAATAAAGAGAGGCTGGTGAGGGAACGACTGTTTATAGCTGCTATAACGTAAGTGACAACAGGAACTAACTCGTTTCATAAACATTAAATGTAACTATAAACAGATAAAAAGTATGACACGTTCTTTAATAAATAAAACTTAGTAATTGTTTGTAAATTGCTGTGGTGTATGAGGAATAAAACACTTCAGTGTGGTAAGAGTAACTCCACTTCATCACACCACCCTGGTGTTAATTACTTTCCTATAAGGGCACAACCCCAAGTGTTTAATTCCTTATTTATTAATATTTATGATATTGCGCTGGCTGGACTGCAGTGTGGAGTTTGCACACAGACTTTGACTCACTGTGACTTTATTTTATCTAATTTCTAATATTTTAAGAGCTGAACTGTATGCACTATAGTCTCTCTCTCTCTCTCTCTCTCTCTCTCTGTTTTATATGAGTGTATTTTGTATATCTGCCCCCCTGCTGAGCGTTTTAAGATCATTACAGTCTCTACAGTCATTTGTCTTGGTGGTGGATGTTGATGTTTTTAATGATTCAGTCAGAGCTGTCTCACAGCCTCCAGGTCTCACACACTCCTCATCAGTCTCACTCTCTACTCTCGCCACTCAGCACGTCTCATTTTTTTTTAATACGTTTCATGATAGTCATGACATTCTCCAAATTCTGCCGTCTCTTGAGAACTAATAGATATAATTTGTATTTTTCTCCCCCCTTAGAGACGAAACTAAGATTTTCTGTACTATGCAAATGTCGTGCAGAAATTGTGCCTCCTCCATCAGTTCCCCGCTGAACTCTTGGAAAAACATCAGCGATCTGTCGGTCTGAGTGAGGGGCTCACAGAGATGCCAATTTCCTCTATTATGTTTTGTGTCTGCTTCTGTTGGGGGAATACGGGGGGGAGGGCGGGGGGGGATGGGGAGATGGGGTGTGTGTATGGTGTGTGTGTGTGTGTGTGTGTGTGGGGGGGGGGGGGGGGGTCGGAGTCGTAAAAATACTCCCAGCTTTCTCAAGGAAAAAAAACCCAGCATCAAGTGTTGTAGTTCTACTGTGCTGATTTAAATCCAGAGGAGAGTAAAAAATAAACCCACCATCTTTAGAACTACACAGGGACTGGGTGATGTGTTCAGTTCTGTTAGATACTGCTTTAGAAAGAAAGAAAGAAAGAAAGAAAGAAAGAAAGAAAGACATTGCTAAAATGATGTATGTGCAGCATTATCAGCTGGGAATTTGGAGAGTGTGAGAGTGTGACAGACTGATGCTGTGGGAGTAAGTGTTGAGTGTGTTGAGTGTGTTGAGTGTGTGAGTGTGTGAGATTTGGCAGAGTGAGTGTAAGACTGAAAATGTGAGTGTGAGAGTGTGTGTGAGTGTGAGGGCATGAGAGTTAGGCTGTAAGTGAGAAAGTGTGAGAGTGAGATTGAAAGTGTGTGTGTTGTGAAAGAGTGACTGTGACTGTGGGAAACTGAGTGTTAGAGATGTGTGTGATTAGAAAGTGTGTGATAGTGTCACTGTGAGACTGTGTGAGAGAGTGAGAGAGTGTATGAGAGTGAGAAATTGGGAGAGAGTGAGAATGTAATGCTAGATTGTGAGAATGAGATGGTGAGTGAGTGTGTGTGTGTGTGTGTGTGTGTGTGTGAGAGAGTTTTTGTGTATGAGAGTGTTTGTATGTGGGTTTGTGTGTGTGTGTGAGTATCTGTGTGCGTGTATGTACAGTATGTGTGTGTTTGTGTGTGTTTATGTGTGTGAGTGTATATATATGTGTGTGTGTGTGTGTGTGTGTGTGTGTGTGAGTGAGAGTGTATACGTGTGTGTGTGTGTGTGTGTGTGTGTGTGTGAGTTTCTGTGTGTGAGAGTGTATGTATGTGTTTATGAGTGTGTGTGTGAGTAAGAGTGTATATATGTGTGTGTTTGTGTGTGTGTGAGTGAGAGTGTATATATGTGTATGTGTGTGTGAGTTTCTGTGTGTAAGAGTGTATGTATGTGTTTATGAGTGTATGAGTGTATGAGTGTGTGTGTATGTGTGTGAGTGAGAGTGTATATATGTGTGTTTGTGTGTGTGTATGAGTGAGTTTCTGTGTGTGAGAGTGTATGTGTGTGTTTATGAGTGTGTGAGAGTGTATGTGTGTGTGTGTATGTGTGTGTGTGTGTGTCTGTGAGTTTCTGTGTGTGAAAGTGTATGTATGTGTTTATGACTGTGTGAGAGTGTATGTGTGTGTGTGTGTGTGTGTGTGTGTATGAGTACGTGTATGCGTAGTATGTGTGTGTATGTACAGTATGTGTGTGTATGTGTGTGAGTGAGAGTGTAAGTGTATGTGAGAGTGTATATGTGTGTGTATGTACGTGTGTGTGTGTATGTGTGTGTGGGTCTCAGGTCCCAGCAGGTAGGAGTGTCCCCTCACAGCGCTGCTCCTCTTTCCCTCCTGCACTCGGCTCTGTTTAACCCTGTAATTACTGATTGATGGCTCAGCACACAGATGGTCATTAGGACTTTCTCGTCCTGTAAGAGCTCTAGACAGCTCGTGACCTTTGACCCCACTGTCCTACACATCCAGCTGTTTCAGAGTCAGAGATAATCCCGCCCTTTAACAGTCTAGCCACAGGAGACGTCCTGTACTACGGCTCAAACATCTCACGGCTGAAAAGTGCTGCCCAAGCTTGTCCTGGCTTTAAGCGTGAGAGTGGGAGGGGTTTGATTGGCAGGACTGGGACTGACCTCTGACTCCGCCCCTTTGTGTGTTCCTCCTCTCACAGCTTCGGAATGAACCATGACGGAATCGGGAACGCCTGCGGGACTAAGGGGCACGAGACGGCCAAGCTGATGGCGGCGCACATCACAGCCAACACCAACCCCTTCTCCTGGTCCACCTGCAGCAAGGACTACATCACCAGCTTCCTGGAGTAAGTTCAAGAACCTTCTCCTTCTCCATGGTTCCAGGACTGGGCTCGTTACAAAAGGGTTCTCAAGGTTCCTTTAGATAGTTAAAAGTTTAGAGCTTGTAAAAAGGGGGTTCTACTCTGAACCCTGTCTGAAAGGGAAACCCTGTGGCGTTAGGTTTTACAAAGACTTTTAAAGGGAACCTTTAAGAACCTTTGTCTGAGAGTGCGAGAACCACAGATCACAGTATTCTAAACAGATACAAACACAGAAACAAATGGGATGCGTGCTATACATCACACTATACTGTACACATTTTCTGTTTTCTGCTTCTTACCTTTCACTGATGCTGACGTGAGGTGATGGAAAGGAAAGCAGGTTGGCGTGATGGTTCTCAGAAACCCCAAAGCTCCATGTACAAACTCCTCCGCTGTTCATCCATTAGATTCATCTATTATTATTATTATAGAAGCAGTCTGTATTTTCATTTCCTTCTCAAACTAAAGCTGTAGGTTTTAAACCTATAGAGAGAACTTATAAACCAAAAGAACCGTGAATAAATTAACTGATGATCTTGCTCACCGTTTTGCAGTCGTGTATCTTTTATTTCCGGCTCGTACGTCACTCATCCGCGATCAGAACGTCTCTCGTTTCTCTCTCAGTCTTCATCCAGCAGATTTTGGAAGTGACGTTGTGTCTCCTTGCCAAATAAACAGCTTCAGTTCTGGAGCAGGCCTCCGTTCAGAAGGTTTGCTCAACGCTGCCTGCTTCACAGAGATAGAAGCTTTATTAAAACCATGTTTTTTTGTATAAAAGTGTCCAGACAGACAGTGGTACTGAACCGAACACTAATGGACGTCTCTGGTACAGTTTTAGATTAAAAACAGTTCTTCCGAGTCTAAAAACAGCGGTCAGTTTTGTCTCTTTGCATTACACCAGATATCCACCGGGTCTCGTTCGGGAGGAAGTTTTGTTGACATTTCTCCTAATCGTTTCTATTTTTAAGATGACTATTTTGTCTTCCTCTAAAACAATAAACTGAGAGGTCTGTGTTGGTACGTTAAGAATCCGAGGGGACTCGAGCCAGGATTGTGTTTCTCCCAGCAGAGGGGATCGTGTGGAAGCCAAAGTAAAGGATTATTCCACCAAACAACATGGGAAAAAAAGGAAGGGATGTAACCGAATACGGCGTCGGTCGTTCCCCCCATCGCCCTGGGCAAGAAGCGTGTGTGTTTCTTTCCTTTCCTTTCCGATATATTTGGTTTAGTTTTGAATTAGATTAGCCTTCCAATATTCTAGTGGGAAGCCAAAGATCCCTGTTTCAGCCGAAGCTTCCTCTGGCACGTTAAACAGAAACCAGATTCCTGAGCTTGTGTTGTTTGTTGTTGTCGTGTTTCACCGCTCGGATTCCCTCCAGCCCGATCGTAGCTTTCCACCTTGTCCGTGTTGGCGTTAGTGTAAAGGTGAGCTTTATTTAGTTTTGGCAGAAAGAGACATCACTACTCCCTTCCTAATAAATGTTAGTGTTTGCCCACACATTCCTCCCAGACACATCTCTCAGATGTTCATCCTCAAGCTTAAGAATAATCAGAACCTAAGAAAACATCTGGTTTGCGGCCTTCGCCTCGTCCACGCTTCTTTTTTTTCTTCTTACGTGTCTCCGAGTAGCAGACGCAGCAGTTCCACCCCCTGTGAGTGGTTCTTCAGAGCATCCATATTTCTCTCTGACTAAACAGACTAAACACACGGACACACGACTGCCTTTTTTCTTCCCTTACATCCTATCTTTCACTCCTTACTTCACCGGTGCTTCAAAGGCTTTCATGCGAGGCCAAGAGCACCATATAAGCCTAAACGTCTGGGTTTTAAGGTGCTGTCTGTCATTCTGCATGCTCAGCTTTACATTTCTCACGCTCTAGTTTTACATTTCTCGCGTGTTTGCGTGTTTGGAGATGATCATTTTCATCGCTGTGTGAATAGTGAATGCTGTCCAAGAGCCGATCCTATTGTAGGTTTGTTTTTTTGACAGCTCAGGTCGGGGAACGTGTCTGGACAATGAACCTCTGAAGCGGGACTTCCTGTACCCCACCGTGGCTCCGGGGCAGGTGTACGATGCCGATGAGCAGTGTCGCTTTCAGTACGGCGCCTCCTCCAGACAGTGCAAATATGGGGTAAGAAGAACGCAGTGCACTCTCACTCTGCTTCTCAAATCATTCATGAGCAATAAAACACTTCAAGACATTCCACAACATTCGATGTAACTATAAACGGATAAAAAGTATGACGTGTCAATTGTTAATAATTGTGTTAAAAATTGTAATCGTTGCTAAGTTCCGGTGGTGTAAGAAGAATAAAACACTCAGGGACATGCTGTCATAGGAAAATAATCAGCTTCACAGCTTCACAGTAACTCAGTATGTTTCACACTACAGCAATTTACCCAAGATTACGTTTTTATTTATTAAAGGACGATTTGTCATACTATTTATCTGTTTACAGTTACATTTAACTACATGGAACGTCTGTGAACGTCGAGTTAGTTCCTGTTGTCACTTACATTATAGCAGCTATAAACAGTCTCTCAAATAAACCAAATAAACCCCCAAAACGCAGCTTGTCATGTTACTGAGAAACCGCAAAGAAGCGTAAACCCCTCTGTCCTGAAGATGTGGGAAAACTTAGCGTTACAGCTTCACCTCTGACTGTTACAAAGCACTGACACTGGAGACTCCTTCCACAAATGTTACATAAACATCTCTTGGAAAGCAGTGACGTGACTGGATTTGAGGATTGATTGTCCGACCGCTACATTACTGATGTTCAAAGGTCAGGAGACACGCGTCTGTCCGATCACATCACGTACGGCATCTCGAAATAAAATATTTGTTCCTGGGAATAAATCTGAATGAGAAGATACCGTAGTGAAATGTTGCACATGATGAAAACATTCGAGCACAAAGGAGGATTTACAGCTGTGTCAGTGATTAAAAATTTTCAGAAAGTTTGATTTCGGATAAAATGTTTTTAATGATGAGGAATAATTCAGAAAGCCGTTTGTGGAGAACCAGGCTGATGGTTCAAGCTCTTGGAAGAGATGCGATGCCAAACGACAAGTTATTATTTTTACCACTGACCCAGAAAGGGCTGGCTGGAGGACGCTGATGTGTTCCCCAGGCTGGTCTACAGCTGAAAAACTCTCCTCTGATGCTCGAGTAAAAGTCTTGTAAACGTATATCACGTTCATTAAGAAGTATCAGTGCCTCTCTAGAACAGCTGTTACTCAGATTGGTCTCGAAACGGTCCAGACGCTGACCATATTTTCACTTCTGCATGGACGTCTGGATCTGTTATCATCTCACTGTGAGCAGATGACGGAGAAGAAGACGGCCTGATATACTGGAGTGTTCTCCATATCCGCTTAGCTGATTTGGTAGAAGAAGAGACCGACTTTATTTCCTTTTACCGTAAAATATAAAAGACTGCAGTGTGCCTTGCACTGCTGTGGAAAGTCTGGAACTTAACTGTTAACTTAACTGAAAAGGTATGTATACATTTACACCACGGTGCTGCTGAGTTCTGCACTCTGATTGGTCAGAAGGTGTTGATTAGTTTTCTATAACAGCAGCTCTGACAGTAGTGCAGGTTTGTATTAATGCGCTCAGTCTAATACGTTATCGTTTCTATAGTAACAGCTCGGTCACAGGGACGTGTACAGCGGGTGCTCCACTGATAATAAACTGATTAATACATCGTTGATATGGTGAAGTTTTCTGTAAGGAGAAATGTGTTTATGTAACATTTATGGAAGGAGTCTCCAGTGTCAGCGCTTTGCAAGAGTCAGAGGTGAAGCTGTAACTTTAAGTTTTCCGACATCTTCAGGACAGAGGAGTTTACGCTTCTTTGCGGTTTATCGGTAACACGACAAGCTGCGATTTTTGTCTTATTAACTTCAAGAGAGAGAATAAAGAGAGGGAGAATAAAGAGAGAGAATAAAGAGAGGGAGAATAAAGAGAGAGAATAAAGAGAGGGAGAATAAAGACAGAGAATAAAGAGAGGGAATAAAGAGAGATAATAAAGAGAGGCTGGTGAGGGAATGACTGTTTATAGCTGCTATAACGTAAACAGGAACTAACTTGCTTCACTTGGGGACGTGCTGTTATAGGAAAATAATCATCTTCGATGTGTGGTAACAGTAACTCCGCTTCATCACACCATTTTATGCGCCACTGTAGCATCTTTAATTCACATCACATTCCATGTTTTCCCGTTTCATGATACAGTTAATGACCTTTAAAATTCAGGGGGAAAAAAAGTACAAATGAAGTCTGGAAATTCGACCAAAAAAAAATCAGTTTGAAAACAACAAGAACTGTCTCTTAGGAAATATGGTTCCTTGAGGGTTTTTGGATAGTTAGTGTGGATGGTTCCAGCTTTCTAAATAGAATATAAAGGTTCTAAAGAAAGAAAGAAAGAAAGAAAGAAAGAGCACAGAGTCAGTCATGATACAGTTCTCTGGAGTAGAGAAGGTTAAGTCACCTCATAGGCCCAGTAGTGACAGTTTGGCGGTTCTGATCAGTATGCTAGAACCTGAACCACTGAGTCACTACTGTTCCAGAACCAGTGTCAGAGACGGCGTTTTTCAATAGCATTAACCCAAGCCATTAAACCCGAACACTCGCCTTTAAAGCTGAAAAGAAAATCCGGGATAGAAAATGCGGACTGAAGAAGGAAGTAACATTTTATTTTCTTTGCTGTCAAATATTCTATGATATGGCATAAAAGCTAGAGACCATTTAATAATGAAAAATACGGTGATTAAAGACTAATATGATGATATATGGATGAGAAGATGGCGAGTGTTGAAATGTATCTAATCTCAGTATATCACTGCATGAATAGTGCTAGTTGTAGCGATCACATTAATCACTGGTTTAATTGAACAAATTCCACACTCATTATTCAGCAGCACGTACAGTAGAATAGCACTTGATCCAGCACGTCCTGTTATTTTACATTTTAATTATTTTATATCGTGCTCCGACAGTTATGAAATTGTAATGTGTGTGCGTGGGATGTAGGGGATTTTATCTCACATATAATTCACAAGTTTTTATTCATTTTGAGGGATAATCTGACCCCAGAGCTCATCCGCTACGCTTACAGACAGAGATACTCTGAATTCATTCATCATTTTATCCATAAACAGTTCAGTCCTCGAGATAAGCGGCGTCTCTGATTAAGACATTCTGTATCTCCTGAATACTGATGTGTGTAATTACACACTTTACTCTACTCTGAATTCGAGAATTTGAGTATCAAATGTTATAACAGTTTGTGTCTGTGTCTGTGAGGGAGACAAAAATGAGGTTTGTGACCTGCTTAATCTTCATCTTCCTTAAAAAGAGAATGATTTTGTGTAGAATTACAGTCTGTGGTAGTAAACAGTCTGACATGCAGGAGAAGGAAGGAACCTGATGGAAGCCAAGAGAATACAGGAATAATAATAATAATAATAATAATAATAACTCGTATGGATAAACGGCTGAACCAGAAATGAAATTAGAAGAGATTACGGTTATTTTGTTCATTGAGAGAAATATCTAAGAGCAGATGCCAAAAAGAGAACCCTGTAATTTTTCTCTTAACTGTGATCAGAATAAGAGACGGTCACTGGAAGGACGAGAGCCAGTGTTTTCTTGGCTCGGTTTTATTACAGCGTGCCGTGTTAGTGGATTCTGACAATCTCATCTGTTTCAGCCAGACGTCTGTTTAACCATTAAATTCACAGCTGTTTCACAAATCGTTCATGCAGATCTGAGGTCAGAAGTGACCCAGAGGTTATCTTTACCATAAACTGACCTACACACAGGCATGCTAACGTAAAATACACACTCAGGATGAACAGAGCCAAGAGAATTAATGAATAATAAGCAGCTGTCCATTATTAACTCATTCAGAGAAGATTTTTTTTAAAAAAAAAAAACAACACTTTTTGGCACTTTGGTGCCAGTTTTTCAAAACAAAAAAGTCAGTGATTACTATGAAGATGCTTAAATGAGAAGGGAAAAAAAAAAAAAAAAAAGGATGATGTACAGAAGAGGAAATGAGATCCTGGATTGTTAGTGTCCCAAAGTATTTAATAATAATAATAAAAATAAAGAAAGAAAATAATAATAATAATAAATGGTAAAAGATTTTAGTACAAAATAACCCTAAATAACCCTTTAGAGAATTTCAGCCACATCAATTTGGATTTAAAATGCCATTATAGAAAGTCTAATGCACATTTTTGCTGAATCGACTGGAAGACCGTTGTAACTGCAGAGACGCTGCCGGACGCTAATGACCGGCAGCACGCATGGTGGAGATGGATGCTGCGGTTTCTGCCCTAGCGAGGGCATTTTGCTGAAGTCTCGGTTCAGTCGAGGCACAGCAATGAGCACTGACAGCCCGAGAGGGAGTCGCTGTGTTGAACGCTCTCCCGCTGCATTTAGTCATTTGGATTTGGCAACGGTGGCGTCAGATCGATCTGTCTGCGTCCCGGAGGTTTGGAATCCGGCCTGTTGGACAGCGTTATGCGGCGGTTCCGCAGCCACAGAGCTAACAGGCTGATTAGGGAAGACAGACGAATGATGCAGCGGTCATCAGGTCATCGAGATGCTCAATGTGTTTATTTGGGAACACGGGCGGATGTAGAGCTCATGCTTTTGGCTCAGGTTTAGGCTTTTTTTTTTTTTTCAACCAACCAGGGGGACGGGGCCTCACCTCAAAGCGTTCTCGAGAGACGGGTCAGAAATCAATGAAAATCAGTTCTGGTCTGGAAGCAAGAGCCAGTGACGGCAGACGAGTTTTGTGTGTTCGAGTGCAACAGCCCGAGCAACTCAAGTTATTTTTACATGACTGCCATCAAAACACAGCAGGGGTTTTAAAGGTTATTGGTTTAAAAAGAGCAAAACAATACATGGATTTAGCCAGCGGTCTCAGGGAAGAAACGGAACACTTGGTTTGACTGGCAACTGCAGTGAACTAATTAGGAGCTACACTGCTAATGCTAATGATTACAGACCTTGTAATGCTCAAGGTTTTGGCTTTGGATGGTAAAATGCGTTCTCGCAACCAGAGGAGCAACTTGAAAATAATACTAACAACTAGGATCCTGATTTTCAATCAGGAACAAATTCGATTTGATGTAACGGATTGTCGTTTGGTCTTTAATCCGCTCAGGTGATGTGATTTCACCTGCAACGGAAAAGAGTGATTAACGATTTAGGAATTATTTGGTGTAAAGCCTCGGTTTTAACTGTGTTTTGTTGCAGAGACCCGTAGCTTTCTTGGAAATAACTAAATAAATAATCCGCATGTAGATTCACAGTGTAAAAGCCGTTTTAAAAAGTTGTAGACGAGCACTACACTGAGGTTTTGTGTTTTTATTTATTTATTTACCGTTCAATTTTCAAGTTGATTATTGAGTTGGCTTTTTATACAGTCAGCTGAGACAATGGAAAAGAGAATAAGCACATACACAGCTCTATCTGTGCTGGAAAAAAAGGCTTGTTAAAAGTTTGTTAAGGTTGTAAAATACCAAATCTATCTGATATAAGAGCATTTATATTGATTTAAACCTGGATATTAAAAACTTGGGAAAAAATGTACGTCTATTCCCATCATTTCAGTCTCAAAGTCCAGCTTAAGATCACAAAGTTTCATAAAATGGTAACATCAACCATGTTCAGGTTTGTAGGATCTGTAAAGAAAACATGGCCCTGTGGCCGATTAGAGCCGGGTTAGCAGAGAAACCTGGAGAGATCTGCATCCTCCACTCTACTCCACCATGCAAGGCAATAAACCTTGTAGCAGACGAACATCTTAATCGACACGTGGTGTTTTCCTCTCGCACCGCTCCTCCCTCAGCGCCGTGCGATTCCTCCTCATCCTGTGAGCACTGAGCAGGTTTATTTAAACCAGACGTGGAGATGCAGCAGTTGTAACGTGAGAGAGTCCGTTTGCTGCTTTATTTCATCTGGATAGGCCGAGCGACTCGTGTCTCTGACTCACTGACTCGGAGGGGTCAGAGCTTGAACTCTTTTTCACGAGGGCTGCCCCTTCGTCATACACAGTTGTCCTGTAAATCCTTTGAAGTCCAGGCTTTAAAAAGGGCCGAGTGCTCGTTAAAAGGGAAACCCTACACGAGGTTGCGCACGGCTCGGCTTATAACGCGTGGACACGTTTCCTCTTTATCTGTGCAAGAAGCCGGCTCTGGATTTAGTTGGCCCTGAAGTGAATTTTTAAGACGTGTGTGTTTATAAAGACTAACTCCGAGGCCCTGTTCACATGTATACGCAGATTTTACATGTTTTTCAAAAATGTACTGCGTTTGAAACACTCACGAGAGCACGCCGGCACCGGGACAGTACCTCATAAGTTGTGATGTAATATTAAGAGCAGTAGAGAAGGAGAAACACACCAAAAAAACACCAACATGACCTAAACATGAGGATTCATACGCGTGGACTCACGATGAGGTGGAACTACCGCTTAAGTCTTCTCCCGGGTCTTATCCCAAATCAGGATAGGAGGCACAGAGAAAAAATACATTTTCAAAACATCAGTATAGGTTTGGAAGGAGATAAATAGGGGTTTGTTATGTCTTTAATCTACCGGATATGTCAATGTTTTATTCGTCGTGTCTGGAATTTAGACTACAGTTCCACTGTTTAGACCACAAAACCACATTTATTGAAGAAATATCAAGGCTAAAACTGGAGCAACACTCTGGCACGGTGTAAAGCGTGTCTTTTTCTCCGAGTTGATGTATTCTGACCAACTTGCTTTTGCCTTCTTTCCTAGGAAGTGTGTAGAGAGCTCTGGTGCCTTAGCAAAAGTAATCGCTGTGTCACTAACAGTATTCCGGCCGCAGAAGGAACGCTGTGCCAAACCGGCAGCATTGAGAAAGGGGTAAGTCAAACACAGCAACATCACCACTCAGTTAACTCTTTAACACACTTTGTAACAGTCAGAGGTGAAGCTGTAACTTTAGGTTTTCCGACATCTTCAGGACAGAGGAGTTTACGCTTCTTTGCGGTTTCTCGGAAACACGACAAGCTGTGATTGTTTTTTTGTTTTATTAACATCAAGAGAGAGAATAAAGAGAGAGAATAAAGAGAGGCCGGTGAGGGAACGACTGTTTATAGCTGCTATAACGTCAGTGAGAACAGGAACTAACTCGTTTCACTGATATTAAATGTAACTATAAACGGATAAAAAGGATGACATCGTTATTTAATAAATAAAATATTGTAAGCTTTGCTGTCAGATTGTTGTGGTATAAGAAGAATAAAACTTCAGGGGTATAAAAGTAACTCCGATTCATCACACCACCCCGTCGCTGATTATTTTCCTATAACTGCACATCCTGATGTGTTTTATTCCTTAAACCTGACGAGTTATTGTTCAGATGCAGTTGTTTTTTTTTCTACAGTTCATTGTTAAGGAAGTTAGCCGAAGCCGTTTTGAAATGTACAGCATGACCAAATCAAATCTAGGCCCGCCCCTTCTGTAGTCCCTTCAAAGCCACACCCCTAAATGTGAACCTGAGCACAGGAGGCGGAGCTTCTGTAAACTGACCGTTTGAGACTGGATGCTGATTGGATGTTGGGAGTCTATTTCGTGAGTAGGAACTTGATATGATGCAGAGAGCGTGGTGTACGTGCGGCCGTAAGGGGGCCAATACTTTTTATGCAGTTTTTGTCATGCAGTTTTCACCTTAGAATGTAAAATATAAAGTGGTTGATCGCATGATCTTGTTGCTTCCTCTTCAGAACATTCATGTAACAAAATAAAAAACGATCTCGTTTGGTTTCTTCTCTTCTGTAAATTCACTTAAAATTTCAGATTTCATTTTGGTGAACAGTTGCCCAGTGATGACCAAATAAATCTCCCTGACCTTTTCTGACTTTCATTTGGAGTGTAGATTGTCCCCGATATTCCGAGCTAGCGAGAATGCTGTGTTGTAAGTGTCAGGTAGAAATATCCCGAGCAGTGGGAACGAGCTCAGGTTAGAGAGACAGTTTTAATAAAGATTACGGTCAGCATTGTTGATGGCTAAAGAGGAAGAATGAGAGAGGGCCATGAGCTGTCGTCCTTCGTTACCGCTATCCCACTGGAGCTATTCACCACATCGTCCTGGACAAGCGGAGCGCCCCGGGTCGGGCCGCTGTTATTTTTCCAGCGAGCGTATGTACTTATGTCTGGCTCTGGACACACTGGCATCAAAGGGATATGAAGATCAGCCATTTCTGCCTAAGCGTGTAATGTGATGTAGGGGCGTGGTCCGGGACGAACCGTGAGGGGGAGGGGAAGACGGATCGCATGTTTAAACCTGCTTCCTGTTAAACCACTCATTTAAAAAGCTACATGATTTTGTATGTCATTTAAAATTTAATGTAGAGTTTATTTATAGTTGTAGGAAGAATTCACACTTTACTGCGTTCTTGTTCGTGGACGTTCTTTTGAGTTTCCCCAAAGCACAAAGATCATCATGATCGAGCGAGGGAAACGGTCGAGTGAGCATCACATCAAACACTCTCTCTCTCCTTACCAGTTAAGATCATCGTGACTTCATGATGCGTTTGAGAAACCGTCCAAATCTGCATCTCCACAGACGGATAGCAGCGGCTCCATCAGAAGTTCCCTGATAAGACCATCTTAAAAGGGTTATTTCTAGCTGACAGCATGCTGTACCTGCCCCAGACATATCTCTCTCTCTCTCTCTCTCTCTCTCTCTCTCTCTCTCTCTCTCTCTCTCTCTCTCTCTCTCTCTCTCTCCTCAGTGTTAATCCTCTTTATGAAGATACAGCTCCATTCCTCACTTTGGAGTGAGAAATTCCACATTCCTCACAGTTTCTTCTCCAGTCTATAAAATAAATAGAGACAGACAGGGTGAGAGAGAGAGAGAGAGAGAGAGAGAGAGAGAGAGACTGAGATAAAGTGAGAAAGTAACCCACTGACACAATTGTGCCCCAGCGTCTGTCCCCTCGCTGGCCTCGTTCTCCTGAACACAAAAGGTGTGGCTGAGGATTAGATTAAAAACAGCAGGTAGATTTAATTAGTTTAATGCTGTAGATATTGTACTGCTGTACAGTGTGATGCTAGTAATGATAGACACTTTTACAAATATTATTCAGTTTGTCTGTTAGTTTGTGAGTCAAAATCAGAGCGAAATTGATTCTTTTGGTTTGGTTACACGCTGCACATAATTACACAAAGCAAAACGCAAAAAAATGTTGTCTGAGGTGAGTGTAGGCCTGAGAACATCCCCGTAAAACGAAAACAAACCTTTACAAAGTACGCATAGAAATCGCAAAAATCACAACCCAAAACACACGGCGTGTTTGATTCACTTCCTGCAGTCGAGTCGATTCAGAGATGAATCCCTTTCTCACCGCTAGAGTTCGGATGCTCTCGGACCCGAGCGTGATCGCTGTGTTCTCACCTGCCCACAGAACCGCACCGAGGAGGAGAACACACCAGGGTTCTGTTCACACTCACTAAACACTGTGAGTGTGAAAGTGACCTCAATCTCACTGATTTGTATAATTTACCGCTGCATGTGTGTGTGTGTGTGTGTGTGTGTGTGTCAGTGGTGTTACCAGGGCGAGTGTGTGGCGTTCGGGACGTGGCCGCACAGTGTGGACGGAGGCTGGGGGCCGTGGACGCAGTGGGGCGAGTGCAGCCGGACGTGCGGCGGTGGAGTTTCCTCGTCCATGCGTCACTGTGACAGTCCAGCGTAAGTAGGCAAAGTAAGAGTCAGGGGGATGATCATCATCATCATCATCATCATCATCATCATCACTACAGCACAGCTCACCATCACTCACATCAACCTGATTGGTCAGAAAGTGTTGATTAATTTTCTAGAACAGCAGCTCAGACAGTAGCGCAGGTTTATATTAATGCGTACGTTATCGTTTCTATAGTAACAGCTCATTCACTGGGACTCGCACAGCGGACGCTCCACACAAACAGATTTTAAAGATTGTTTATTTAACATTTATGGAAGGAGTCTCCAGTATCAAGGTAGTAGAATTTATGTTAACCAACTGGAGCGTAAAAACAGACATCAAATAAAAAAAAAAACATATTTATTAGCGAAGAAGAAGCTGATTTGTTCCCTCAGGTTGATGGATGAACGTTTCTACCAGGTAATGATGAATAAAAACATGTCCACTGCTGCAGCTTTTCTTCATGTTCTGGCTCTGAAGAAGAAGAAGAAGAAGACACTCAATTGCCTATTGTTCTCTCGTACAGATCGATTTGCTGGCACATGTACAAAAATGACTCTGTGTTGCTGAGTGTGTTTTTTTTTGTTCTTGGCCACATGATCTCAGAGCTCCATCTGCACATGGTGGTTCCTCTTGGTTATTGTGGAAGCGCCAGTCCTCACATGTCACCCTGGTGAGGGTGAGGAAAGGAAGCTGGAAGGCAAAGGAATTTGAGGCAAAATGGACAGAACCAGAGAAGAGAAAAGGAGTGTTATTCATCTGAGCTTGGTCCAATCACTGCAGGTCAAACTGTCTGAGTGGGTTTTTTTTCTCGAGGAGGAGAATACACTGCCCTGATGGTCACGACAACCCAAAACACACACTGAAGTGTCCGGAGCTCTGGAAACTCTGGAAATTAAACTTCTGAAAACTGAATGAAAAATGAAAACTTCTGAAGATTTATTTCTGGTGTTAAATTGGAGCTGAACATAAACGATAAGATCAGAAGTTTACTAAAGGACATGTCTCCTTATTGGTTGGTTAGAACTTGTTACTGTTCTCACCATAGATAGATATATCTCTACACTGCCCTCGACTAATATCGGCCCCCTTGGTAAATATGATCAAAGAAGAAATGTGAGAAATTGTCTTTATTGTTTATTTTTGATCATTTGTTCAAAAAATTCACAAAAATACTCTGCTCTCATGGAGATCAAACAATTGCAAACGCAACACAAGTTTATCAAAAAAAAATCTCTTTGTTAAATATAGGTGTGCAATAATTATTGGCTCCCTTTTAGTCAATACTTTGCGCTACCTCCCTTTGCCAAGATAACAGCTCTGAGTCTTCTATAATGCCTGATGAGGTTGGAGAATACATGGCAAGGGATCTGAGACCGTTCCTCCATACAGAATCTCTCCAGATCCTTCACATTTCGAGATCCATGCTGGTGGACTCTCCTCTTCAGTTCACCCCACAGGTTTTCTATGGGTTTCAAGTCAGGGGACTGGGGTGGCCATGGCAAGACCTTGATTTTGTGGTCAGTAAACCATTTTTGTGTTGATTTGGATGTATGTTTTGGATCATTGTCCTGCTGGAAGATCCAACCACGGCCCATTTGAAGCTTTCTGGCAGAGGCAGTCAGGTTTTCATTTAATATCTGTTGATATTAAAGTCCATGATGCCATGTATCCTAACAAAATGTCCAGGTCCTCTGGCAGAAAAAAACAGCCCCAAAACATTAAAGAGCCACCACCATATTTAACCGAGGTACTTTTCCATATGGCTACCTCTCTGTGTGCTCCAAAACCACCTCTGGTGTTTATTGTCAAAAAGCTCTATTTTGGTTTCATCTGACCATAGAACCCGATCCCATTTGAAGTTCCAGTAGTGTCTGGCAAACTGAAGACGCTTGAGTTTGTTTTTGGATGAGAGTAGAGGCTTTTTTCTTGAAACCCTTCCAAACAACTTGTGGTGATGTGGGTGACTTCGGATTGTAGTTTTGGAGATTTTCTGACCCCAAGATGCAACTAAATTCTGCAATTCTCCAGCTGTGATCCTTGGAGATTTTTTGGCCACTCGAACCATCCTCTTCACAGTGTGTTGAGACAATATAGACACATGTCCAATTCCAGGTTGATTCATAACATTTCCAGTTGACTGGAACTTCTTAATTATTGCCCTGGTGGTGGAAATGGGCATTTTCAATGCTTGTGCTATTTTCTTATAGCCACTTCCCATTTCTTGAAGCTTAACAACCTTTTGCTGAACATCACAACTATATTCCTTGGTCTTACCCATAGTCATGAATGACTAAGAGAATTTGGCCTATGTGTTACCTCATATTTATTCCCCTTTATATATATATATATATATATATATATATATATATATATATATCTATATATATATATATATATATATATATATATATATATATATACATATATATATATACATATATATATATATATATATATATATATATATATATATACATATATATATATATATACACATACATATACATACATATATATACATACATATATATACATACATATATATATATACATACATATATATACATACATATATACATACATACATATATACATACATATATATATATACATACATATATACATACATACATATATATATATATATATATATGTATGTATGTATATATGTATGTATGTATATATATGTATGTATGTATATATATGTTTGTTTGTTTGTTTATTTATTTAACAAACCTGTGTTGTGTTTGCAAATTGTTTGATCTCCATGAGAGCAGAGTATTTTTTTTAACAAAAGATCAAAAGGTTAAATAATAAAGACAATTTTTCACATCCTTCTTTGCTCATATTTACTGAGGGGGCCGATATTAATGGAGGGCATTGTGTATAATAAACTTGCTGAAGATGTCGGATCAGTCATATGAGACGCTCTGAAATCAATCAGCTCAGTGGAGTCAGTCTGGAAAACTGCCCTCGTGAAAATGTCAATTTTTCCTCACAGTTACTTTACTCATGAACAGAGTGTCTATGAAGGAAGCACTAGTTTTTACATAAACAGGGTTGGAAATAATTTTGTCTGTGCTGATTTACAGTTCTTTTCCGAAGGTGATTGACTTGCGTGCCATGCAATATTCTTAAATTACCTCCTTATGCCCAACACCAGGTCTAACCTCATTACTCGCTGTAACTGTAGCGTAACTTTTCCGAGAACACGGCTCTGTTTCTCGGACCTTCAGCTCTGTCGGCGTCATCCTTGAGTGGAATCTGATGCTCCGTCTCAAATCATCTGTGCACTTTTGATGTTCGACAAACAGCAGAGCTTTTACATAAAAAACAAAGCAAAAAACAGCACAGTCCTCGTGTTGACTAACAAGCCTGTCAGAAATGAGTCCGCTGCTATTATCAATGTATAGAAAACTTTTTCTGAATTTGTTTTAAAATGAAACTTTACTGTTATAATGCGCTCCACTCTTCTGGGAAGGCTTTCCACTAGATTTTGGGGCGTGGCTGTGGGGATTTGTGTTCATTCAGCTACAAGAGCATTAGTGAGGTTGAGATCAGGCGCTGATGTTGATGTGAGGAGGCTCCAGTTCCAGTTCATCCCAAAGGTGTTCAGTGGGGTTGAGGTCAGGACTCTGTGCAGGAAGCTCCAGTTCTTCAACCTTCTTCCAACCTTAACACACCATGTCTTCATGGAGCTCGCTTTGTGAACAGGTTTGAGCCTCTTAGTTCCAGTGAAGGGAAACTGTAAAGCTACAGCATACAGAGACGTTCTATACAACTGTGTGCTTCAGACTTTGTGGCTTCAGTTTGGGGAAGAAGCACATACAGTATGGGTGTAATGGTCGGGGTGCACATACTTTTGACCCTATAGTGTATATGGTATTTTCACAAACATCAGTATCTAGAGTTTACACAGAATGGTGTGAAAATAAAACAAAAAACATCTATTGAGCAACAGTTCTGCAGCCGGAAACGCCTTGTTGATGAAAGAGGTTGTAGGAAGAACTGTATGATATGACTGTGTTCAACCGTGGTGAGCAGAAAAGCATCTCAGAATGTTATTTTCCTATTAAAGCTCCACTGCACACCATTTTATTGCTTACACAGATCTTCAAGCTTGTAGTCCAACAACACACTGGGTAACTGACAGCCAAAGTTTCCGACTTTGCTTTCCCTGCTCTATTACACGTGGATCAAATGTATTAAGACCACACTGATGATTGGGCGTAAACTTTACCACATGACCATGTGACCCGTCCACGCTCTGTGCTGAGCAGCGCAGGGTTTAGAAGGTCAGCGGTTTAGAAACAGTAGTTGTTGTTGATGTACCGTGAAAAAGCAACTTAACCCCTCAAATAACAGCTGGCCAGACCTGCGAGATCTGCTAATCCACTTTCCAGCTGTAATAAAATCCTGAGCGCTCGAGCCTGACTGTTCTCCATTCCCCCCAGGAGAGCTGCTTGTGGAAGGCTTTTATTCTGTGCCTGCAGCAGCATCCTGATCCATCTCCATCTCCAGCGAGATGTTATCTCATTCCACCTGGATGGGTTTAGTCAAGACGTTGAATGATCCAGTCATTGTGCTGTCAGTGATGTGATCTGTCCATCAGTGATGTGATCTGTCCATCAGTGTGGGTCAGAGGTGGACAAAGTGCACAACTCCGCAACTCCTACTTGAGTGAAAGTACAGATTCTACCGGTCAAATATTACTCCATTACAAGTGAAAGTTGTAAAGACAGATTTTTACTTAAGTAAAAGTACAGAATAACTTGCTTTTAAAAGTACTTAAGTATCAAAAGTAAATTTCCTTTTTTATATCGGCGCACTGTTTTATTATTGTTGCATTGTTGTATGTAATACTTACAATACCTTATGCCTCTGAAGCAGCCTACTGAACACACTGAGTAGCTTGTAGTATCTGTGGAATAAAGAGCTTTTAGAATGTTACTAAACCTATAGAAATGATAAGTGCTCTCTCTGTCTGTGGCTCGGCGGCAGCACCGACGCAGATCTGAATGTTCAGGTGTGGTTCCTGTTAAAGGTTTAATAGACGGGTGAATCGTTATCATTTAGGAAAGAGATGGTGTGTGTGTTTGAATCGAGATCGCGATCTTTTTATGATTAATCGTGCAGCTCTACACATAACTATAGTAATTATGGAAGGTAACAAAAAAAAATACTATAAAAGTCACAAGATATGAACTTATTTAACTCTTAAACTCATTTACATTTGAATTCACGCTTTTGCGTGCTAACTAACGTCATTGTGGGACCTTACCTGTGTGTAAGCGGTGTATCCACAAGGCTACGGCAACTTGGTGAGCAAATCCATGAATCATTTGAGCGACCAGACTTCATACTGTAACTTTAGCTCTAAAGCACAGACAATTTCCAGCTTTCACAAGATATTAAAAGTTCACGCCTCAGTGTGCTTCCGCAGGCTGGACCAAGAGTTTTTAAAGGCTGTGATTTGCTTGGTTTTAGGGAAACAAAGCAAACATTTAAAATGAAAAGAATCTTTGACCTTTTTAGAAAACTGGAACATACTGTTTAAGCACGGCCATGGGAGCTCACGCTGCGCCGAGGAACCGCCTTCTTCCATTTTACCAAATGATCAGTGAACAGAAAATGCTGGGAAATCATTGAACTTCACGACACATGACCTTACAGGAGTGATTATTGATAGGCTGTCTGTCACCTGCAAAAAAAAAACCCAATCACGTTTTAGAGAAGAAGAAAAAATCATCCAATGATTTTCAAAGCTGCTGCAGTAACGACTTTCGACTGGAGAACCTCGATAGAAATGTAGTGGAGTGAAAAGTACCATATTTATCTTTCAGATGTAGTGAAGTTAAAGTCACAGAAAAAAATAATACTCAAGTAAAGTACAGATACTCAAAAAGTGTATTTAAGTACAGTACTCAAGTAAATGTACTCTGTTACTGTCCACCTCTGGTGTGGGTTCTGTCCATCACTGTGGCTTCTGTCCATCAGTGTGGCTTCTGTCCATCACTGTGGCTTCTGTCCATCAGTGTGGCTTCTGTCCATCAGTGTGGGTTCTCTATGAGGAAATTTTACAGTGTTTTATTCTGTATATATTTAATGTTTCATGGTCCACACAGACACAGTGGTGTTGTCAGGAAAGTGCGTTTTGTTCTAAACTTTGATTTAACGTCCTTCAGTTCTGTTATAAGGGTTCTCTGATTTGCTCTAGGTTCTTCATCAGTCTGTTTTTTTTCTTCCTGATTTTTTTCGCAGGCCGTCCGGAGGAGGGAAGTACTGTCTTGGGGAGAGGAAGCGCTACAGATCGTGCAACACCGACGTAAGTTTCCATTTCTCTTCTGCTTCTGTGTAAATGGGAACATCTCAGGAATATGGATTATGGATTGGCAGATCTTCTTGTAGACCATTTATTCCTCTGCAGCAATGGTTCTCAAGCTTTTTGCAACTAGGGACCTCTATGACTGTAAAACAAAAAAAAAAACCTAATTCATGCAATATTTGATTTCATCAACATAATCTAAATCTTCAAATATTATCCTCATTATTTAAATATGTACAGTAATATTTCAGCTATCGATTAGAACCCGTGAGGTTTTTTTTTATTATAAAGATTTGTGAAGAAACTTCCAGCAAAACCTCAGTGTTGCATTTAAAAAACAGCGAAAAATTGAGTTTGATGATAGTTTTATTTATAGATCTATAGAAAAAAATTAACACAAAAAATCTGCACGAATTTTAACATTTTACAATTTTAAAGATTTATTACAAAATCCAATCCGGTTCTGTGCTGATCTATGATGAGGTTCTATGCTGACCTATGATGAGGTTCCATGCCGATCTGTTATCCGGTTCAGTACTGACCTATGATGAGGTTCTGTGCTGACCTACGATGAGGTTCTGTACTGACCTACGATGAGGTTCTGTACTGACCTATGATGAGGTTCTGTGCTGACCTACGATGAGGTTCTATGCTGACCTACGATGAGGTTCTGTACTGACCTATGATGAGGTTCTGTACTGACCTATGATGAGGTTCTGTGCTGACCTACGATGAGGTTCTATGCTGATCTACGATGAGGTTCCGTGCTGAACTATGATGAGGTTCTATGCTGAACTATGATGAGGTTCTATGCTGAACTATGATGAGGTTCTATGCTGAACTATGATGAGGTTCTATGCTGACCTATGATCATGTTCTGTACTGATCTGTGATGAGGTTCCGTGCTGATCTGTTATCCGGTTCTGTGTTGATCTACGATGAGGTTCTGTGCTGACCTATGATGAGGTTCTGTACTGATCTGTTATCTGGTTCTGTGCTGATCTGTGATCAGATTCTCTTGTAGACATCTGTGTAAGAAAGAGAACCCAAAAGTAGTTGGAATGCACTTGTTGTTACAGCTGTTGTGTGTAAAGGAAGCTTCACTGATGGCTTTGTAGAGCCTGAGTATGAGGTTCTGCTTTTATGAGCTGTTGAAGAACACATGGTTGCTCTCTCAATCTGTTGCCTAATTCCTCCTCCTCCGTTATTAAAGTTATTCGTTGCCAGATGGACTTCGCTGCATCACTCTGTCAGGATTGTAAAGTTTGGATACAGATAGATACGAAGTCTGTGAGTGCTTTCTGAATTTATGAACGCAGACCGAGCGAACGCCTCGGGGCTCTTAATCAGCTGGAGTGTGCATTGTCAGGGGTTATGAAATCTACACTGATTCAAGTCGCCATGTAGAGGGCATGCGTCGGAAATTCGGAGTCATCCGTTAATTCGTCAGCGTTTTTTTCATACGTTAAAAAAAAATGAATTACAACTAATATTTTATAAAGATGGAAATTGAGAAATTCACTTCCCTGCGTAGTTGTGAGGTTTTTATTAAGGTGAAAATTGAGCCAGTTAGGGGGCCTTGAGGTTATTCTACCATAAATCCTCAAAATAACAGCTCAGAGCAAGCGGCGAGTGTTTACTTTGGAAAACAAACAGCATGCTCCAAACCACTTTTTCATCCCCTGAAACGTTCTGCGTCCAAAACAAACGGATCTACGGTATGCAGATGACATTGAGTCAGGAACGGGGAGCTGCAGAGCTGCAGACGGCGGGGTTTTAAAACAACGCTCTCTATATGAGGCCTTGGTGTAATTACTCCGACCGCTCACTGGAATCCAAATGAAGATCTTGAAGGAGGAAGATGGGGGGTGGTGGGGTGGGGGGTTGGGGGGGTTGAAGGACGCTTCTCACCGCGCTAGACTCACTGTACAGTTTTAATCCAGCGTCGGAATTTATTATGAATAAAGTCATGGAGGATGTGGCCCCCTGTGGATAATGTTTGGCCCCGAGCAAACGTCTGCTTCTCACAACAATGAGCTAATCTCTTTACTCCCCCATCATCCTCCTCCTCGCTCTCTCACTCTCTAACTCACTTTCTGTCATCATGACATCATGAAATTGTGTTCAGTGTGTTAATGTTCTGTTATTCGTATTCTTTTCTTGGTTAATGTGGGTTTCTGCGTTTATTTCACTAATTATTACGAGGTTCACAGACACACACACACACACACACACACACACACACACACACACACACACCACACAATATCATGCAGTGTTTAGTCTTTTAGTAATAAACGAATGAGAAGTTATATCTCTGTACGTTCCTTAATCATCTAACATCAATCACAAATAAATAAACACGATCAAACAAAACAACCTGCAGAAACTTGTCTCTCCGGAGTTAATTTTATTGACGTCTGGATGTGAAACTTTTATCACAAAGGAGACGTAAGAAAACATTTTTACACACTATTACCTTGAGAAACTAATCCCACCCAAATAGGGATAAAGGAGGGAGTTTAGAAGGAAGTATGTGCACCCCTGACCATCACACCCATATGTGATTGTTGTACATCTCATCTCATTCCAGATTCATTCCTCCTTTCCTGTTATAATGCGCTCCACTCTCTCTTCTGGGAAGGCTTTCCACTAGGTTTTGAGGCGTGGCTGTGGGGATTTGTGTTCATTCAGCTACAAGAGCGTCAGTGAGGTTGAGGTCAGGTGCTGATGTTGATGTGAGGAGGCTCCAGTTCCAGTTCATCCCAAAGGTGTTCAGTGGGGTTGAGGTCAGGGCTCTGTGCAGGAAGCTCCAGTTCTTCTACCTTCTTCCAACCTTCACACACCATGTCTTCATGGAGCTCGCTTTGTGCACTTTGTGTCGTGCTGGAACAGGTTTGGGCCTCTTAGTTCCAGTGAAGGGAAACTGTAAAGCTACAGCGTACAGAGACGTTCTATACAACTGTGTGCTTCTGACTTTGTAGTAACAGTTGAAGAAGAAGAAGAAGAGGTTTTATTTATATAGCGCCTTTCCAAAGCTTAAGGTCGAGCCTCATATGGGTGTGAGGGTCAGGGGTCACATACTTTTGGTTGTATTTTGTATAAATGTCAGTGATACAAAGATATTATATTCCATCACTGTCTGGATAACAACTGAGGTATATTATAATAAAATTAGAGAAGATGTCAGCTTTGAGTTACATCTTGTTACACTGAATAAAGTTTGGTTTGTGTTTCGTAGCCTTGTCCAGCAGGGTCGCAAGACTTCCGCGAGAAGCAGTGTGCCGACTTCGACAGCATGCCGTTCCGTGGGAAATATTACAGCTGGAAGCCTTACACAGGAGGTACGTTTATATTTATACATTTAAAAATAATCATCATCACAAAGCAGCTTTACAGAAATCTGTATGTAGGTTTAGATTTATCTCCGATGAACAAGCCAGAGGTCAGAGTGGTGAGGAAAAACTCCCTGAGAGGACATGAGGAGGAAACCTTGTTAATGAAGCACAGAATACAGAAAACACACACACACACACACACACACACACATTGCCTTGTGTGTATTCCGTGTACCAGCAAAAATGTGAACGCCTCTTTGATGGTGTGCAAATACCAAAGATTCCAGAGCTCCATATTGTTAAGGTGTGTGTGTGTGTGTGTGTGTGTGTGTGTGTGTGTGTGTGTGTGTGTGTGTGTGTGTGTGTGCCCTCAGCTCTCAGTTCAGTCTCGGGATGTTGGAACACTTTTTCCGCCGCCACCACGGTCATAACCCACAGCACAGACGAGCCCAATGCACTGACCCTAAAATAAAAGCGGAGGTGTAGATACCTGCTGCTTCAGACCTGCACAGAAACAGAACAGCGAGATGCCAATACAGAGTGAAAAACTAGACTGAAAGACTGAAAAAACATGACCGGTTATGAAAAGCCCCTTCAGTCGTCCCCTTATCGCTCTTTCCACTGTAATAAACAGCATGCCAATTACCGATAGTTTGGCTCTGAGAAAGCGTTTAATTCAGCGACGTGCTCGTAAAGAGAGTGAGATAACCGCTGTCTGTCTGTCTGTTTGGCAGATCTGTTCATCTCTCCTCATATCGCTATAATTATGATGTCAGAGTGAACTTTCACATCCCGCTATGAGTAATGTTTCTCTCTGACCTGGCTGCTAACATCAATAAAGGCAAAGGAAGAAAAAAAAAAAACAACAAGCGTTCAGGTCTGAGATAATTGCAAAGCCGTACACGAATGAGCGAGAGAGCGAGAGAGTGAGTGAGTGAGTGAGTGAGAGAGGGAGAGAGTGAGTGAGTGAGGGAGAGAGTGAGTGAGTGAGAGAGCGAGTGAGTGAGTGAGCGTGTCAGTGAGAGAGCGAGTGAGTGAGTGAGCGTGTCAGTGAGAGAGCGAGTGAGTGAGTGAGCGTGTGAGTGAGAGAGCGAGTGAGAGAGTGAGCGAGAGAGTGAGTGAGTGAGAGAGCGAGCGAGTGAATGAGTGAGAGTGAGTGAGTGAGTGAGCGAGAGAGCGAGTGAGAGAGCGAGAGAGTGAGTGAGTGAGTGAGAGAGCGAGAGAGCGAGAGAGCGAGTGAGCGAGTGAGTGAGTGAGTGAGCGAGAGAGTGAGTGAGTGAGAGAGTGAGCGAGTGAGTGAGTGAGAGTGAGTGAGTGAGCGAGAGAGCGAGTGAGAGAGCGAGAGAGTGAGTGAGCGAGAGAGCGAGTGAGAGAGCGAGAGAGTGAGAGAGCGAGAGAGTGAGTGAGTGAGTGAGAGAGAGAGCGAGAGAGCGAGTGAGTGAGAGAGCGAGAGAGTGAGTGAGTGAGCGTGTGAGTGAGAGAGCGAGTGAGTGAGTGAGCGTGTGAGTGAGAGAGCAAGTGAGTGAGTGAGCGTGTGAGTGAGAGAGCGAGTGAGTGAGCGAGTGAGAGAGCGAGTGAGTGAGTGAGTGAGTGAGTGAGTGAGAGAGTGAGTGAGTGAGAGAGTGAGTGAGTGAGAGAGTGAGTGAGTGAGTGAGCGAGAGAGCGAGTGAGTGAGTGAGAGAGCGAGAGAGCGAGTGAGTGAGTGAGTGAGCAAGCGAGTGAGTGAGTGAGCAAGCGAGTGAGTGAGTGAGAGAGCAAGTGAGAGAGTGAGCGAGAGAGTGAGTGAGTGAGAGAGCGAGCGAGTGAGTGAGTGAGAGTGAGTGAGTGAGCGAGAGAGCGAGTGAGAGAGCGAGAGAGCGAGCGAGAGAGCGAGTGAGAGCGCGAGAGAGTGAGTGAGAGAGCGAGAGAGTGAGTGAGAGAGAGAGAGAGTGAGTGAGAGCGCGAGAGAGTGAGTGAGAGAGTGAGAGAGCGAGTGAGAGAGTGAGTGAGTGAGTGAGTGAGAGAGCGAGTGAGAGCGCGAGAGAGTGAGTGAGAGCGCGAGAGAGTGAGTGAGAGCGCGAGAGAGTGAGTGAGTGAGTGAGAGAGCGAGTGAGAGAGTGAGTGAGTGAGTGAGTGAGTGAGAGAGCGAGAGAGTGAGTGAGTGAGTGAGTGAGTGAGTGAGAGAGCGAGTGAGTGAGTGAGAGAGCGAGAGAGTGAGTGAGTGAGTGAGTGAGTGAGTGAGTCGTTTTCCAAGAAGAACAGCACTTTATCTGATGAAATAAGGCTTGACAGCGGTGTGTGTTTGTCCTGCAGGTGGTGTGAAGCCCTGTGCGCTCAACTGCCTGGCCGAGGGCTATAACTTCTACACGGAACGTTCTCCTGCAGTCATCGACGGTACACGCTGCCAAGCTGATTCTCTGGACATCTGCATCAACGGAGAGTGCAAGGTGAGACGCTGCTGCAGCAGATATACGCAGATCTTCATCTTCACCCTGTGGGAAAGAGAGAAAGAAAAAGAATCTCGAGAAAATCCCGTATCCTTCCTTCAGTAAAAGGTATTAAATGATAACTGTTGTCATGACAATAGACAGAAGTGGAACGAGCCTCAAAACCCGTGGTCATCTTGGGCTGAGTCAGTATTCAGACATCAGACGTAACTACAGATTTTAAGGGGCAGTCATCAGACAATCAGACTCTCAGCATGCGAAATTTCTTCGGAGACCGCTGCGGATATGGGCGGCAGCCGGATATGACATCACGCACCAAGGCGTTATTTTTTTTTATCCACACGTCACGGATTCCGACGTGCTTGCACTGTTATTAATATCTGTTTCAATGTTAAAATGTACCATGTGTTCCTGTACGCAGTGACATCACAGTCCAGGCCGCTCCTCCTCTCGTGTTGATTTTATATTCTTTTGAAGCTGAACTTCAACGCAATTTTCTTGCATGATGCCATTCAAGGCCCTATTAATGATATAAATATGACAATATTGATTAATTAATAATGCACAAAAGGTTTTGTTCCCGCAGTGCGCATCATTTTCAAATTGTCTCTTGCTTTTATGGTACACCAAATTAAATTTGACAGCAAAGAGGAAAAAAAGGTTTCATTGGTCAGTCCGCATTTTCTATACTTTTTCTGGGGTTTTTTTGTTTGTTTTTTCAGGTTTAAAGGTGAGTGTTTGAATTTAAAGGTGATGGTCTAGACCAGGGGTGTCCAATCCGGTTTTCATTCCAATCAAGCAGGAGCCACACCCGATTCCACCTGTTTAATCAGTTGATCTTGTCTTTTACTAGACTCAGGTGTGGCTTCTGCTTGGTTAGAATAAAAACCTGCACCCACACCGGCCCTGTCCGGATAAGATTGGACACCCCTGGTCTAGACGCTACTGAAAAACCCTGTCTCAGTCACTTCTACTCAAGAAAAATCTGGCAAAAAAAAAATCTCAGGAGGTGTGAACTATACACAGGTGATTTTAATAACGTGGAGCTCAGAAAATCCACCGAAGCAGCTGTGTAACCCGACTCTGAATACCAGGAACTTTCCCCATGTGAACCCTGACGTAACTTATGGACTTATGTCTCCAGCTGTTTGTTGTTTCGTCTAAATGCGATTGCTAGCTTTCTAGACTGCTTTCTTTAAATGAAATACTGCCAATGCAGTGATATTTGTAATGTTTGTCCAGTCATCTCTCCTTACATTTGCTTGGATAAGAGAATGTTGGAGTAAACAAAGAAATGCCTCCAAATCTGTTATTTCGTAGTGATATATATTTTGCACTCCTGATAAAGCGTCTTTACCCCCGTACTGTTCTCCAAGGCTCCGAGTTCTGAAGATGGAGAAACAATGCAGTTAACCAGAACCTAACAGTCTCGGAAGCAGTCGTAACTGCAGCAGCATGAAACCTTCAGAAAGTTGATTTTTATAGAACTAAAGGAGGCGGCGAGGTTCTTCTCTGAACGGGACGCTTCTGGTTCTGATTGTATTGTTGGATGTTTTGTTAGCCAGACATGCCAAATTGAACAGGATACACAAATCACTTACAATATTATTTGTTTAATAAAATGAACTGGCAGTGCTGTGGAGGTTCTTTTGTGCATATTAGGAAATTGTTAAGAATGAGCTGACAAGAAGAACAGAATCCGGTGTCGGTGCGTGTTTGCGGCGACTCTGCGTACACATATTTGGAAAAGCGATGCACACACGCACCCGGTGTCATTTAATACGGAGGATGGAAGCAAGCTGTGCTCCGCGAAACATCAGTCTGGAGAACAGGCAACATTTATGTGGCGAAGAAAGCCAGCAAAAATTACAGTGGGAGGATTTAAAGCAGCAGGAGCATCCAGAGAGAAACCGAGAACCTGTTAGTGCTCACACTGGAGGTTCCCTTTGTGGTAGCGTTCCACAGAAAAAGGAATAAATCTCAAGAACAGTGTCTCCTTAAAGTTTTTTTTTTTTTTTTTTTTTTTATATAGACGCCTTCTGGAATTACCTTTGTGATCTTTAATGCTAACTTTAAATATCTCATGCTGCTGTTGCTGAGATACACTTCACCATGTGTGTTTGTTCAGCATTCAAAATGTTCTGACAGCATCTGTGTGTGTGTATGTGTGTGTGTGTGTGTGTGTGTGTGTGTGTGTGTGTGTGTGTGTGTGTGTGTGTTTCCAGCATGTGGGCTGTGACAACATCCTGGGCTCGGACGCCAGAGAGGACATATGCCGTGTGTGTGGAGGAGATGGCAGCACATGTGAGACCATTAAAGGCCTGTTCAATGACTCGCTACCCAGAGGAGGTCAGTGTTCACCAAGCACCAGCTTTCAGGAAACCATCACGAGAGCAAAAACAGCTAGCCAAACGGCACCGATTAGCCAAGACTAACTCTTCTCCCTGAGCACACACGTGATGTCATAACCATTTCCAAGCAATGAGTTATAAGGCAGATTAGTGCGGTGTGTTGGCTGGAGCTCAGGACCAACGCTCTGTTTCAGGCAGCCCCTATAAGGCCGTTTAGTCTGAAAAATACAGCATGCAGAAAGCGGCCATGCGTGGAAATCTCCTCTGAGCGAGGATGTGGAATGAAAGGAGTAGAAAGAGAAAGAGAGAGAGAGAGAGAGAGAGAGAGAGCGCACTCCTCCGATCCCCCTCAGACCGAGCGCTCCACACTCCTGCCAAACGCGACAAGTTTTTAATCGCTTTCCGCAACAGACGTCCCTGTTGAAGCGAGCGCAGAGTGCACAAGTCAGCGCTGTTTTTTTGGCTCTGACTCCTGACACACATCCAGAGCAGCACGCTTGCCAAACTCTACATTTTTCTTTCTTTTCTTTTTTTTTTTTTTTTTTTTTTTTTTTTTTTGTATGTGCTGTCACCCAGTGATAAAGCTTATGTTTTTGGTTGAGAAACAAGTTGTCAAAATAGAAGCAGTAACACAATATACACGAGTATTAATTGCATCATGCACCGAGGGAACGAATAAAGCGTCTAATATCGCTCACGTGATGATGTGGATCAGAGTCCAAGAGCCATCTCTATAGCACGAGAACATTTTCTCCTTTTAAGGTATAGCTAGTAAATCGTCTGAAACCTCCGAGAGGGGAGAGAGGGCTTCTCCGGCCGTACATCCTTCTCTTATTATGGATTTTGCCTTCAGTGTCTGAACTACAATAATGAAAAGCACTTTCTAGAACATTATATGATAGCCAGGATATTCATCTTTACACCACGGCGCTGCTGAGTTCTGGATTCTGATTGGTCAGAAGGTGCTGATTAATTCTCTATATCGGCAGCTCTGACAGCAGCGCAGGTTTATATTAACGCGCTCGTTCTAATACATTATCGTTTCTATAGTAACAGCTCGTTCACAGGGACGTGTACGGCGGACGCTCCACTGATAATAAACAGATTAAAAAACATTAAGTAACATTTTCCGTAAGGAGACATTTATTATGTGACATGTATGGAAGGAGTCTCCAGTGTCAGCGCTTTGTAACAGTTAGAAGTAAAGCTGTAACTTTAAGTTTTCCGACATCTTCAGGACAGAGGAGTTTACACTTCTTTTCACTAACGCGACAGGAACGAGTGTTTATAGCTGCTATAACATAAGTGAGAACAGGAACTAACTCGTCTCACAATATTAAATGTAACCATAAACATAAAAAAATATGAGGACGTTTTTAAATAAATTAACAAAAATGTAATCTTTGGCATATTAGTACCCTGTAGATCAATAAATCTTGAGAAACCCTTTTCTTCTAAGGGTTCTCAGCGGGTTCTTTAGTTTGGGAAGTGTGTTCTTCAGTCTTCTTTCTATCGGAAAAGATTCCAAGTCGAACCCCTTTTGTGTAGCTAGAACTGTTATCCATTTAAAGAAGTTTAGACTCTATATGATCTGAGAAATTAAAGATCAACCTGTTATGCAACACCTTGAAGGGTTCTCCTAGAGGGACAAACTGAAGAACCCTTCAAGGTGTTGGGTAGAACCTTAAATCAGAGAGTGGGACCGTTAACATCCCTGTCACTCTGCGTTTTACTGCAACTTACTATTGTGTTTAATCATTTTTTAATATTATGACTTTAATAATCATGCAGACGTTTCCTTTTCCAGGATATATGGAAGTTGTCCACATTCCTAAAGGTTCCGTCCACATTGAGATCCGGGAGGTGGCCATGTCGAAGAACTACATCGGTGAGTGTTTTGTTGGCAAGTGCTGGTCATGAGCACAACATCGCTGCGTGGAGAAGTCATTTCCTTAGACGCAGTTCGGCATGTACAGTGGGGTATAGAAACGATTCACCCCCCTTTAAAATAATCACATTTTGTTTCTTTTTTCAGCCTGAAATGAAGATGGACACAGTTTTTGTTTTATCCAGCTGTATTTACTCAGTGCAACTTATAACATCCAAGTGAAAGATATAACACCAACATGTCAGAAAAAAATAAAAATAAAAAAATAAATAAAAACAGAATCTCTGAGTTGGAAAAAGGATCACCCCCTTGCTTTAATGTGCCTTAATTTTTTTAATTACAGCCTTTAGTCTGTTGGGATATGTCTCTACTAACTTTGCACATCTAGACTTTGCAATATTTGCCCACTCTTCTGTGCAGAACTGCTCAAGTTCTGTTAAATTTGATGGTGACCGTTTGTGGACTGCAGTCTTCAAGTCATTCCACAGATTTTCAATGGGGTTTGAGTCTGGGCTCTGACTAGGCCATGCAAGGCCATTCACCTTTTTCTCCTTCAACCACTGTGTGGTCAGTTTTGCTGTGTGCTTTGGGTCATTGTCATGTTGGAAGGTAAACCTTCTTCCCATTGACAACTTTCTGGCAGAGGGCAGCAGATTTTCCTCAAGAATTTGATGGTATTTTGCCCCATCCATTTTCCTTCTATCCTGACAAGTGCTCCAGTCCCTGCTGCAGAGAAACACCCCCATAACAGGATATTACCACCTCCATGCTTTACTGTAGGAATGGTGTTATTTGGATGGTGAGCTGTATTGGATTTCTGCCAGACATATCGTTTGGTGTTGAGGCCAAATAATTCAATTTTATTCTCATCTGACCATAACACCTTTTTCCATGTGGCCTCAGAATCTTCAAGGTGCGTTTTGGCAAAGCTCAGTCTTGGGTGGCTTTTTTCTTGCAACCCTCCCATACAAGCCACATTTGTGGAGAATTTGTGATATTGTTGTCACATGCACACAATGACCACTCTTTGTCATAAATTCCTGCAACTGCTTCAGAGTTGCTGTAGGCCTCTTGGTAGCCTCTCTGACCAGTTTCCTCCTGGCTCTTTCATCCAGTTTGGAGCGACGTCCTGATCCAGGGAGGGTCTGTGTTGTACCAAATACCTTCCACTTCTTAATAATAGACTTCACTGTGCTTCTAGGCATTGATAAAGCGTTTGAATTTTTTTGTATCCATCTCCTGACTTGTGCCTGTCCACGACTTTATCCCGGAGATCTTTTGACAGTGCCTTGCCACCCATAGTTGATTGTTTGCTTCAGTTGCACTACAAAAAGTCTGCAGGATAGCTCTTTTCATGCTGAGCGAATCAAAATGACCACAGCTGATCACAGTTGAAAGTCAAATGGCTTTGTGTGCCATTGAGAAGGTGATTAGCTACACCTTATTGAGTTTACAAGTCATTTTTAGGAGCGGGGTGACCATTTTTCCAACTCAGTGATTCTGGTTTTTAATTATTTATTTTTTTCTGACATGTTGGTGTTATATCTTTCACTTGGATGTTATAAGTTGCACTGAGTAAATACAGCTGGATAAAACAAAAACTGTGTCTGTCTTCATTTCAGGCTGAAAAGCAACAAAATGTTATTATTTTAAAGGGGGTGATTCTTTTCTATACCCACTGTAAGTGAGGAACAGAGGGTTCTGTGAAATGGAACACACACACACACACACACACACACACACACACAAACACACACACGCTGGCAGTTGTGCAGTTCTCTTGGCACATATCCTGCAGGTGTAAATGTACATTTCTTTGACAGACAGCGTCTCTTCTCTTTCTCATGGCTACAGGATGAATAGAGTCTTTCACCTCCACAGCCGTGACTCTAATTAAAACAATCGACTCGACGTCCAATTAAACTGTTTGGAGGACAAACATAAATCCGGCCAAGTGTGTGACAGATTCTTGGGTTTGGTTCTGCGTGCGGGTGACGTCGGGGTTGGGACAGCGTGCAGTTGTCTGTACAGACACTGAGGTTTATTAGAGAACGTGTAAGATGTGGTTTAAACACAAGTTCTGGACATAATACACATCTGGAGTAAGAACAAGTTCCATTGTAGTACAACATTAAACTCAGTTCTAATGAATACTAGGTTCATCTAAAATAACTGAAAGACTTTTTTATTTTGGTTGCTCTTTCAGAAAAAGTTTCAAAGAACCTTTTTTGGAAGCTAGAACCTTCATCCATTCAAAGAAACTCACTTTATTATCTTAGAAATAAAGGGTGAGTATGTGAGTCAGTTTGTCCCCCAGGTGAACCCTTCAAGATTTTCAACAGAGAACCCTTAACCATCTAAAGTAGTATACTAGTACCCACAAAACCTCTTACCCATCTCTTGAGGAGCCCTTTCCCCCCCAAGAGCGTATACTAGCAAGGAGTTCTTCAGTTTGTCCATCTAGGGTTTCCTTAAAGGTTCTATGGTTTCTCTTTCAGAAACATTTCCAAGTAGAACTTTTATCCATTCAAATAACCTTAGAGCCTTTATATATACTTAGGAATAAAAGGATCAGTATAGCATCCTAAAGGGTTCTTCGGTTTATGCCTCCAAAGGAACCCTTATTCATCCAAATAGGACAGAACCATCCAAGTAGTGCCCAATATACCCCTTAACCATCCATAGAACTCTTTAAGAGCCCATTTTTTCCCCCAAGACTGTACACTATAAAAGTTTGTCTCTGTTTAAAAAAAATAAAAAATTCTTTTTGGAAGGTAGAACCGTTCTTTGATATCTTCTAAATTGTGCGTTCATATGTCCCTCTGGGGGAAGTTTTAAGGGTTCAATGTAGAAAGCTACAACCAAGAATAGAACCCTTAACCATCTGAGTAGGACACTAGAACCCTTTGAACCATTTAACACTTAAATGAACTCTTTCAGTGTGCACTCTTAGAAAAAAAAAAAAAAAAAAAACCCATCTAGCATCTTACACTGTTCTTCAGTTTGTCTCTCTTTACAGGGGTTCTGTAAAGGTTCTATGTAAAAACCAATTGTTTACCCTTTTAGATATGTAGATCCTCTGTGTAAAGCTTGACCCGTTAAACATCTACTGAACTGTAGCAGAACCATTTTTCTATAAAAGTACACGTCTGCTTCCTTCTTCCTTCCCCGGGTAACCCAGTCTGAAGTTTCATCGACTCTGCTGTCATTTGCATATTGGAACCTGATTGGCTGTTGCATTTAATGATGCAATAACACTTCCAGCCTGTCATTAGTTTAACACTTTAACTTGTGTTCTAAAGCTCCTCTGGGTTTCTTAAAAGAGCACACAAAACATTTACGGTGATCATTTTCACACTTAAAATAATTTCATTATAAAAATTTTTTTTTTTTATAAAGTTAAAGGTGTCGTTAAAGAGCAGCGCAACATTCTGTAATAAAGTTGTGGGTGAAATACGAGTAGAGCGCATCTCCAACTGCTCTATCCGTCATATTCCAGTCCAGCAGCACTGATCAGTTTAAGCGAGTTCTCTTGTTCTTCCAGTTTCGCTTGCGTCAGCACCGAGAGGTCGTAAAACTATCGTAACTAAAAAAGATCTTCTTTTTTAAATGGAGTGACAGGCACGGAACCAAAGTGAGTCCTAATAAAGACGAGAGCGGGGAACTTCTGGAACGCTCGTCTGCAATCTAGCTCCATCTTAATCAGGACAGGAGTGAATATCTGGAGACGTGTGTTGTTCCTGGAGACAGGATTATTGCTTTGACGACGCTGCTGGAACAGTTCTGGACTTTCACCTGAGCATCTTTTTCTCCCCCTCACTCTCTTTGTCATGCTTTTTTTTTTTCTTCATCTCTTTTGAGGAAAGTGGTGTTCAGGGCTGTGCAGGGTAACGACCCGTAACGCTGCCTTTCTGCTGACGCGATGAGGAGCACGCTGAGGATCTAATACTGAAATCACACACATCAGTACTCATACCTCAGACATCACAGCAGACTTCAGCACTGTTCAGAAGTTACGTGAGAGTTACGCACGTGGGGGCGGAGCTTGTCTGAGGCGTGTCTCAGTTACGCTCGATTCTAATCTTGAACTTAAGAGCATTTTTCTTGCGTGATTTCCGCTGGAGTGAGGAGCGGTGTTAAGTCCAGCGCTACTGTCTGACTGGTCCATGGAACCATAATGTTTATGTTTTGGCGGCAAATATACTCAAACACACTCAATCAAGAACAATTTCAAATTTATAAATATGACAGAATTCATCGTTCATCTTAATCAGGGACATGGCTTATCTGGAGGAGTGAATATTTTATGGATAAAATGATGAATGAAGTTAAAGTTTGTCTGTAAGCAGAGCAGATTATCCTTCACAACACAAACAATCGTAAAGTAAAGAGGGTCAGTTTGTCACTGGGGACCTTCTCCTTCCATCATCAAAGTGCTGCATAAATTTGTTGAAAGAAAAGCATCATTTTGTCCCTCAGGTTTACTGCTCGCTTGATGGTTTTGTACAGAGATCAGTTTTCAACCATCATCCTTCAGGGTTTCTGTGCTGGGTCACACCACAGCCAATCAGAGTGTCATATAGTGTGAAGTGTAAAAACCACAGACACGGTTGGAGAACCAATGTCTCGGAACCGCCTCGGTTCGGTGGCTCGGTGGATTAACCTGCCGACTTTTACTCCCACACAGCTTTAAAATCTGAGGGAAACGATTATTACATCAACGGCGCATGGACCATCGACTGGCCTCGCAAGTTCGACATCGCAGGAACGGCGTTCCACTACAAGAGACCGACGGATGAGGTGGAGTCTCTGGAGGCGCTCGGGGCCACCACGGAGAACCTGGTCATTATGGTACGTAGTTTACAAAGTCATTCAAAGGAAATATGGACAGTAACACCATCAATATGAGTGCGTAAGGCAGGAGTCTCAAACATGTTTACACCACAGCGCTGTGGAATTCTGGATCCTGATCAGAAGGTGGTGATTAATCGTTGATATGGTGAAGTTTTCTGTAAGGAGAAATGTGTTTATGTAACATTTACGGAAGGAGTCTCCAGTGTCAGCGCTTTGTAACAGTCAGAGGTGAAGCTGTAACTTTATGTTTTCAGACATCTTCAGGACAGAGGAGTTTACGCTTCTTTGCGGTTTCTCGGTAACGTGCGTAACAAGCTGCGTTTTTTTTGTCTTATTAACTTGAAGAGAGAATAAAGAGAGGGAATAAAGAGAGGCTGGTGAGGGAACGACTGTTTATAGCTGCTATAGCGTAAGTGACAACAGGAACTAACTCATTTCACAAACATTATGGATAAGTTGCGTCGTTAGTTAATACTTGTAATGTTAATAAAGTAACAGTGATGTTAATAAATCTTAATAAAGCTTAACATCAGCCTCACATTAACATAACTATACAGTACTGTGTGAAAGAAATGCTGTAACTCAAAGACGCTTTTAAAAATAATGAAATTAAACGTTTCTACATTTTAAATAATGTACAATAAAGAGCAGTAAACAGTAATAAACAGTAATAAACAGTAATAAAAGTGTTAGTGAAAGTGAATATCTGGTGTGAAAAGCCTTTTCTCTGTAACATTACATTTTATTGTTGGAAAAGTAATGTTTGGAAATATAAAATAAACATTAAAAAAATGTGTGCCTAAGACTTTTGTGCAGTACTGTATTATAATACTTTATTATAGTATTATTAGTTCTTATCAGTTATTGTGGAACATTTCTCATTAACGCTGGTGTTTTATTATTTGGCTTATTTCAAAAAAAGAAAGAAAGAAAAAAAAAGCGCGGGGAAGAAGAAGGTCTTTATAGATAAGATAACAGTATTTTTTTATGAACTGTACACTGTATATGTTAGATATTACAGGGAAGATTCATGCTCTGACTCTGCACCCCCCCCCCCCGCCCCCCACACACACACAACACATTTCGGTGTGTGTGTGTGTGTGTGTGTGTGTGTGTGTTGTATTTTTGCTGGTATTTCTAGCACTTCAGTCCAGAAAAAAAATCAGAGTAGAACTTTTCAGCATGAAACACACACACACACACACACACACACACACACACACACACACACAAATGTGCTGTGTATGTGTGTGTGTGTGTTTGGCCAGACAGAGGTTTTCTGTGCACACACATATATAGCTGTTAAAACCACAAGCCAGAGTTCAAGTGAGGTTTGTGCACAGATGTGGACTTTATTTAGAGAGAGAGCCAGACAATTTCAAACAGAGAGCGTTTAAAACACCTCCTCACTCCGCCCTGTGTGTGTGTGTGTGTGTGTGTGTGTGTGTGTCTGTGTGTCTGTGTTTAGTTCTAACAAACAGCCAGTAAACTTCTACACACACACACACACACACACACACACACACACACACACACACACACACACACACACACACACACACATTCCTTAAGCCTGTGGTTTCCAAAGTGACACAGAGCAGATTTTATAATTCTGTATATATTTTATATTTTATAACTTTTATAATCCTACAGCGGTGACATTATCAACTACTCTCAGAGTTATTACAGTTCTTATTAAGCTTTATTGACTCATTTTTATTTTATCTGAAGCTCATTAACTAGAACAAGTATTAATAATGTCAGCTTAACAACGAACAGCCATAAAAATGATTTTTATAAAAAGGAATGTTTTGAATCTACACTTTAACAGGGTCACTGCTTCACTGAATGTAATAAACGCTGTGTGTGTCGTTCTGTTACAGTAAACTACTGAGTGGTGTGATGAAGCAGAGTTACTGTTACTGTTACTGTTACCACACCAAGTGTTTTATGCCTCTTACACCACAGCACTTAGGCAATGATTAAAGAACAACATGTTTATAGTTACATTTAATGCTGGTGAAACGAGTCAGTTCCTGTTGTCACTGACGTTATAGCAGCTATAAACAGTCGTTCCCTCACCAGCCTCTCTTTATTCCCTCTCTTTTTTCTCTCTCTTTATTCCCTCTCTTTCTTCTCTCTCTTGAGGTTAATAAGTCAAAAAAACTTTTACCATGTTTCCGAGAAACCGCAAAGAAGCGTAAACTCCTGTGTCCTGAAGATGTGGGAAAACTTAAAGTCACAGCTTCACCTCTGACTGTTACAAAGTGCTGACACTGGAGACTCCTTCCGTACATGTTACATAAACACGTTTCTCCTTACAGAAAACTTCACTATTACCATAGAAACGATAACGTATCAGAACGGACGCATTAATATAAACCTGCGCTGCTGTCAGAGCTGCTGTTATAGAGAACTAATCGTCACCTTCAGAATTCAGCAGCGCTGTGGTGTAATGTGAATGAATGCAGTAAACAGTGTTAGTTTAGGGAAGTGTAATTTGTAATGTGTTACGGCTGATCTCAGACCTGTGGTGATACGGAACCTCTGTGTGCAGGTGCTACTGCAGGAACAAAATCCAGGTATCAGGTACAAGTTTAACGTTCCCATCCAGCGCATGGGCAGCGGGGACAACGACGTGGGCTTCACCTGGCACCACCTGCCCTGGTCTGAGTGCTCAGCCACCTGCGCAGGAGGTGAGACACACACACACACACACACACACACACACACACACACACACAGGTGCAATGCTCACCTGTGCAGCTGCAGGTAGAAATCGGAAACCCTGAGAACTTTATTAAACCGCCTGGAGAATCCTTGTAGTGTTGCAATGTGGAAAACTGTAAAGAATTTTGCAAACTATGTTGATTTGAATTTTTTGTGTAAATTCATGACATAAAATGCCAGTTAAGTCCATTTCAGTTCCAGGTTGTAAAACTGCAAAATGAGGAAAAGTTCAAGCACAGCACTGTAGATATATGATATGATATTTCTCCTCTGCTATCTCTGCTATCGTCTGAATTCATGGCACAGTCCGAGGTCTGCCTCTGATTTGCAGGTCTGAAAGCCAGAACCACACATTAATGTGAGCTCTCACCTCAAACACAACCAGACTGTGCTCAGCCTCGCCAAACGCAAATGGCTTCCTTACAACAACAAATAGTTTTCCTTCTCTGCTCTGTTTTTTTCCCCCCCCTCTCAAGCTGCGGCCACTGAAAACATTCAGAGCGCTCGCGATATGGTACGCGTCCGAAAAAATGCGAACGCCGCAGACTGGACTGCAGTAAGAGGGTGGGGGCGGGTCTGGGGAGGGTGGGGGTTTTGGTGGTGAGAGGGACTTCGACCACCACGGAGTGCACACGCGGTGCGCCTTGAACTCCACCTCATTTACGCTAATCTGAAAATCCCCCGGAGCAACACATATCATTTGCGAGATGTTTTGTTGTTAACGTTCCTCGTTGGCAGAGTCGAAGTTCTTCTAGCGAATTCCACGGCGAGGATTTAAACCCTGTTGCCTTTCTTGATGTTAAAAGCTATAAAGTTTTGGAATAGTCTTTTAAGACCCTACATCACATTTGCACCAGTCCAGATGCTTGGCTCGAGTTTGGCCTGTTTTTCACGCCGCCGTTTCATTGTTGTTGCGAAGTCCAATAACAGGTTTATTTAGAGAAGCCTTATTTAGAACGATTCTCACAACAGCGCTGGATTGACGAAGTAAATCTTTTTTTATTGCATGATGGTGCGGGGGCACAGAAAGAATCCAGCTCGATTTGAGAACGACGCGGTCCAACCCTGACTCGCGTTATTATTTTGCATGATTTCACTGTGAGTAAGCATCAGACATAACAAGCTCTCACGGCTTAGCAGACGCCTTTTCAATTTCTCAAAATAATGGGTTCCCCCGACAGGGCTGATAGAATAAAAATGTGCGTATGGAGGGGTAGAATATTCTCTCTTCTCTCTCACACACACATGGTGGCCTTGCAGGCTGGCCAGGCTTGGCATTCACCAGGTTTAACTTCAGCTTTTCATATATATTTTTTTTTTTTCCTCCGGAGGCCCCGTACGGAGCAGCAGCGATGGCTTGGTCTGCTGAGCACACAGTGCAGCTCTGGCTCTGACTCTCACCGCACTGATCTCGCAATCAAGAGCCAAAGAAAAGAAGGGCTTCTCTGTAAAAGTCATTCAGCAAGACACTCACTTAAAAACTGAAGCATTTACACACCTAGAAATACCGCTGAGGGGAACATTATCCAGCTCCCGTCCTTCTCTGGGCACCGAGCGCTCTGTCAGCGAGCGGCTCTCTGGAGGAAGCGGCTTGTTTTTAGCGCGTGCACGCTGACCGCACGGCCACATGACACTTCACGGAGTAGTATCACAGACAGACTTGTGAGAGAGAAAATCGCAGAAATGATGTGAATTTTCACTGTGTTCACAGGCTCGCAGAAACAGGAGGTGGTCTGCAAAAGGCTGGACGACAACTCGGTGGTCCAGAACAGCTACTGCGATCCTGACGGAAAACCACCGGAGAACCAGAGGCCCTGTAACACCGAACCGTGTCCACCTGAGTGAGTATAGGAGTAACGATTTAAAAAAAAAAAAAAAAAAAAAAAAAAGATTCATCCCGGGCTCATTTAGGAGGTCTGCTCTTATCGCGTGCTGGTTAGATTCAAAACATCATCTCAGGTTTCCAGATTCAGCAAAACACCAGAATTTCTAAATAAATAAATAAATAAATAGTATTCCAGCTATTCCATCTTGTGATATCTTGTGATTTGTCCTCATTGCAGAGTTCAGAACCATTCATACCTCACCTGCTTTAGCAGAAAACACTCAAACCCCAAACAGCAACATGATTTATTTCTTCATTTGTGAACTATTTTGGATTTAAACCCATGCCAAAAAGAAGAAAAGGAAAAAGCCTCGGCATCAGAAACGGAGGAGAAAAGTGTAAAAAGTGCCCACCTGCGTTTAATTGTATCCGCAAATCAAGTTTATGAAGTCTCCAGGGACAATATCCATAACGCAAAACCTTACACTTTCCCTCTCCTCTCCTGTCAATGGGCCGTGCAGTCAATCAGAGCTCGGTCAGCCGTGCAGAGGGGAAAAAATAACACAGGATGAAACGGTTTTAGCGTTTCAGCTCCGGCTCTGTGATGGTGGAGGTTTTTCAGAATTAAACCTGAACTGAGAGATAGACATCATTAATAACACCATCACAAACCTGTTCCCAGCTCCACCACCCTCTGGGTTCCTCAGAGAACTTCTGGGAACCTTCACATGTCTGACAGCTCTGTGTTTTTGTCCTGATCTCTTTCTAAGCTTCTCACTAATGACGAGGTTTGATGGTTAATTTGTTTATATCATGAGCACATCATGACTGGATTCTGTGTTAATGCACCTGGTTTTAAACCAATAAAACTGCTACACTCCGGTCATTCTTCTGACCAGAGAATATTCTAATGCAGGGATTTGATGGATGTTTTTGTCAGTGTTTTATAAAAGATGCTCATGGGTGTGTGTTAGTCATTTTCACGTCATATGTAATAGAATCACTGTAAAGCACACCAGTGGCTTATTGCTTTAATTAGCACTTTTATAACTAATACATTTCACACTGTTGACCATGATGATTTATTGCACCTGATTAGACACAAGTTTGTACCTGGTTTAGATCTTATTTCACTATTTCACAGAACATTATCAGTTTGTTAGTGTTAATGGAGATTCTTCAGATCCTAAACATGACGGTATGGTGTCCCACAGGGTTCCGGATTATGCCCACTATTATCCTCCTTTGATTTCCTTTTAGTTCCATCTGAGGGAACCTTTAAATAATCTTTAGAGAAGCATAAAATGGAAAATAAATCTCTAAACCATCCAAACACCCTTAAAAAAAATAAATTAACAGGTTTAGCACTCTGTGTTTCAAACCATCACATTTCTGATTGATGGTAAAGTTGTCGATATGATCTCTGTAGTTGTTGATGTAGAAATAAAACAGAGGTTATATGCGCCCCAGGTGGTTTATCGGAGACTGGTCAGACTGCAGTAAGTCGTGTGACGGAGGGACGAGGATGCGCACGGTTCTCTGCATCCGCAAAATCGGCCCCGCAGATGAGGAGAACCTGGAGGACGTTCACTGCCTGACACATCGACCAATCGAGCACGAGAGCTGCAACAATCAGTCCTGTCCTCCACAGTGGGTTCCTCTGGATTGGTCTGAGGTGAGAGCATCAGGAGGGTTCTACTCCAGAGAACTTTGGAGAACTACAGTCACTTCCTGAAAGATTAAACATGTCTAGATCATCATCAGTGGCTTGGTTATGCACTTAGTTAAGATGATTGAGATTACAGTTCAATACTTGTTCACAGCTGTCAGGACAGACGTTTCTCTACAGCGTCTAGAGTAGGGATGAACCTGAATGTGAACACATTTTAGGAACAGATACTTTGTTCTAAACGAATACAAATACAGATATGAATACGAGGTGCACCCCCCCACACCCCCCAAAGGTTAAGACTAGGTGTGTGAACCTGGACTGTGCGAGTCTTTCAGGTCTTTCCCATCCTCAGTCTTTGCTCGGGAGACAAGTTAACAGTGGTGCGCGCGTATTTCTGATGTATTTATAGAGCCGACACGCCACGTGGCCCACGCCGTCCACACACTGTCCACAAGACAACGCATCTCTGCCGGAGTCTCAATCACTTCATTTATTTTAAAAAAATATTAACTTGTAGGTTTCCTATGGGAAGACAGGAACTGCAGTTAAAGAAATGAGAAGCTTGCTAGCGGGAAACTGGGAGAACTTCATTTGGGAAATGAGGAAACAGAAATTAGAGATGTAATAAAAAAAAACATGCAGGACTTTACCCAGCACTGATTCTGTACTGTGATGCTTCTGGAAGCCAGACTGAAATTTAATAGTTCTACTATTAGTGCACTGCATGAACACATGACTGGAGTAAACGAATCAGACGTGTTTAACAGCTACGGAGATGCTCGTGGACCTCCTGGACTGGAGACGCCTAAATTAGGAACCCAAGACTTTAAACTTTACACATGTAAAAAGAATATTGTTGAATAAAGAATTCTCATTTGTCTCATTTCTCCTCTGCATATGTGTGTGTGTGTGTGTGTGTGTGTGTGTGTGTGTGTGTGTGTGTGTGTGTGTAGTGCACTCCGAAGTGTGGCCACGGCTTTAAACACCGCATCGTGTTGTGTAAGAGCAGTGATCTGATTAAAACGTTCCCACCAGCGCTGTGTTCAGAGCTCATCAAACCCCCGGTGAGGATGCGCTGCAGTCTGGGCCGCTGTCCACCTCCACGCTGGATCCCCGGAGAGTGGGGACAGGTACGGACACGGGGTTACACTAATCCCCATCAGCAAACTCACACCTGTCTCTCTGGCTGGGCATCTGTGTGTGTGTGCGTGCGTGCATGCGTGTGTCTGAAACACTCAAGTCTCCAAAAATGCTTTTTTAAAAATATATATATACAGTATATATTAATGTTTACTTAAATATACAAGTATATAATAAATGTAGAGGTTATATGTACAATATAATATGAGTATAGAGGTTTTTTCCTCTCTGTTTCTGGCAGAATTATCCCAAAATTGTAATTTATTTTTCAAGAGTTTGTCTTTTCAGCTTCAAAATAATGCCATTTTCTAAAATATTTCATATTTTAATTGAGGATCATGAAATTATTCAGAGTTTTTTTTGAATATGTTTCCTCAACATATTACACAGGAATTTTGGCTTCCTCATGAGACAGTAAGTGAAACGTCTGACATGCTGCTGCCAGAAACAGAAGAAAACTTATTGAGCATACAATAGTTTTTACTTCTAGCTGGCAGAAACGAGTTCCTGTACTGTATCCTGCGCTACGTTTTCTAACCTATTTTTATTTGAACTGAATATAAATAATCATTTGGGAAACTGGTGTACAAGAAGGTCACGTTAATAAGTTCAGTGCACTGACGAGACGCGAGCTCCAGCTGAGCTCCTGCGTAAGAGAACGTGTGTTTTAGTGAACGGTCAGCAGAATTTACACTCGGATGATAAACTGAGGGCTTTAGAGAGGCAGTGACGTGCGACCCTGAGGCGGAGAGACAGAGTCAGGACTGACCCACGGTCATAACATCGTCCCGAATGTCTGACCTTTATTTCTGCCGAAGACGAGGCGTGCGTCAGGGCCAAGAACGCGACGAAAAAGAAAGTGCACTTTGATTAGTTCCTCAGATCTGCAGCTCAGGACATGTTCTCTCTACAGCACTACAGACCTAAAGCTGCTTTTCTAGTTCAGACACTTCGGTTTCAATGTGCCGTGCCCTAAAAGCGCTCTTCTGAGATGTTTTTAAAACCAAAAACTTGTAAAAGATTTTATTTGTGAAACTGAGATAAAAACAATAACAGTATAAAAATATTCAGGCTTTTATTATAAGTTTGAATTTTCCAGCAAATCTGCATCAGTGCCAGACACGAGGTCAAACCTCAGATACAGTTCATTTATGGAAGAGAAAAAAAAAACAAAAAAAAACGAAAAAGCTTTGCAGATCTGGAAAAGTTTTGTTTTTATGTGGATTATTTGAGTGATTTTAAAGAAACTTGGACAGGGTTTCAGCAGCTCGTATTGTCTAGAATTGTAGACCTGACCAATTTAATAAGTGTAATCAATACCGCCAGTTACGTTTACATTTAGCCACACCCACAAAACTCCATAAAAGGCAAAGAGCTGAAAATGACAAAATAGCGACTAAGCAGAGCCTGCCCTAAATCTTCCAGTAATGCAGCTCAGCCACTGCAGCGCATCAGCTATCACAGACACACACAGTAAGCTTTTGTCCTCATTGGACGACTAGTCTTATTCGTCTTGATTTATGGACACCATGGTTCTTGGTTCTTGTGTAAACACTCCTGCGAGTGATTTTCGAAATAAATTTGTTCGTATCCAGCGTGATAAATGAGGACTAAGAAAGGCACGTGATGCGCTCATGATTTGGCGTGGTGCCAGACAAACAATTTACGGCCCGGAAGGGAAGACAGCGATGGTGCTTTCCTCCTATAGCACTCCCAGTCTCTATGTGGACAATATCCAGAACCTTTTCAGGATCCTCCTCTAGAACAACAAGTCCTAATTCTCTTTAATTCACAGGAAAGGTTCTAACAGGAGATCCGCAGGCTGAAAGCTGATTGGTTTGAATCCCACTTAAAGCCGCATATGACGCAGCTGCTAATTCAGAAGGAATGAACTGGGAGCGTCACAGGCTGCTGGAAACTCATTTGAGGTTACTAGAAGTCCTGCAGAGATCCTGGAGCTGCCATCACGTCTTTCTGCTCTCTCTCACGCACGTACGCACGCCGAGCCAATCGCAGAACGTCAGCGCTTCTGAAGCACGGCACTCATTACCGTCCTGTCCCAACGAGCGAGCGACGAGCTGCGTGTGTGTGTGTTGTATTCGGTCACTGAGCAACGGCTCGTTTTTTCCACTGGCTCACAGTGTGAGGAGACAACTGGAAAAATCAGAAGTCTTTAACTTTTGTCGTGTGTAAACCCCTCCACCCACTCATCCCCTCATCCCTTAACACCATCTCTATAATATACAACAGATGACAGTAGTGCAAACTTCAGTGAACTAAAACACTGACCTTCCACCAGTAGCCGAGTGTCCACTTAGAGCTTCAGTGCTGAAGGATGTATTTATAGAGCAGGATAAACTAATCCTGAATAAAGATGAGCTCAGCACCAGGACACATCCACTTCATTTCTGTAATGCTGAAAACATAAGAAGGCACAGGAGACAAAACACACTCATGCTAATTTATGCATTAAACAAAACGCACACTTTTCTGGCCACAGCCTTCAGAATCTTAAAGGCGCATTAGTTAAGATTCATCGAGATTGGAGCTCTAGTGGTGAAGTAGATGAAGTACAACAACATGTACACAGAGCCACGCCCCCAGAATCTACTATGGGCAGTGGAGGATCATCATGATGTCACTTTCAAGCAATGAGGCAGACTGTTTATTTATTTATTAAGGGCATTGCCTTACTTCGTTATTTAGAAACAGACGATAAGAGTACCTAACATTTGTTGTAATGAATTAGGAGAGATAATTCACTCCTGTGTCTCCACTCAGCCATGAAACTGCTTCATAGCTGATTTGTAACACTATAAAAACTTTAAATTGGTTGTCCTGTTTTTCTTTGTAATTAGCTTCTATTGACTGACTGTTAGCTACACAGGATTTAACTAGCATTACATACATTTCTATGAAGGTGCAATGTCCAAAACACCGCCTTACCCGGCTATCTGAGTGATAAAAATGTTTCTCTTTGATTCGTTATGTAAAGCTAGACATTTTGACAGTACAAAACTTTACACAGATTGTGTTTACAAACTGTAAAGGAGCGACACTGTTAATTCCACGTCCAACTGCATCCCTTTCATCAGAAATAAGTTTGTATATCTTTGAAAATTGCTAAATGTTTATTCTGGATTTATTACATTTCTTGGAAGTTTTTTGGAAGCACAATGTGGATTTTTGCTCACAGTTAAATTATCTGGCTGTGCTGGGCGCTTACCGCCATATTTTTTATTTCCAAACAGACTGACATGGGGGCGGAGTGAAAGGCTTTGGGGGCGTGTCTATAAAAAGACTGACAGGGGGCCCATGTAAACTCAGACGAGCAGTTTTCCAAAGAGGTTTTCTCAGCCGCGCAATACACACATGCTGATGTTGCTGTTAAAGTATTACTTTTATGATGTTCTACATAATTCCCAGGCTATTTCTACTGGTAATGAATTTTAAAAACCAAATAAATAAATAATAAAAATTGACTATTGTACCTTTAAAGGGAACACAAACGTTTAAACACAGAGACGCAATGAGCTCTTAGAGACATATAGCTACTGGATTGAAAAAGGCCACAGAATCCTGTATTTAGGGCTGTTGGAGAAGGCCTGTGATTGGTTGTCTGACGCGACAGTCAGCTTGCCTCGTCCTGTGAAAGTAGGCGGAGTCTTGAACACATTTATTTGCGAAACATAGTAGGGTCTCAAGTGAAGCTAAAGGTCTGGATTGTGAGGTTACCTAAGGGACTAGCAGGACTAATAGATGCTAATTGTGTGTGTGTGTGTGTGTGTGTGTAGTGTTCAGCACAGTGCGGTTTGGGACAGCAGATGCGGACAGTGCAGTGTTTGTCCTACACCGGACAGCCGTCTAACGATTGTCCCGAGACTCTGCGTCCCAGCATGATACAGCCATGTGAGAGTAAATGTGATGCCACGCCCATTACCAACGGTGACGGTGAGTACCAGGACTTTCCTAAAGTGAACATTAATTTGGTTGACATGGCAGTTATAAAAATAATAATAATAATAAAAACGGAACAAAATGGTGGACTTCTTTCATTTATCCCTCTAGGTTTTCCTTAGAGGTTCTATGTAGAACTGTAGAACAAATGTTTGTAAGTCCCTTAACCATCCAAGAGGACATTAGTACTCACTAGACCTCTTAACCATCCAAACAACTCTTGAAGAACCTTTTTATTTCTAAGAGTGTACACATCAAAATGTATTGTTCCTACAACAAATGGTTTCTGTTTCAGAAAAGTTTCCAAGCAGAACTGTTAAAGGGATCTTGGATTCATCTGTCTGGGGGAATCTTTAAAAGTCCTATGTACCCGTAACCATCTGAGTAGGACACCAGAGCCCTTACATGGAACACTTAGAGGAAATTTTTCTTCTAGCGTCCTACAGCTAGAACTTTCTTTGGTTTGTTGCTGTAAGGGTTCTCTAAAGGTTCTGTTTAGAAACCTATCTAAAATTCTTTAAAAGTAGAACACTTGTGAAAAACTAGAACTATTAACAATCTAAGGAACCTTTGAGAAACCCCTTTAAAAAACAAAAAAACAAAAACAAAACAGGTCTGCTTCCTTCCCTGGGTAAACCACTCAGAGGATTCATCAGCTCTCCTGACATTTGCATATAGGAACCTGATTGGCTGTTGCGGTTTATGATGCAATAACACTTCCTGCCTGTCACCTGTTTAACACTAAATCAGATCTTCAGCTCCTCTTTCTTAAAAGGACACACAAAACATTTCACAGTTTGTGGGCAGAGTTAGAAGTAGTGTAGATTACTGATAATGTGTCTGGTGGAAAAATGCGATAATTATTGGCACCCAGACTGTTCAACAGCTTTCCTTTACATATCAGATCAGTTCTCCAAATGGACTCTAATCTTGCGCTTAATTGTGCCTTAACGGAGAGCAGTGATGGAACATCTGCGTTTTCTTTCAAGCAGCCTAATAAGGGAAGAGGCTCTGATGGTGATAAGGCAGTTCAGGTTCTCGGCGCTTTACTACACACATGGCCGTGAGCCGTGGCTGAGGAACGAGCCTCGTGATTACACTGAGAGACTTAATTCCAGTTTCCAGTTTAACCTACAGGAGAGGAAAACTAAAAATCAGCAGGTATCAGTGGCTTAAAAGTTTACCTGCTCAGTAAGTTTACACCATTATGTCTGGAAATAAAATAAACTTTCTGCACGAGACAACATTCAAGCCTTTGTTTAATCCATTTAGTTAAAAATGTAACTACTGCTTTCTTCATCAAACTCAAACAAGTGTTGATTAGTTCTCTATAACGGCAGCTCTGACAGCAGCGCAGGTTTATATTAATGCGCTCGTTCTAATACGTTATCGTTTCTATAGTAACAGCTCATTCACAGGGACGTGTACATATAATAAATTATAAACTGATTAAAAAAACGTGTGTAATCAATGTGGTGAAGTTTTAACATTTATGGAAGGAGTCTCCAGTGTCAGCGCTTTGTAAGAGTCAGAGGTAAAGCTGTAACTCTTTTTTCTGGCATCTTCAGGACAGAGGAGTTTACGCTTCTTTGCGGTTTCTTGGTTTCTATGTTTTTTTGTCTTATTAATTTGAAGAGAGAGAATAAAGAGAGGCTGGTGAGGGATCGACTGTTTATAGCTGCTATAACGTAAGTGAGAACAGGAACTAACTCGTTTCACCGGCATAAAAAGTACGACATTGTTTTTTAATAAATAAAAAATGATCATTGACAAATTGCTGTGCTATAAGACGAGTAACAGCAACTCAGTTCAGTATCTTTATTTCTGAGTAATTAAACGGACTCCTGTTATAACTCAGTAACCTCAGAACTGTTCGCGAGCGTACTAGAGATTTCCGCAGTGCTTTACAGAGATCAGGTGGACTCTGGCGGAGAATGAAACTGAGCCCAACAGTACCAACAGTACTAACAGTACTACTGAGTGTTGAGCGTCACAGGGGAACAGGCGGTGGAGATTTATAGAGCCGGTAATTACTGTCTGAGCTGCAGCATACATTAGAAACGAAGAGTCTCAGCAGAGCATTCCTGAGTGCCGCTGAATGAAAAATGGACTCCTGCCCATGCGGTGATTACTGTCTGGATTCCAACACACCTGAAATATAAGCCTTAATCTGACGACTGGCAACATTCATCTCCAAAAGACGCCGAGCGCTCCAGGCACTTCTCAAATCAATTCATCTGAAACGCTGCACGTGTTCTCCCAGCCATCAGGAGAAGAAAAAAAAAAAAAGCCTCTCCTCAAACGCTGTCTGAAGAGTTTCAGTCCTCACTGCGGGCCTCTGTTCCCACTCAGTACTATAAAATACTTATTCAGACGTGGACAGAAAAATAAAAAATAAATAAATAAACAAACAAACACGTAAGCGCATAAAAAAGTAAGTCAATAAATAAGTATATAAGTTCAGCTCAGCTCTCTGTCTCCCTCCCTCCTTTAATCTTCTCCACCGAAGCTCACTTCAACACTTATTAGTAAAACTTTCATCCCTGCCACTCATTCCCCCAGACTCCGCCCTTCATTCGCACACCTGCGCTTGGCCGCGCCCCCACTGCTACAGTAAATAGAGAGTAACTAAATGAGTAAGTGGCGCAACAGAAACGTTTTCGCCGTGTCCTCCAGAGATGGTGAAATCGAATCCTGGTGATGAGAACGTAACTGTCCGAGCTCTGGGGGGGGGCTACAATGACACTAGCCAATCAGAGCATCTGTGAGCTGATGTATGTGGGAGAGGGCGGATAGCGCTTTCCTCTTAGCCTTTTCCTGCGTTATGCAGCATGGGCAGATGTTAGCCTTCACCCTGCCTGTGAGAGAGGAACGCTAGCTAGTTGGCAAAAGACCAAACTGTGAGAAAATAAATAAAAAATACAGAATCCAGAATAACTTAAAAAGCCAGTGCAATCATTAAGGGTTAAATATTAAGATATCTCGTCATTCAGGCAGGTTAGTCGCTCATCCAGACTTTTGTAAGCAAGGAATTTTATCTACACCCTCCACTAATCCTCTCTATTCATCCTCCTCTTCTTTTCCTCCTGTCTTTAGAATGCAAAGACGTAAACAAGGTGGCGTACTGCCCGCTGGTGCTGAAGTTCAAATTCTGCAGCCGTGCCTACTTCAGACAGATGTGCTGCAAAACCTGCCAAGGACACTGATGATCCTGCAGAGAGAGACGAGAGAGGGACAAAGACGACGTGGGCTGGAGGACAGAGCTGCTTCCTCTTCCTCTCTCTCTCTCTCTCTCTCTCTCTCTCTCTCTCTCACACACACACACACACACACACACACACACACACACACACACACACACACACCTGCTTTTTCAGCCCTGTGGAACCCATACCACTGATCAGCAGCAAGCTGACACCTTTCATTTTTATTTTCACTTCTGTGAAGTGGGAACTTAATAATATGGTCATTATTGTTATTTTATTATAATAATAATTATTATTGTTGTTATATTATTGTTATTGATGTCTGTCCGTCTGTCCGTCTGTCTGTCGTAATCCAAAGTGCTGGACACATCATATGCAGAAGTGGCACCGCTAAAGAGCTTTATTATAACTGTGTAATACCCAAAAGTGTTTCACATACTCTCTCTTTCACACACACACACACACACACACACACACACACACACACACACACACACACACACACACACATTTTTGCTCTATTGTGGCAGTGAATTCTCCTAATATAATCCCATTTTCATACATTTCTGAGACTGTAAACTGACACAGAAGTGGACAAAATAAAAGAAACGACTAAATTATATGAATTTACTGCTGGGGGAAAAAGTGCGACTGATGACCAGTGGGCGTGTCTTTGGCAATATTTATGGACTCAAAGATACGCCCTTCAAAATTTGTGATTGCACACAGAGGTTTTCTGAACTCCGTCATTCAGTTAGCTTACGTTAGCCATCTAGCTAGCATTAGCAGTGTAGATTATACGTAAACAATACTTAATTAGAAATCATATCGGCTGATAATAGCTGGGTGGTGAAAGGAAAGGGAAGATTATGAGCGGTCCTGGAGGGAAAGAACTGCTTCAGTGCACAGCTAACGTTATCTTGCTAGCTGCTAGTGTGCTGTTTGTGAATGACGCTAGCTCGTTAGCTGCTTAAAAAGAATATTATCATCATTCAGCTAGTTTGTGCTAGCATGTTAGCTCAGAATGTGAATGTATGTACAATTTGCTGCTGTTCTGAAACTGTAATAATAAACAGGTCCTCCATGTTGCGTCTTCCAGAAACGCATGACCCCAGCACCTCTCTCGTTTTGTACCGGCTAACGCTCTCGGGATTTGCGGGGTTAAAGTTCATCTAGATTAACTCGTAGATGCAGAACGAATCGCTACCAGAAGCGAATCCCTTTGGCGTGTCCTCCTTCTACAAGACTCACGTCGCCATTTAAACTAATTTAATTACTTCGAGTCCTATTCACGTGCTGTTTCCGTTATTTTGTCCACGTCCTGTATTCTCAGTTCGACATCCATCGTTTCTCTGCAGACAGACATTAAGGATTACTAACTCCACATGGCCCCAATATAACACTTTAAGTGTGATTACGGAAAGTTTATAAAGACATTTTTAATTGTTGGACTGGTGTAAAACGTGCGGTTGGAGTAAGCGCCGCTCAGTGAGGTGCAGACGCAGCGCCGGTGCTGTTTGGTGCTCGTTTGGAAGTTGTGAGTGTCAGGATTCCAGATGTTCCAGCCGTGGGGACACCTGTTTTACTAAGTCGAGTCACATGACCACAGGCCAAAGAATTCCACCACTGTGTTTGTGACACTCGAAGAAGGTCTGAAAATCACATTGGAACATCAAGGAGGTCTGAACAGCACCCAGACACGGCTTCCAACCCTCCATCAAGGAACTCGCTGGAGGAAAGAAAAAAAAAAAAAAGACACAGCCATTCTGTTTTTTTTTTTGTTTTTTTTTGTTTTTTAAACAATGTTCAAATCCGTGATATTTTCAGTACTGTTTAAAATGCCTGGGGTCTGAGAGACATTGCATGTGATATAATGAGAGGATATGAATTAATTTGTAGCAGGAACAATCCAGAAGCAAATCATCACACGCCCACCTCCTCCCCGGCGGAGAGGACCGGAGTTAAAAATAAATGGTCAAGGCGTTTAGGGGACACACACCGGAGCTCGAACATCTGCTCAGAATAAGGACTACCTCCTCCAGACACGTGCCCTCCCTCGTTCTCTCGTTGTGAACACACTTCACAGAACCCTCCATGCTCAGTGGTGCTTTTTTCCCTGTTTTTTTTCCCCCCCTTCATTCTCACCTTCTCAAGAGGAAGCCCTGATCCTTGCAGTCCTCTGGTGCTAACAAGAGCTTCATTTCTCACCAACCCTTAAAGGAGGACCATCTTGGGCAGTTTTTTTTTTTTTTCTTTTTTCTCAGCAATATTTGTTGTTGTACCTCACACTATACTGATTACTGAGATGGTAAGGCAGGTTCTAGAGTTGTGTAAACCCTGCCCATTCCGTGTGCTCTCAATGCAAAAGGAACAGCACATGTGGAACCGATCAATTACCAGAAACTCCAAGAAACAAAAGGTAGAGGAGTAACAGGACCACGGCTCATTTCTGATCTAACAAACCGTACTAACTTTTTTGCTGCTGCTACTCTGTTGTAGCCACCAATACAACGTCAGAACAGTTATGTTTTTGTGTTATGAAATGTTTAAACTGGGACTTTTACTCGTGTGAACATTGAACAGCCGGACACCAAAATCCTGAGGCTTGAAGTAAAAGTTTTCTGGCTTTGAAAAACGGAGACCAAGATCCCCCCCCCCCCCAAAAAAAACAAAACAAAAAAAAACGAGGACAAACATGGAACTGGTACTCGCTCATCGCTGTGAACTCGTGTCTCTGAATGTCACATCACTTATCCTGTACCTATAGAAGTGAGCGTTTTTGTTTTTTTGTTTGTTTTTTTCCATTTGCAATAAATGGCTTGTATTTTATATTCAGTGTTAAATGTTGGTACACTGTTATTAATTTTTCAATTGTAAATTATATGCTAATTTATTTCCACGTGTCACTTGTCGTACATGTTTCACGGAATGCAAACTGAAAACAAAACAACAACAACAACAACAACAACAAAAAAACAATGCAGTGAAATGATTCCCATCACCATTTTGTTTAGTCTAGGGAAGAGCTTGAATTTTTTACCAGAGCACCATCGCAAAGTGTGTGTTTAAATGCTTTTGTGGCCTGAAGAGTGTGTGAATGTTTGTATGCATGTTCTGGTCAGGTGTTGCGTATCGTCAAAGAGGGAGTCCTCAAAAAGAAAAAAATATCAGTTTACAAATGATGAGCAAAAAACAAAAAAAAAAATAGATAAATAATCCCACAGTAACCGTAACGGTCTGAATCTTTGGCTTGTACACTATTATTGGTGAATCGTACAGTATGTAATGAATCCCAAATAAAGAGAATGTTAAAGGGTTTGGGTGCAATGAGGATGTTCTTTCTCTGAATGTTGTGGCTGCAGTCGTCACTCACGTGGCACAGAGATCACCAGAGTACCTGATGATGTTCCCTGAATGCTCCACCACTGAAGAAGACTGTTGTGTGTTTGAGAAGTTTAACACTCATATTTACACTTGCGATTTCAGAGTTTATTTATTCGAGTGTGAAAGGTTTGTACCTGGGAACTGATCTCTGGTTCACTATAAAAACGCAGGTGTGACTGCATTCTGAGTGAAAGCAATTCATTCCTGGGACAATCAGCGAGTAATGTGATTGGTTCAACCCCAATTCTGAAAAAGTTGGGACAATAAGGAAAATGCTAGTGAAAACAAAGAGGAGTGATTTTTAAATGTACTTTGACTTGTATTTAAAAAGAAAACGTATAAAGACGAGATATTTGATGTTTTAGCTAATCATAAGCATAGTTTTTTGAAGAGAAAGGTTTATTTTGAAATTGATGCATGCAACATGTTCCAAAAAAGTTGGGACAGGGGCAATTTAGGACTAATAACGATGTGATGAGTTGAAATAAGAAGGTGATGTGAAACAGGTGAGGCAGTCGTCTAATCATAGTATATAAGGAGCCTCCAAAAAAGGCCTAGTCCTTCAAGAGCAAGGATGGGTCGAGGCTCGCCGATCTGCCCACAGAATAATCCAACACTTTGAGAACAACATTCCCCAAAGACAAATCGGTAGGATTTTGGGCATTTCACCTTCTACAGTGCACAATATAATTAAAAGATTCAAGGAATCCGGTCAAATCTCGGTGCGTAAAGGGCGAGGCCGAAAACCTCTTCTGAATGCACGTGATCTCCGATCCCTCGGACATCACTGACTTAAAAACCCTCATGAGTCTGTAATGGAGATCCTGACATGGGCTCGGGAATACTTTGGTAAACTTTTGTCAGTCAACACCGTTCGCCGCTGCATCCACAGATGCAAGTTAAGGCTTTACTATGCAAAGCAGAAGCCGTACATCAACACTGTCCAGAAGCTCCGCCCACTTCTCTGGGCTCGGTCTCATCTGAGATGGACAGTAGCACAGTGAAATCGTGTTTTGTGGTCCGACGGGGCGACATTTCAAATAGTTTTTGGACAAAACGGCCGTCGTGTTCTCCGGGTCAAAGAGGAAAAGGACCATCCGAGCTGTTATCAGCGTCAGGTCCAAAAGCCGGCGTCTGTCATGGTACGGGGGCGTGTCAGTGCCCATGGCATGGGGAACCTGCACATCTGTGAGGGCATCATTACTGCAGAAAGATATGTAGACATTTTGGAGCAACATATGCTGCCATCCAGAGCAGGACAACGCCAAACAATGTGTTAATAATGTGTTTTCAATATAGTACAGGGTGAACTGAATTTTCAAATGACTCTTTTTGTTTGTTTTTTTGCATTTTCCATACTGTCCCAACTTTTTCGGAATTGGGGTTATATAAAAAGTCATGCTGCGGTCTGCAGGGCCTTGTCGATATATCAAGCAAAGTCAAGCAAAAAGTTATTTCCATGAAGGATATGAGAGAGCAACTTCACCTGAAAGGACTCGTCTGAAGCACTGATTAAATAAATACTACATTAATTAGATAAATGAGAGATGGAGAGCGGTGTAGCAGGTAGTGTTCGAGCCTCCAAGGTTCAAACTCCAGGCTAAACAGATTTAAAAAACTATTATTGATACGGTGAAGTTTTCTGTAAGGAGATGTTTATGTATTGTTTATGGAAGGAGTCTCCAGTGTCAGTCAGAGGTAAAGCTGTAAAGTTTTCCGACATCTTCAGGACAGAGGAGTTTATGCTTCTTTGCGGTTTCTTGGTAACATGACAAGCTGCATTTTTTGTCTTATTAACTTGAAGAGAGAGAATAAAGAGAGAGGATAAAGAGAGGCTGGTGAGGGAACGACTGTTTATAGCTGCTATAACGTAAGTGACAACAGGAACTAACTTGCTGTTTTACAAGAGGAATAAAACACTCAGGGATGTGCTGTTAGAGGAAAATAATCAACTCTGGCGTAGTAACAGTAACATGATCAGGGGCAGTTCACTTACAACGAACACTCGGTTCCAGTCCTTAAGTGAACGGTAATGAGGAGCCCCGGGTTAGAGTCATGCTGAACAACCTGCTGTCTAACGACACCAATTTACAAAACCTGAGTGCTGTAGATGCTTTAAAAGCCTACAGAGTGAGAAAGAAAAGAGCGATTTAAAACTGAAAGATGTAAAACAGTGCAATAAATAAAATGCAAGATGGAACGAGGGAAAGAAGAAGAGTGAGAGAGAAGCATAAAGAAGGTGAGAGGGTTCACAGTGCTGCAGCAGCTGGCCTCCGACTGTCAGCCGTGATTCCTCTGTTTACATGTCAGCCTCGAGCGCAGCCACAATAAAGACGGAGAGAGATAGCCGAGGCACTCGGCCTGAACCGACTCCGCTCTTTATCTCTCTGTAAACTATAGCGACGCACTCAGACGTCAGAGGGAATAATGAAGCTATGTAAGGCGTCCTGGCCTGGCTTTGGCCTTAGCTGTGTTTTGTGAAGAGCCTCACAAAAATGAGAGACATGTTAGCTATTTATGCTACAGCTTTGTAAACAGACGTCAACAGATTAGCTGTTGTAAACCTCTCTCAGCTCTTTCCACATCGCACAGCGCCGGACAGGACAACGGTGTCCCTAATCGACATCAAAACAGACACGGTGAGATTTTCAGGCTGTGCTGGTGGGATGCAACGCGCCAGAATACGGATGCCATCAGACAGGATGACAGCGATGATTAAAGGTTCAGCTGTGGCTTGTGTTCTGCACTCGAGCTGATGTTTATCTCTAAAGTCATGCAGAGGAACAAAGGATGCATTTACTGTAGACGGTGTGAGTACAACCTGGAAATCAGTGGACTGTGTCCTAAGCGTCTGCTTTCGAGAACAGACTGTGGAGCGACGGCCTCGGCACTTTCACTTGCACAAAACTGGGGAAATGAGATGTTCTGGATTCTCTCCGGTTTTCCTTTGATTAGCCAATCAGCATGTATATCCACAGGGTACAATGCCAACACATTGCTCAAACGCAACACACAGCGATGCCCAGACCACAAAACCATCGAAATGTGCTGTTTGTGTGGCCAAACTGGAACCTGCACAGAGATCTCACCCTTAAAGTACAAACTTGAAGCTGCCAAGTGCTTAACGCTGGCGTTCAGTCTGTTGTGGCTGCAAACAAAATACAAGCATTATTTAGCAACACTGGGTTTAGACTGAGGACAGCACTCAGAAAGAACACACTTGTGAGGGCCAAACTAGCAACACACCTGCTGCAGTGTGTTTTATAACGATAGACTGTAATTCAGGGTTTAGTTACTGTTTGTGTTCAGCCTCATGGCTGATATTCCAAATAAACCAAAATCCATCCTGATCTGGATCAGTGAGGGAATCCTAAAACCTTTTACAACAGTATCAGATGCAGTTTCATGAGAATTCATCACATTTAGCCAGGTAATCCAAAATGACGCCCGACTTTACACGGGCTTGCCATCGCCTCATGAAAACCCCTAACTGAACCCAACTGCCCGAGTCATAGATATCCAGAGCCGACTCCAGAAAGCCTATTTATCATTTGGCAGCACTTTGCCATCATTTGTAAGACATTTCCTCTGTTTATTGTGAGCTTAATCGCAAAAAGCAGAAAAGGCCCAGAACAACTGGTTTCTGTAAGCAGAGACAGGCTTAAATCCCTCTCCCACCTGTTCCTGCAGTTATTCTTTTCTTTTTATTCCAGATTCCTGGAATAAGCAGTAGAAAAGAACAAAGCTTTTACTGAAGAGAAATAAATGAATACGCTAAACACGCCACACAGGTTCCTGTAAACATCTCACCGTGTCCTAACGTTCCTCAGTCCCAAATCTCATCAGCGTGAGGGTGAAACCCAGCCGCCCCCTTCAGCGTGAGGGTGAAACCCAGCCGCCCCCTTCAGCGTGAGGGTAAAACTAATTTTGCCTGCCAGATTTGTAAGAAGGGAATCATTTTCAGCCTGTGGAATCAACTCCAAAGCTTTGGTGTTGACTCAGGTTTCGATTCAGTGAATTGACTCTTTTTTGAGGTTTGACTCCCAGCACCTTCAATGTGCACCAAAGGCAGGATGAGATTATTAAAATTGTTTATGTTAATAAAATTAAATAATATAATGAAGATAGTGTATAATTCAACTGCTTAGTGAACATCTTCACATTATGTGATGCAGTGTATTTCAGTGAGGCTCATAACAGACTGAGTGACTGAAAATGACAAACGTGCAACGATGACGAGCTTCAAACGAGCCCTGAATATGAACCTGAGCTTCTGGGCCGAGTGTGAAAACATCTTAAGACTGTGCTAGTTATTTAATCAGTGTAGCATGTGTACTGTGTGCTTGGAGAATTAGGACGGTGATGTTTCCACGCTGAGAGGACCTGAACACAGCAACACCACTTCACCGTATCACACATGGTTCTGATAAGAGAGGGATGGGAACCACAAATGCCTCGGCTAAAAGGATCCTCCTCTTTAAACACCATCATTACAGAGAATGATGGCAACTTTAGCTAATTTGTTATAACAGAAACTGCACAGCATGAGATTAAGCATGTGCTGGATTTTACTCCGACCCTCAGGCCAGATGGTAATCAAGGCGCTTAAGAGGAACCTCTCATCAAATAGTTTGGTTACCTCCTGAAATCCAGACCCCCACACGGAGGCATGCACACACACACACACACACACACACACACACACACACACACACACACAGTATCCATGGTTGGATTAGTGCCGCCGTTTTCCTGATAAGATTCAGGAGGCTGGTTTTGATCTGTGGCACTGTGAAGTCCTGCGCTGGGCCTGGTCTGTATCTCTTACGGATTAGCTGGTGAAGAATGTCGTCTGCTTGGCTGCAGGAACGTACGCCATCGGCCTCGAGTTCTACGAAGACGGAGGTGTTAATAAAAAGTGACGGAGATATCTGGAGGTGTGAGGATTAACTGTAACGTCAAGCATCTCCTCTCCAAGAGATGAAAGTGACACCCAAGTTTTCCCATCGGCGCAGCCATAAGGAGCTCTAAGTGCTGATTTGAACAAACAGAGTCATAGCCGTCGACGGGGAGAGTGTCGCTGGAGACAGGTATGACAGACAGGAATGCTGATCTGAGGTCAGGTGGTCAGAACTCCAGCACATCCTCTTCTGTTCAGCTCGTCCTGCAGCCTCAGATTTAATTCCCAGGAATTTCCCCTCCATCCAAAAAGCAGCTGTCGTAGCTCTCTTATGTAAAAACAGTGACCTGGCTTGACATGATGTCACACGGTGGTAGCTCAGTGGTTAAAAAATTGGGCTACTGGTCAGAAGGTCATGAGTTCAAATCCCAGCACCACCAAGCTCTTCAGCAAGACCCTTAACCCTCAAATGCTCCCCGGGCGCCACAGCAAAAATGGCTGCCCACTGCTCTGCATGTGTTCATGGTTTGTAGTGTGTGTGTGTTCACTACTCACAACTCCTAATGTGTGTGCACTAACTCGGATGGGTTAAATGCAGAGGACAAATTCCAAGTATGGGTCACCATACATTGGCCTTCACGTGAGTGATTATATCGGGTTAACTTTTCTAAATTCACATCCTCCAATTTAAAATTTCTGTATAACCCTGTTTTGAGGACGGAGCTACAAATAAACTCATTTTATGAGCAAAATATCCTCACATGATGGATCACTCATGATACGATATGCACATGCCTGCTGTGGAACCCGTGCGCTAAGCTAGAGAATTTACCTAACCAATGAACTCAGGTTGTGATGTCACAAAATAACTTCACAGATATGCAGAAGATTAGACAGTGATGACTTTACCCAGATACTTGTAGCTGAAAGCAGAACCTTAGCAAACTTAGCTAATGAATGAAATTGGTATAATGTCATAAAATAACCACACATTTGGACCAATCACAGTACAATATGCAAATTATCCAATAATGCCAATAATTATGACATTAGCTAAGTTTGTGGTGGTGTCAAAATAACCCCATAGGTTTGGACCAATCAGGTACAATATGTAAATAATCCAATAATGATGATGTCGAACTGATGTATGAATGAACTCAGTTTGTGGTGTCATAACATAAACTTCCAGATTTGGACCAATCATGGTATGATATGCAAACGATTCCAGAAACTAAGCTATTAAACTTACCTAATGTTAGCAATGAACAGAAGTGGTCGTCATGGTAACATTGTAATATATTAAACTGAGCCTCTGATACTGAACTCCAAATCTGTGATTAATGTTTACTAGCAGTTAGCTAAATTAGCTAATGTTCGTGACATGAGGGCTGTTAGGAATGTCACGAGGACATGTGGGGATGCTTCTAATTTGCATATTCATGTATATTCAGAGATCTTTGTATATTTGTTAAGGCTTATAAGGTAGAAGCACAATTAATTGTTCTACATAGAATTCTAAATGATTTAATGTAATGTGTAATGTTTACATTTTTATACTTTAATATTTTAGTTTTGTGGGGTTGCTTGATTGAGGAACTTAATCTAGTCTTTTGTTTCATTTTGTTTAATTTAACTATGAATGTGGATTTTGTTCGCTGATATTTTTAAATGTTACCAAAAGTCACATTCCAACAGGTCACATTTAAATAAGAGCGTATGTGCTATTTTAGTCTTTCTCGCTATCCTGATACGCTGCAACGCTAGCGTAGGAGTTCAGCAATAAAAATGGACAAACTTCTGAAGGGTGGTCAAGGCTTGGGGCTAAAAAAAAACATTAGGAACCCCGGGGTTAGGGGTAAAACCATGTTTGAGTTTCCTCTACAGTACCAAACAACCAAACTGAGAAGCCGTGGTTGAACAACGCTGAATTTAAGACTAAAGGATGATGGAGCACCTTTAATATAAACTTAATAAACTTTATAACGGGGCATGAGCTCAGCTGTGCACAGCAAAATTAAATAAAAGCTGTACAGTACCGCTAAGTCACTTTAGGACATTTCTCTTTCCATTACACAGCCTTTTGTTCTTGGAGCGTCCACACTTAAGTAGATTAAAGAGCAAAGCCGATCAATAGACAATCACTTAAGTCTGCGAGCGCTGTGCCAGCACCGAGTCGCATTAACTACAGTCCAAACTGGCACGGCAAGCAAGGACAGAGCGAGTGAGTGAGTGAGTGAGAGAGAGAGAGAGAGAGAGAGAGAGCTACAGACCCCCTCACAGCTAACATCTATAATCTCCTTTCAGAATTCATCATAAAGTTAATGATCCCCTTCCTGCTTAGCATGCAAAAGGCACAACATAGAACTAAGCATAAAGTTAAGATAAAGAACTAATAATCCAGGCTTCATCATCAGTCATGCAGACTGGAATGAAAACGTTTCATATAAAGTGTTAGATTTATGGTGATACCAAAATAATTTTAGCACACCAGATAAATACTCCATCCAAGTCTTAGGAGTAATCTTATATTTTAAAATGTATAGGTAGCTGCAGTTTCACTCATCTCATGACCCCGCCCCCCTCCAAATAATTCACAGTGGAAATTAGTAGAAATTATAAACTAATACTTTAAATTCTTTATAAACTAAAAATTCAAAGAGCATGAATATAAATAAGCATATAATCATGTTTTAATTGTTAAATTCAATTCAATTGAGTTTTATTTGTATAGCGCTTTTAACAATGGACATTGTCCCAAAGCAGCTTTACAGAAATATATAAATTCAGGATATAGATTTTAAATGTATGAATTTATCCATAATGAGCAGCCAGAGGTGACGGTGGTGAGGAAAAACTCCCTGAGACGATATGAGGAAGAAACCTTGAGAGGAACCAGACTCAAAAGGGAACCCATCCTCATCTGGGTGACACCGGATAGTGCGATTATAAATAAATAAATCCCTTCTATAAATGTACTAATACTACACGGTCAGATAGTGCAGTTGTGTAACCAGGAAAATTCATTACAGTTTTTTATATGAAGTCTGTTTTGTTTAACTTTTCCACTGTTCACTGATTGTAGTCCTAAAGCCATCGTAGCATACAGTGGGGGGAAAAAAGTATTTGATCCCCTGCTGATTTTGTACGTTTGCCCACTGACAAAGAAATGATCAGTCTATAATTTTAATGGTAGGTGTATTTTAACAGTGAGAGACAGAATAACAACAAAAAAATCCAGAAAAACACATTTCAAAAAAGTTATAAATTTTTAACTTTATAAGGATCTGAGTAACTTTGACAAGGAACGGTTTGAGGAACATGACAAAGAGTTCAAGGTGTTGACTCGACCTCCAAATTCCCCAGATCTCAATCCGATCGAGCATCTGTGGGTTGTGCTGGACAAACAAGTCCAATCCATGGAGGCCCCACCTCACAACGTACAGGACCTAGCAAAAAGTACTTCTTTTTATTTGAAATAGCCGTTCTGTGCTGCCAGTGTCCGGTGTAAAGGCCACTAGGATTAACATGAGAGCCCAGAACTACTAGAAATAACATCTCGTAAAAATCCCATTCTGATTCCATCCACATCTCAGACCCACCAGTGCTACTGAAATATCACATCAGCAACTAAAAGCAAAAATTTCCAGAGTCAGAGTTTCTTCTTCAGATTGAAAAACATTGTGGAGAAACTATTCCGAGCGTGGAAGTTGGAATGGATGGAGCGCCATGTGGGTGTAAATATGGAAATAAAATACACAGGAAGTGAAGTTGGCAGGTAATTATTCTGGCGAACTCATCACTGATTGACACTGTCTCTCTTCATCTCCGGTGCGTCCTCCTCCTCCTCCTCCTCCTCCTGCCGAGTGTGTCATAAACCAGCAGAAGGAACAGGATGTTTCAAAGTGGGACAGATCAATATAACAATAATCTCTGAATCTCTGAAAACCTTCAGATTTTCATGAAAACACTGAACTTGCCCTGGTTGGGAAAAACTGCATGTTGAATTGTACTTTCAGGTTGTGTAAAAGCCCCGTGTTGGGCAGAAACCTCTGGTTGGGCATAGCTCCTGGCTGGGCAAAGGCCTGTGGTTGGACAGAAGCCTCTGTTTGGGCAAAAGCCTGTGGTTGGGCAAAGCTCATGGCTGGGCAAAAACCTGTGGTTGGGCAGAAGCCTCTGTTTGGGCAAAGGCCTGTGGTTGGGCAGAAGCCTCTGGTTGGGCAGAAGCCTCTGGTTGGGCAAAAGCCTGTGGCTAGGCAAAGCTCCTGGCTGGGCAAAAGCCTCTGGTTGGGCACAAGCCTCTGTTTGGACAAAGCACATGGTTGGGCAAAAGGCTGTGGTTGGGCAAAAGCCTGTGGTTGGGCAAAGCTCATGGCTGGGCAAAGGCCTGTGGTTGGGCAGAAGTCTCTGGTTGGGCATAAGCCTCTGGTTGGGCAAAGCACAATGTTGGGCAAAAGCCTCTGATTGGGCAGAAGCCTCTGGTGGGGCAGAAAACAGTTATTGCTGCTACAGGTGGCACATCCAAATTTTAATTTTAATGGGGCAATTAGTTTTTCACATTAGTGATAGGGGTTGGATCACTTTTTTTGCTTCAATTAAAAAAAAAATGTATTGTGTGTTTACTCAGGTTGCCTTTGTTTTATGTTGTTGTTCATTTGGTATGAGATATACACAACAACAGAACAAATCAAGATGGGGGCAAATACTTTTTCACAGCACTTTACGTTTTACCAAATAATCAAGAAATTCTTCTAATTCCAGCAAAGTTCTGCTTGTGTAATAATTGTTCAGTAGCTCTTTTTATTTGCCACTTTTGTCACCTATCATCTGAAATTCTATCTCAGCTAAAGCACCAACTAATTTATGGTTCTAAGTTGTTCCTGTTGCTTCCTGCGCTCTCTGAGTGGCAGACATCTGTTCTGGAGAAACTCCGTCTGCTTTTCCACATACCACAATCCCAGTCCAGTAGCCTACAAATCAGCTGCAGGTTTCTGGGTGACAGTCCACGGGCTGCTGTCCCTCTGACGACACCACGCTCGCTCCTCCACACCATCCTGGATGAAATCATCAGAAGATGAAATGCTAATTAATTTGAATCTGCCCGAAACATTTCCTGTCAGGCAGCGAGTGGACGTGTTTTTCTCCAGAGAATGAAAACGAGAAGCAGACCCGTGCGGCCGTCTCAGCGAGGCTTCTGAGTCAGACGGAGTCTCTCGGCTCGGAGAAAGTGTTGTTCCTCAATCAGGGCACAGCTTAATCATCCTGGAAAAAAAAAAAAAAAACTAAACAGCCGAAAAGCTTAATAAAACATCTGTTTAATATCGAAATGTTCTTAAAGAGCTGACAGACGTCACATTTAGCGACTGCTTCAGCCAAAAAGTAGTGCAGAGAGAATTACAGTTATGAGGTGTGCACTAATGAGCTGTCAATTTGTCTATGGCCACCAATTTAGCTTTAGCTAGAGCAGGAACTTGCCAATAGCACACAAAAGGTCTTTGGGTTCGCGTTTAATGAAGTCCAGGTGAAACAATGCCTAATCAGGTGACCTTTAAAGAAGTCCTTAATTTAAAGCCTAAGGCACTGCAAGAAAGAACGCATTTTAGAGTTTCTCATGTGTTCTGTACTTCAGCTGGAATGGAAAGTCGAGGAGAAATTCACTGGCTGCCAAATGTTATGGAGTGAAAGTTTAACCCTGTAGAGCACCTGACTCGTTCTCTACAACAGCAGCTCTAACAGTAGTGCGGGTTTATACTAAAGCGTTCATTCTAATACGCTCTAATTCAATTCAATTCAATTTATTTATCAAGCACATTTAATTACAACACGTTGTTCCAAAGTGCTGTACAGATTAACAACAATTCCACTAAACAACAGTCAATGATGAAATTCAGCTAACAGAAGAACATTAGAAGATCTCAGCTGTCTCGGTGGTGAGTAGGCAGACAAGAGGTCACAGATATATTTGGGAGGAAGTCCAGCCAAGGCCTTATAGACAAACAACAGAATCTTAAAATCTATACGAAACTTCACCGGCAGCCAGTAAAGAGAGGCAAGAACTGGTGTGATGTGCTCCGTCTTCTCCTCGTTAAAAATCTGGCAGCAGCATTTTGCACCGGCTGTAACCGGCCAAGAGACGATTGCAGAAGACCGACATAAAGTGCGTTGCAGTAGCCAAGCCTTGATGTGATAAGGGCGTGAATCACAATTTCCAAGTTCTTCCTTGGGAGGACTTCAATTTAGCGAAGGACTTCAATTTAGCGATAGCCCTGAGATGGAAAAAGCTGCCCCTAAGCACAGCACTGATTTGCTTTTCAAATAATAAAGAGGTGTCGAACACGACTCCGAGGTTCTTTACCTGAGACTGCACATTAAATGATAGGGATCCTAACCGAGCTTGAATAGCTGAAGCGGAGCTGAGATCCTAGTATCAACACATCAGTTTTAGATTCATTGAGCTGCAAAAAAAGTTACTCGCCATCCAGGTCTTAACTTCCTCAAAGCAGTCCAACAAACCGGTAACAGCACCGTTACTATCAGAGTTTATAGGAATATAAAACTGAGTAATGATGTTTCTAAGGAGGCTTTGATCCCTAATCACCGTCTAAAAACCAGATTAGTGTAAATATGTATAAAGATGCATTACTGCTATGAACTAGATAATATTTAAAGATGTTATCAGTCCAGAATTTGAGCTCATGTCTGCACTGGTTTAACCAAGCTAATGATCAGATGCAAGGCCACGTGAATGTAAGACCTCTGCAAACATCTCACAGCTTCATCGGGTTCTTCTGTAGGCCAGAGGTTAAGCGATGGTGACTGGAAGAACTTCACGTACGAGTTCCTGAAAGTCTGCAGGATGACTGTAGTTAATGTTTACAGAGAATTCCTGCAGTCTCGTTGGATGTTATGGCTGTGAGTCAGTGGTGAGTAGAGTCTTATGAGAAGCTGACCATGAACAACACATACTTCATTACAGTTTCAGCTCCTAATCTATTTAAAAGCTTGCTGAATGTGATGCTTACAAACGTGAATATTTTCCTGATAATATGGAACAGGCCTAAAATGGAGATATTATTAAGAGTGAGGTTAGGGTACAACCGACCAGAGTGTTATTTAATGCGCAACGTTCGCTCAGTCCGAGCTGAAATATTTCTGAGGTTTCCTTTTTAGACTTTAACCTTGGGCTTGGTGGTAGATTCACAGATTAATTTATTGTTTTGACTGATTCTTCTCTGTGCTTTAAAAAGTTTGGGAAATGCTCGTCATTCCAGATCGGTCTCGTCCAATTCCTCTGGTACAGAGGTTTTTCATGAGCAGTCTAGCGTGGATCCAAAAATCTGGCAAAGGCTGGAGAGAAATGAATGTGTTTTTGTTAATGGTCCAACACCCCCTTCGAAGCGGTGTTATTGTGCAATAATATCACATTCCCTCTTCCTTTGCTCCACGTGTTGGCAGCTCTTTGGCTCCTGACAGTTCCCCATCCAGCGGCGCGTCCTTAATGAGGTGCCAACAGGATGTGTCCGTGGCAGCCATCTTTAACTCGGACAGCTGGCACCGGGCCTCAGGGCCACAGCGTTTGGGACACGACGAAAGGCCAACAGCTGCCCCACTTCATTTTCCTCAGCGGTCACAGAAAGAATAGCTGAGGAGAGTCTCAAGAGGAACACGTTAACCACATTTACACAATGAGGAGGAGAATAAATCTGAAAGAAGGCACCATTCCGTGATATTTATATATGATATTCTTACTAAACACTGCCCTGCTTTACAGCCGCTAACGATCGCCTTTAAAAAAAAAAAAAAAAAAAAAAAAAAAAAAAAAAAAAAAAATGGAAAAACCAGAAACACAACTGCCCTGGGATTGGACTTTAATGAGGAGAATATGGTGGAATAGTTAGTGTTGGGAATTTTGCCTAAATAGTAAAACTTTGAAAAGCCTTCTGTAAGAATCTGACCACAGACATTTAAGAGATACACTATACGGCCAAAAGTATGTGCACCCCTGACCATCACACCAATATGTGCTTCTTCCCCAAACTGTTTCCACAAAGGTTCATGGTATTGTATAGAACGTCTCTGTACGCTGTAGCTTTACAATTTCCCTTCACTGGAAGTGCACAAAGCGAGCTCCATGAAGACATGATGTGTTAAGGTTGGAAGAAGGTAGAAGAACTGGAGTGTCCTGCACAGAGCCCTGACCTCAGCCCCACTAATGCTCTTGTAGCTGAATGAACACAAATCCCCACAGCCACGCCCCAAAATCTAGTGTGGTTATAAGGAATATTCAATATTCATGGTTTTAAAGTAGGAATAAACAAGAAGAACAAGAATGATGTACTTCAGTCTAGGTTCTGGATGCATCAAAAGTGACTAGAGAAAAAATTGCAATATGCTGCTTGGTGTCCCACAAGGTTCTCTGTTAGGCCTCCTGTTATTCTTCCTTTAGACTTATATTTCACAGAATGACAGAATGATAGCTTTAATTTCTAAACAAACATCAGTACTGGGTACTGATTTTATGCAGGAGCTTTGTAATTTGATTTCCGTTCCAGTGCTGCTGAATTCTGGAGGAATTACCCATCACATATCCTGAAGCGCTTTGTTTCTGACGTGAATCCTGATTGTGCAGGTTACAGTGACTTTTCCAGACTTGAGTACTGGTCAGCAGTCTGAGGTTTTTTTTTTTTTCCTAATTTCACGTCCATCACGGTGCAGATCCAGCACACATCACAGCTGTGCGGTCTGTGGTGGAATTACTACATGAGCTTCATGTCAAGCGCTCTTAGGTTTGAGCGATGAAATCATCCGTCCGAAGCAGATGTGCCTCAGTAATGTCATACAACACGTGATTAAGAGCGCTCTCGTCGTGATCGTTATCAGACTCCTGGCTCGAGTTTGGACGTGGAGTGCTCACGAGACTGCGGACGACTGGGTGAGATATAATTACTGTCAGCGACAATGACTGACTGCATTTGCTCATCTTTCCTATTCGTTTTGCAGAAACTCCACTGCAGAGCGACAAGGGGCTGTGTGTTTTTTCTTAGCCCTCTCTCTCTCTCTTTTACATCAACAGACAGATGGAGTAAAGATCTACAGCAGCACATCTGTGTTGACTGTCACACGTGTGCAGACTTGTGTGATGAGTGAAGTTTTTCATGACGTGAGGTTGGAGGTCAGTGACGTGCCTCGTTTAACATGTCCTCCAACATCTTCCACACCTCCTCCTCCACTACTGTACCCCAGATCCACCACTACTGCATTATTACAGACTGCACCATCAAACAACACCATGATAAATCACAATTTGTGATTTAGCACCCAGCGCTGACCATTTTGCAAACACAGTCGTGAAGGAATTCTTCCAAGAAAAACCCTGTGATTATGAGCTCCACCCCTAAACGAGCACAGAATTGGTCCTGAGTGCGGACGCATATATTCGCGCCGAGATTCAGATTCAGACTGAGAGGCGACATTACCTCGCTTGTGTTCTTCTAAATGGACGAAGGATTAATCAGCTATTTTTACTTTTGGTTTACAAGCACAGGGGATGATAGCGGTCAGAGAGGGAGATAATACCATTACTGATCCATTTCATCTCCTGTGAGGTTACGTGACGGTAATGATGTCCGCAGGGTGACCTCTAAAATGTCGTGTTCCTAACAGACCAAAGTCAGAAAGTTTACCTGGTGCACTTATGAAATATAATTTGCGCTGATCAAACCACAAAGTTCTGAAGTTAAAAAAAAAAAAATCCATGACAAGCCAGTATTTAGGCCAAACAACAGGGTGAATGATCCCAATTGAGATATACAGGTGCATCTCAAAAAATTAGAATATTGTGGAAAAGTTCTTTTTTCCCTGTAATTTAATTCAAAAAGTGTAACTTTCATATATTCTAGGTTCATTACACATAAAGTGAACTATTTCAATCCTTTTTTTGTTTTAATGTTGATGATTACGGCTCGCAGCTCATGGAAATCAAAAATCCAGTATCTCAAAATATTAGAATAAAGAATTTATAATACAGAAATGTCGACCTTCTGAATAGTATGTTAATTTATGCACTCAATACTTGGGCGGGGCTCCTTTTGCACGAATTACTGCATCGATGCGGCGTGGCATGGAGGCAATCAGCCTGTGGCACTGCTGAGGTGTTATGGAACCCCAGGTTGCTTTGATAGCGGCCTTCGGCTCGTCTGTATCGTCGGGTCTGGTGTCTCTCATCTTCCTCTCGACAAAATTCAGGTCAGGCGAGTCGGCTGGCCGATCAAGCACAGTAATACCATGGTCAGCAAACCAGTTACTAGTAGTTTTGGCTCTGTGGGCAGGTGCCAAGTCCTGCTGGAAAAGGAAATCAGCATCTCCATAAAGCTTGTCAGCAGATAGAAGCATAAAGTGCTCTAAAATCTCCTGGTAGACGCTGCATCGACTCTCGACCTGAGAAAACACAGTGGACCAACACCAGCAGATGACATGGCACCCCAAATCATCACTGACTGTGGAAACTTCACACTGGACTTCAAGCAACTTGGATTCTGTGCCTCTCCACTCTTCCTCCAGACTCTGGGACCTTGATTTCCAAATGAAATGTAACATTTACTTTCATCTGAAAAGAGGACTTTGGACCACTGAGCAACGGTGTTTTGAGTAAAAATTAACTGTTAGTGCACAAAGCGAGTACAAATGAGCTGTTTGAGTTAATTAGCAGATTAGAGTCTTCTCAGGTCCACACTGCTGTATTATAAATTCTTTATTTGAATATTTTTGAGATCATAATTTTTATAAAATCATGAACCACACACGCTCTTTCCCCTCCAGCCGTCCTCCTTTCCAACATGAGTCAATGAGTTTAATTGCAATTTCATACAAACTCCAGTTTCCTGCTGTACAATGCTTGATTATCTGGACTAAATAACCCTTATACACTCTCTCAGCATGGTCCTACAGTGTTTTTTTTCTTTGCATGGTTCTTCTGTAACTGAACACGTACTTTTTATCGAGCTCAGAGTCCTTGTAATTTGTTCCAAACAAACAACGCCGAGCGTTCACACGATTCAGAGATCAGTTTAATCAAAATGTACAGTAAAACTAACAGCAGTAGAAATCGTCATAGAGCACAAAAGCAACAGTCTAATTCAGCAGAAAATATGGTAAGTACACGTGAAATGGTCTGTGAAATTGAGGCAAGAGATGCCAATGATACTTGGAGGTAACGTTAGACGCTCATTATGTCATCGTAAGTCATCATTCGGGACAAACTGGACAGGTGAAGGGAGTCAGAACACTTTTTGTGACTCAGACGTCAGAGGAGTCCAAATTCACGTTACGTTTAAGTAACTGCTGCAGCTACGTAAACTCAGTAATAACACGCTGAAAGCTGAGGACCCTCAGGGTTCTCCAATAGGCCCCCTGTGACTGGTGGAATGGAGTGAGGGAGCGAGGGAGCGGTAGCCGAACTGGCTTCAGAGCTTCGGCTTCATCTCACCTGGTTTGAATTTGCAGCAGCTCTGAGTGAGCGGCTCTCTTAGTGTAACATTAACTCTCCTTCCTGTTCCATATGAAAATTTAAGCGTGATCTCGGGGGAGCAGTAAAAGGCGGCGCGCTGGCCAAACCGCGCTCCTGGTCACACGTACTCGTGGTAGATCATTTAATCGAAACCACAGTCAGACAGCATCATCAGCGGGCCGTGAGGCTCCTCTCCTCAGAACAAAGTCGCAGGCTGATTAAAAGCGACGGCGATGTTTTATAAACCTCACCACTGTTTTCTGCTAATTTTTTCCTGCAAGCTGCAAAAGAAGCAGGCGGCTTTTTAACCGTCTCATCCAGCAGGAAGATTAGATTATTCCGCATTCGGCTGCAGGATGGCACCGAGTGAACTCCATATATCTGTCCAATTTCACCAGACGGCCGTCTTACATCATCCGAGGCCAGTCGGGTCCAGCTCGGAGACTCATCTGGTTTCGTTTTTCAGGTTCGAGGCAGATGGCGAGGGAGCAGATCCAGCTTTAATACCGCTCCCTTTCAGTGAAGATCTCAGGATGTTTTTATGAAGCAGCAGTGTGCAGTGTGACGGAGGAGGAAGAGGCTTTGTGAAATCCTACAGGAGTTCAGTTCTCCTTCACGTTCTTCTTCAGATCATCCAGGACTAATTCACTCTCCAAGTGCTGGACTAGCATTCGTTCTCCAATATGAATTATTTTCATAAGTCTCATTGGGTTCCTGGTAAAGTTTTGGGGATTTGAAGTGAGATTAAGATTATTACATAAACACAAGCAGTGACACGTTTTAAAACATCACAATAAACAGTTTTAGGGGGGGAAAAAAGCAGTCCTTTATTAAATGATCATGACTTCAGTTGTTATTTTGAGAAGATAAGATTTCCTATTTTCTAAAGCGAGGCTGCTCACAACGTGTCCTTTATTTTATTTCTTACTCAAAGACACGTTCATGATATTCAGCGAGGTGGAGGAGTGAAGTCCATCCTGAACAGAGACAGCATATATACAGCGTGAGAGGAATCAGGTGATGAGAAGGAGATCACCTCTTGGCCTTCTTCTCCTTCAGCAGTTTCTTGCTCTCTTCCCGTCTGCGCTTGTTGACGGGGTTGCGCGGGTCGTAGATCTCAAACGTGTCTTCGTCCTGCATGTTAGCGTCCTTCACTTTCCTGGATTGTTCGTCAAACTGCAGCACGTGCGCCATCCTAAACCAAAAGGAAGGAAAAACACGACCATGAGAACTTCCTTTCTTCATTACAAGCCATCTTCCTTCCTTCCTTAAACCCTCCTTCATTCCTTACACCTGCTTCCTTCCTTCCTTTTGTACTTCTATCCTTCCTTCATTTCTTCCTTCCTTCCTTATATCCTTCCTTATATCCTCCTTCCATCCTTCTTTCTCTTTCCTTACACGTTCTATCCTTCTTTTCTCTCTTCTTCCTTTCATCTTTCATTCCTTACGCCTTCAAGCATTCCTTCATTCTTTTTACCCCCTTACCGCCATCTTTCCTTACACCTTCCTTCCTGACATCTTTCTCCATTCCTTCCTTCCTTCAGACCACCCCCCCCCCCCTTTTTTTTTTTTACACCAGCCTGCTTCCTTTATTCATTCCATCCTCCCATATACCCTACTCCTGTCCTTCCTTACACTCTTCTTCCTTTAATTGTTCCTTCCTTCAGTATGTCCTTTCCCCTTTCACCCTCCTCATTTCCTTCCTTCCCTCTTTCCTTCTGTCATTATTCCTTCCTTTTTTTCTTCCATCTCTCCTTATCTTTCAGATCCTTCATTTTTCCATCCTAAATGGGTCTGAGGGAAAACATGGCCCGGGTTCATGAGAGCAGTGAGGTGATGAACACGGGTCTCTACACCAGCAGGATTTGAGATATCAGGATGAGGATTTTTCCCTCAGGAACAGTTTGGATCAGAGCTTCCTGCTGCTTTTACCGTGAGATACGGAAATAAATAACAACAAATAAACGTACAAAATAAACAGATACAACTGTACTGATACGACCGAACCCTAACTCGGGCACCAAAGAAGTTAACATTTCGATCACCTACAGGTACAAAACACTTCTAGTCTGAGGTTTCTGCAGTGAACAGTACAGAACATTCGGAGTTTTGGTTCATGGACTGGAGCCTCAGTCAGACAGCAGATGCTCATCTGTCTTTCATTTCCCACAAAACCCCACTCTTTATTCACAGGTCTGGCGCTCAACAGCCGAGAGGACAATACACGAGCCACTGAAAAAATGCAGAGCTTTACATTTTTGCAACCGAGCACCAACGGAGAGAAAGCCGCTATTGCTTCACAGGGCCTCTTGTGGAGGGAAATGCACAAAAAAAAAAAAAAAAAAAAAAAAAGACGACACAACAGCCAAAAATGAGACAAAGACCAGGCGCAGACACGAAAAAACAAAAGAGGCAAAGCGGCTCAGGGACGGCGAGTGTAGCGTAGCCGAGCCAAATCATCTCCGCAGACACATCTGTCACAAATTTCATCAACGCAGAGGACTTTTTAAACATGATTAACTTCATCTATCACTGTGTACGTCACATTCAACAACCATCCTGAGACACAGAAGGTTACACACACCACCAACACGTCTGTCTAATCTCAAACCGGTCAACGCTTTTTCACCATAAAAGAGCCGGATTTCAACTGACAATCGTTTAGTTTCTAGCATCAAAACGCCGTCTGGAATCAAGAAAGTCCGTGTGAGGAATGTGGGAAGGCCAAAACAACTCCAATAAAGTTGCTTTAACTAAACAATTGCTTTGGACCTTTCGGTGTTATGAGTTTTTCTAAAGAAACATCGGATTAACTGTGCCACGTTTTGCGTGCGAGTCAGTTGCGCTTCAGAAGAAGCGACGCTGCTCTCGGACAACGATCAGACCCTGACTTCACAAAACTTCTGCAGAGAACAGAAACTTCAGAAATGGAGGCGGACAAACTGACAGCTGACGACTTTCCTGTTTCCTCTCGTTCATTTGTAATTATGCGTCACGGCCTCGTTACACTTCATCGGCACCGCTTCTGAAAACCCCAGGCTTTCTCAGTCTCTCAGAACAGCGTGAGGATCTCAGCTGTCCGTCAAACGCAATGCAGCGCGGCGTGAATTTGTGAAAGCGCACGTTTTATTGTCTGTTTAGTATGTTGCAGTGTGGCTTGTGTTTTTGCCGCTGCGGAGGAAAATGATCCAGAATCCCACTGCCTAATGGGAAAGATTTATTTTTGATAGCATGAGTCGAGGCATTCGAACTTTAAATTTTATGATTTCAAATTCATTTCAAAATGCGGAAAGTTTCTAAACACAGATCCTGTATAAACGGCGGCACTGTGCCGGCATGAACGAGACGCCGACTGACCGACTTTTTAATCACCATACGCACATCACTTCATCTTCTGACTTCGTCCGTCAGTTCAAACGTGTAAAATAAGTTCAGATGATGAAACGATGTCGTGTTTGTCCGTGCTACTGGTTTAATAAGATATTTAGAAGCTACCTGCTTTAAACGGACCGAGACCGGACGGTTCTGATGGTGATGGTTCCTTTAGCTAAGAATTATAAACACAGTTGGTATGATCCTGTAGATCTAGACGTTTGTATAATACTCCTCGTATATGAGCGAGCCAAAGCAGAAATGAGTAATCCACCATACGGCTCTGTCTCTGTGTGTGTGTGTGTCTGTGTGTGTGTGTCAGTGAAGTGTGTATGAACAGTGACAGCT